>CM041780.1:137657421-137788520 GCA_023374045.1 Limonium bicolor | reverse complement strand
TCAAGTACATGTCGAAGGTGACTCTCATGCTCTTCTTTAGACTTTGAGTAGATTAGGATGTCATCGATGAATACAACCACGGTCTTATCCAACTGCTCTCTGAATAATCTGTTCATCAAATCCATGAAGACTGCAGGTGCATTTGACAAGCCAAAAGGCATAACGTAAACTCATAGTGGCCATACCGTGTTCTGAAAGCTGTCTTTTCTATGTCCTGCTCCCTGATGGGTATCTGATGGTAGCCTGATCTCAAATCGATCTTCGAAAATACCTTTGCTCCTCTCAACTGATCAAATAATCATCAATCCGTGGTAGTGGATATTTATTCTTCACCGATACTGCATTAAGCTCCCTGTAATCAATACACAAACGAAGGCTTCCATCCTTCTTCTTCACAAAAGGACTGGTGCTCCCCAAGGAGATACGCTAGGTCGTATGTATCCCTTGTCCAATAAATCTTTCAACTGCTCCTTCAACTCAGCCATCTCTGCTGGTGCCATACGGTACGGTGCCTTAGCTATGGGACCGGTACCTGGTAGTAATTCAATGGAGAATTCTACCTCTCTGGATGGCGGTAAGCCTGGAAGTTCCTTTGGAAAAATATGGAAAATCCGACACCACTGGCATAGCTGGATCAAAATCAGGGTCATGCTCCACATCCTGAACATAGCATAAATATACCTCCTTATGCTTCCTGACTTGCTTGTACATAGACATAGCAGATATAACTTTCACTGATGGTGCCCTAGGGCTCTGACGGTAAGATACTGTCACTCCTGATGGACTCTTAAGTAGCAGTCTGCGCTCTGCACAAAGAATGCGGCCTCTGTGCCGCCCCAGCCAGTCCATCCCGGCTATAACGTCGAATCCTAGACCTCTGAACTCAATAAGGTCAATAGGAAATTCCTCCTCCTTAATACTGATAGTGGCTCCTCTATAAGACGAGTGCAACTGATCTTCTCCTTAGACGGGAGTGCCACCTTAAAATCAGGTAACTCTACAGCGTCTAGCCCCAACTTCCCCGCAAGCGTAGGCGAAACGAAAGTATGTGAGGCTCCGGAGTCGAACAGTACTAATGCATCCACTCCATTAACCGGAAAGGTACCAGTGAGAATCGAGCCGCCCTTGCGGGCCTCCTCCTCAGTAAGTATACTTAAGGCACCTTCCGTCTCCTTAGCACAACCTAATAACAGAATCTGAGTAAGTACTTTGATACATGATGGGGTCTAAAGACATTCACTTTCACAAACAATAATGCTTCATTGATGAGATGATCTCCTTTCTGAGGTCCAAAAACAATTACAACACTAGTACTTTCTAAAAGTCAAACTTAATCTTCCTGGTCTCATGTGAGTGGTGTTTATCACTGTCGAAGGTGCTGTGTTTAATTAACCCTCTTAATTCCATGGTATAGCAACCTTGACTTTCCACCCATTATTAAAACATCTCCTGAACTCAATATTTTTCTTTGCAAGGTCCACACGCTTCTGCTCGCAATAAAGGAACTCTGCGTCATCTCCAATAGACAAAGATAATACTGGTATCCCCTGTTCAAGGGACCCTTTTGTTTCATCATTGTCCTGGTGTAGCCCTAAACGGCCTCCTTCTTCATAGAAGTTGATGATACATAGATCAGCCCTTAAGTTGGGAACTGGATCTTCTTCCAGCTGTGAGCTGGGTAGTAACTGCTTGTTCCACAATTTGTAAAAATTCTTCTGGGATTTTTGGCACTTGAGCTCCATCTCCATTTCTTGTATCCTGGTAATTCTTGGTATAAGGATTCCAATCCTTCCCAAGCACATCATTTTCAGCTTCATTTTTGATCCTCCTGGAAATTCTGGAGTGTAGAACCCTCCTGGTCCTGCTCCCAATTCTTGACATTTTGATGATTGCAATTTGTGTCTCGGTGTTAGGTATCCTTTGAGTAGTATCAACCTGGTTGGATAACCTTACATTGTTCGTTCCCTGGTTCTTGTATTTTGATAATGTTTTCTTCCAGGGAGGGCGGTGAGGGGATAGGAAAGCATATCTTATAGCTTCCTACGTGGTTAAATTTTTACTAGTGAGTCTTACTAATTCCTTCCTATGCAATAGGCAATCAAGGCATGCAAGCACTCATTCACATCATTCATTGCTCAATAACGGTTCACATGGTTTAGAAATACCTGGGTTAGAAGAAGGACCAGCCTCATCTGAGGGTCCATGACATGTAGGGCGGGTCCCGATGCTGGGCCTTTGCCCTTATACCCCTGAGCCTGGTTGTTGGTGGAGGGCGAGTATCGCTAGCTCCATTCTTAGGGCCGGTGTTGGCTTTGCTCCGGGCGGTAGTTCCTGCTCTCCGGGTCCGGATACACTCG
Organism: Limonium bicolor; assembly: GCA_023374045.1. NCBI lineage: Eukaryota > Viridiplantae > Streptophyta > Magnoliopsida > Caryophyllales > Plumbaginaceae > Limonium > Limonium bicolor. Next base: position 137,786,163 of record CM041780.1, on the reverse strand, counting down.
AAGGCACGATGCCCGAGTATCTGACAGTAGCGGCACGTGACTTTCTCCCCTTGGCAGTCAACGGGGTGGTCCTTTCCGCATTGCTTACAGTTGAAACGGCGGACATACTTCTGGCCCGTGTTTGAGCCATGTCCGGAACCTAACACAATCAAGGTCAATTATACATCCCAAAGGTACTGAAGTAATCACAAAAGTCTCAAATTTAACTTAGAGTTCCTACCCTTAGATGGGTAGGTTTCTGTGTGTAGTTGCTGCTCCGTGGGTTCCTGACTGGGGGTTCCCAGTAGTTTGGTTCCCCTTCCCTTGTAGGACCCCTGTCCTTTTTGATAGGGTTTGTTCCTTTGTTGGAGTTCCCCTGCTTGGCATCTTCGCCACCAGGTCCGTCCTTCCTTTTGGGAGCTCAAAGCATCCCTTCTCTTACAAGTGATCTCCACTACGGAAGCAGCATGGTAGCATTCCTGAAAATCTCAAGATATTAATCTCCAATTCTCCCATGATGGGGTATAGTATGTAATAAGATTTCCAACTGATTTATGTCTTTCCTGTTTTACCTGCAAACTGGTGGGGATGATTGGTCCCATCCCAAACTGAAGTCGAGGGCTCAGTCCCCCGTAGAACCGGTCGACCAAGACCTGGTCCGAGTATCCTATGCCGGGCAATAGTCGGAGTAGCGAAGTGAACTTCGCATAGTACTCATCCACTGACATCTTCCCCGTCTGCTCCAAGGCGTCAAACTCCCGAGTCTTCACCATCCTGGTGTGGGCCGGGTAGTATTTGCCCCTAAGTAGTGCAGTGTAATGTCCCCAAGTAAAGGCTGGGTCATCCAGGTGGTCGGCTTTCACCATGTTCCACCAATCTCTAGCTGCATCCTTCAGATAAAAGGCAGCAAGTCTTACTTTCTCCCTAGCTGGGACTGCAAGCGTCTCGAACGCTGTCTCCATCTCCATGATGTAGGTCTCTAAGTGAGCAGGGTCAGTCTGCCCCTTGAATGCAGTCGGCCTCAGATCAGCCAAACTCTTCACCCAGTCTCTCTCCCTGGGTGGTGGTGGTGGAGGGAGGTAACTGCTGCTGCTGTGCAACCCCCGCCTGTGCAAATGCCTGAGCAATCAAGGTGGCAATGTCTGCCAGCCTGATGTTTGGCTCCTCATCAGCCTGTCCACGTCGTCCTCCTCTTCCTGACATCTGCAGGATGTTGAGGTATATTAGGCACTGTGGTCAAAATCCTGGTCTTGGATAGTGGTCTAAGTAAAACTAACTTAAACTCTTTCAATACTATCTCTCAACCTTAACCTAAAGTATTAGATATCCTAATCTCGGTGTATCCTTGTATCCAGAGCGTAACTACGCTCTGATACCATTTTTGTAATACCCCAACCCGAAATCCAATAAACTGAACGGCGATCACTCCCAAATAAATTACAACTGCAGCGGAAATAAATACAACAACCGGGCGGTATCACAATGCCGTTGGCCACCCTTGTGACCAACAAGGCTAAGTCCAAATACAATCCTCAAATGTCACGGTCTGGAATACAGATACAACCCGAGATACTAGGAATTAACTGAATAGTACAATACTGAAATAAACAAATAACTAATAGTAGACTCCCAAAGCTTGGTCTACCCCACCTACACTCGGTGTAGTGAACTTCTCAATCTTCAGGTACCTGGAAAATGGGGGTGCCCCAAAGGGGCTCAGCAAACAACGGGTATGGAAAACGTGCAGCCCATCGTCTACCGGGCCACACCAACTACTTTGTCGAATACATGCAGTTCATTTTTTTAATAAAGCTGTAAACAAGCATAATCTGATGATAACAAGTATCCACACAAGGACAATAATGTCACATAGATCAAGACACAGAAGGTCGAGTTAGCTGAACTGAAATTCTTTACTGATAGTCGGTCCACACAATGGGACTGACAGTTATAACTGAATATCTGAAATAGTGGAGGTATAGTGACCTCGTCATAGAGTAAGTTGGGTATAGAAAACCCCAGGAGATGACGTAGTCAAACCCTGAACTGAATGGCGTGGGAAATAAGAACCCACTGAGGAATAAAGTCTTCCTCGAACTGAAGGGCACACGAAGTCCCGGGTGGAATAGAGTCTTCCTCCCAACTGAATTTTCCGTCGCGACGTAGTAGGAGACGACCTGAGACAGGTACAGCTCCTGTAGCATGCATGGCCAGATCCAACTGGGCTCTCATTCTCGTAGTATAGAGTTGTTAGGTGTCATATAAAGATGTTGACAAGAACCCAATGTATAATGTCAATTATCACGTTTAGGATAATGACGTTTGTTATAAACTGAAGTTAGTGAGAGACTTGAGTACAAGTCCTCGGTATACTGAAACGCAGGTATTTAATCCACTGGTATAGTAGTGTTTGTATGCGTGGGACATACACGTTGTAGTCAGCAACAATCACGCACATAAAATACACCACAGTGTGCAAGAGTAAAAACAACAGTTTACATTAATATCTTGGTCGTTATTTCAAACAACAGATAGCACACAAGCCAATGTAATCCGTTAGAAAACAGGTTGCAAGAATCCCATACCGTTCACCGTTAGACTGTACTTGTAAATTCCCGGTCAACGTCTGGTCAAAACAAAGTCCTAGAATAGGATTTAACTGAAAGGTTAATTTATGTTACCCTTATAATATAACTCTATTGGATCTTTTAACAAATCTATATTTGTTATTTCATGTGAGGTTTATTCTTTTAATTACCTCATGATTTTATGTATAACTTATTTGTTATTCCTTTTGATTTATTCACAAATCCTTTAATGCACATCTATGTGTTTCATTGCATTTGTTGTTTATTTAATTTGTCTAGGTGACATAACAACTTATAATTTCTTAACAATATTTAAATGTCTACAATGACATAAAAATCTATAGTTTTCATTATTCCTCTTAACCATAAATAATATTTATTGTTTATCTTTTAATTCCTTAATAACCATGTAAGCCACAGCTTTAATTCCATAATTCCTTATATAAAATAAATTCTTCTAAATCCTCCAACTATCCTCCAAATAGACCCCATAGGCTAGCCCTTACATTTATTTAAATCAAAGCATAAATCTTATATGAGGTTATTTAAAAAACAACCACATTTAATTCATAAATGTACATTTAAATTCTAATCTCTTTATATAACCTAATTTAATTCCTGTTCATTAAATTACAAAACTACCACCATAATTTGGGACATAACTTATAAATATAATAACTTTCGGAAAATAATATCAGCCCTAAAAATTTCGGCATGGATTTATATAATTCTTATATTTGCAATCTAACCACAAAACTTATAATCTTTACATAAAGTCTTATAAACTATAGTTTTAATTTTATTTTCTCCAAAATGCTGAATATAATTATATAAATTCTTAAATTACAAAATAACCCAACTAAATCGGTTTTGGGTCTAGAACTTTCCCATTAATTACCCTTGTTCACAACAAAAACTTATAATAGTTCACGAAATACTTTATAAACTAAAGTTTAAAAAAAATATTTAATTCTTCCAAAATTCGAAATGCAACCCCAATAAATTCTCAATTATGATTCGCCCATATTCAAATCCAAACTTTAATAACAACTTTCATAAAGTACATAAAGCCCAAACTTTATAAAAAGTTATTTTAGAGCTTGTAAATTATCAGAATTCATAAAACTTAAGTCCTAACCTTATATATTTGAATTGACACCAAACAGCCCTTTGTCTAGGCTTCAAAAGAATAAAATAATTTTGTAGAAATTACATTTAAGCATTAAACTAAATTAATTGGCATTTAAACACTAAAGCTTATTTTTATCTCACCAAACTTTATGATATAAATTTATATACCTAAGTAGCTCATTAAAATCCATTTAACACATAAAGCTTTCGGCCATAATTTAAATGAGACCATATGTTATATAAAAGTGGATTTATATGTCTAAGTAATTATAGATAAATTCATAGGAGTCATATAACTCATGTATAAATTATTGTAATGTCTTATATAAATTCTTAGCCCAAAATAGAGCATTTTTGCCCAAGACAATTCGGCCTAATTTAATTTGTAACATAGATAATTTTTGTGACACAAAAATGTGTCTTAAGGTAAATATTTTCTATATATGTTATAGTTTATATTTTTGGCATATAAAACCATATAGTTTCGGTATTAATACTACCTAAGAGGTGTACATAATTTTTGTACAATTTTTAGAAGCTTAACAAAGCTTATAATATAAGGATTTACTTAGTAAACTTACTTCTTTAACAAAGGTGGTTAAGTGCTTGAACTTCTTCTTGAATCTCCAAGCTTTCTCCTAGGTAAACTTGATGTTCCTCTTCGGTTTTATGCAAGAGGTGAAGGTGTTTAGGAGTTAGATCTTGAATAAAGATCTTAAGTAGATTTGGAAGTAGTTTTATAAGACTTTACCTTAGACTTTGCTCCTTATAAATTCGCCACTCCTAAGGTAGATGAAGAACAAGTTTTCCTTCATCAAAATGAAGAAGAAAGAGACTTAGAAGAGGTAGAACTTGGTTACACACAAAAATGTGTTTTAAGGATTTCCAAGCTTTAAAACCTACCTTGAGATGCTCCTTGGTTTAATGTTGGTTTGGACAATCTCCTTGGAGAACTAAGTGAAGCCGAACACACCTTGTTATGCTAGGAAGAGTTTTGCTTCAAGACTTGCCAAGAAATGCAGGAATTTACCTTAAAGATGAAGATAGAAGTTAAATCTCCATTAATGGACTTAAGAGCTTCAAAGGAAGAAGATGAAGCTAGAAGAGAGAGGAGAGAGCCTTACCAATTCGTTGATGAAGAGTGCAAGGAGGGAAATGTGACTAAACTTACGTATAAGGTAAGAATTGCACTTTGGAATTGATTTTTGTTTGTCAATTTTTAATGTCAAATGACAATTCTTTTCCTTAGTTTAATTCATGGTTGATTGGCTCAATAAATGATCTCTTTTCCAGCCTAAAAACCGGCCATGAGGTGTGACTAAGCAAGAGTTGGAAAGACAATACTTTTGGCTAGATGACAAGGTAAGAAAAGGTGAGTTTATTCTTTGATTTTTCAATGTCACATGGCTTGTCTTCTCCTTCATGTAGGTCACGAATTTAAGGTCTGAATGGAGCTCCAAAAACCGGCCATGAATAGCTTGGAAGGAGCATGGAAGTTCACATGTGGAAGAAGGAATCAAATAAAGTAGATCTTAGATCTACTTTCTACTTTTTCATTTTTGTTTTGTTCTAGCTCACATGGCCTTATTCCATGGCCTAATTTCGACAGCTTGCTGGTCAAATGAGACCTACATACTTAGACATTAAGTAATATAGCACATGGGAAGGTGAGTCACCATGTTCTATGCTTTTTATAAACTTTTAATGCAATTTTTATACTAGTTTTTGCCCCTAAAATCGGCCCCTATAGAGAGCCTTGTTGACTAGTCACACCAACTGATTTAGAAGGTCATTTTAACCCTTTTTAAGATTACCAATTCGTGGCATGTCAAAAACTACAAGGTAATTGCGTAAAACGCATTTTCGTGACACCCGAAGGTGTGTTTTTGTGCTCTAAGGAAATTTTGGGAAACTAATTGTTTTTATGAGTTCCAAGTGTTTGGAAACACTTATTATGGTAAATAAACATTACTAAGGTGTTACATTGAGTTATATGGGGTTATATCAACCCATGACATAATTTACGGGCCATCGGGACACACCCGGGCCAAAAGGAGCGCTAAGAAATCCTCCTTTGGTTTTTGCTGAATTTTGAGAAACCACTTCGTGGGTTCTCTTTAGAATGATAAATAATGATGTTAGGAACTCTAGGAATTAATTTTATAGGAGTTCGTGCCACCTCGGCACTCCTCCGGACTTTTCGTGCTTTAAGGAGCGGGTGTGAGCACTCCCGAGCATTTTGCGTATTTGACTGAATATAGCTTAGGGAATATATTTGTATATTCATATAATAATTGTATGACCATATAGTTTGAATATTAGAGGGTCATACAAGGTCATGTTTGACCATATGCTTCAAAGGCGTTTTAGCGTTTATGTGAAACGACTGTTTTTACGTAACGTTTTCATGCATGGGTTTGCATGCGTACGTGAAATGATTTATATTTGGATTATATTCCAATAAATAATGATTAAATAATATTATTTAGATTTGGGGTATTTCATTAATTCTCTAGCAATTATTAAAGCAATATTTATAGTGTTCTAAATCAACACGCGAGAGCTGAGATAGATAACAAGACATAGGAATTAAACCGATTAACGCTAGAACGTGATCCCGCCTATAGGTTAATCGATCTCAAAAGAAACTGTTCCTTTATGTGATTGTTTGTTCTGTATTAGAGCATTTCGTCTGCTGCTAGTTCTAGCAACTGGTTAGTATTCATAACTTAGTCGTTGACGAATTAATTATAGTTTCTGATTTATTGTAGAATTAGGGAAGAGTTATTAATAAATTAGAAGTGAAGGTTTGCAGAACAATCCGGGTGCTTCCTTTTTCTAAGTTTTACTCTTTATTTATTTACTCCATTTATTTTAATTGTTTTGTTATTTTATGTTAGTTGTTGAGTCATTTTTTTATTAATTAAGTAAACTGGAAAAAGGACGTATCTTTTTTCTTAGTTAGTTTCTCAGTTTGTAATTAATTGTCAATTAATTGAACGAGATCCCTGGATCGACTACCCCCACTTAATTCACTATTCTATAAAAGATAGGTACACTGCCTAGGTAGAAGTATATTAACATTTTTATTTTGTGATTGAGATTTTATTTTGTTTTTATTCTTTTATCTTGCTTAAAATATATTTTTATCTTTTCATAGGATCAAATTTAGTTACTTTCATTCAATTGATTGATTCCGTTTCTGTTACGTACATTTGTTTTGATTTACTTACGTTTTTTTTATTTTCTTTTATTGTTTTACTTTATTCTTCCGTTTCTTCCTAGCCAGTTTTTTTTTTTTTGAGAAAGTTGTTGCTTACATTATATATAGTCAAAAGGGGCTACAACATCTAGCCCATTACAAAGTTTGATGCATAACTGTTTTGCATCTCAGCTTCAAGCATACAAGCTTGTGTGATAGTCATAGGAGCATTTGTGCTATTCCAAGTTTTCCAATCAAACAACATATTCGGACATCTACTAACTAAGTCAGCAAGATAATTTGTTTGATACCCATTACATAGACGAAGAGAAATAGACAGATTAGAAAAGCCATCAGTAAGATTGTTAAAGAAGTGTAGAAATTCTTCTTCAGGTCTGTGGGAGTTTTGTTGTCTTTGTTCCAACAGATTTTGATTGTTGATGATCACCATTATCTTCACCTTCCTTCCCATGTTGTTAAGATGGTGAAGACCAAAGAAGATGGTCTCCATTTCCGCCACATCATCTGCAACAGAACTCCTGGATTTCCTGTCAAAGCTAATTCCAAATTACCAGATTGATGCATAATAATACCATTCAAAGACATATTCGAGCCTAGTCTTCTTTTATAGCAAGTAAAACCAGAAATCTTCATTAGGAGTGTAACTAGGAATCTGACTGATTTGGGTGAAATTATTCTTGGCCATCTTGATCTGATAAACTTCAGTAAAAGCTAGATTAACGTAAATGCATTCAAAATAGCCATCTCAAGGTTATGTCTAACTTTATTTCTAGCATCATAAATGGACCACATCAGGTTGATAACTCTCGCAACCTCATGGGTGTTCCACTGTCCAGATTTTGTGATAATCCAGTCTTGGATGGAGTTTTCTGAGTAGGTAGGGAGGTCATTGACATCCACCAATTTATCCCAAAATCTTAAGAAGACCAACACTTGAAAATACTGTGAACATCTGTGTCTCTTTTGCCACATAGAAAACAAGCCTCTGTACCCCCCAGTCTTTTAGAGATGTTTGCTAGGCAGGGGGTGATTTTACTAACAAACTTCCAGGCAAATAATTGTGCTCTAAGGGGGGGGACAGAGAGTTTTTGATTTTCCTCTTAATCTCAGAGTAATGGGATGAGGGAGAAGAGGGGCCTTCTATTTTTAGGCTACCAGTAAGTGTAGAGTATCCAGACTTGACCGAGTAAGATCCATTGGAGTTGCCTTTCCAAGACCAAGAGTCTTTCTTAGTTAGATCAAAATTGGTGTCAATAATAGCTCTCGTGTCTGTAGGATTAAACATAGAATTGATGAGACCAGATTTCCAACAGAGGTTGTCTTTATCAATCAGATGGTGCACAAGCTTAATATTTGGGTTTTGATTCTGGACAGGCTGATGGATTTTGGGTTGTTGTTTGAGATCCAGGGTACTGCCAAATTGGGGTGGCTTTCCCATCCCCTAACTCGATATGTCCTCCCATCTTGATCACATCAATAGCAGCAAGGAGGGAGGACCAGATAGGGCTATCCTAGAACCCTTAGAAGCATGGAGAATGTTCGAGTTTTGGTAGTATAAGGCTTTGAGAGACTGACTGACTAAGGACCTGTCATTCGTAAGCATTCTCCACACTTGTTTAGCAAGAAGTGCTAAGTTGAAATCAGCAATAGCTCTAATCCTAGCCCACCATTATCATGATCTGAACAAACCTGGTTCCATCTTTTCCAGTGAATGGTTTTCTTGTTTTCTGACCCAGCCCACCAGAACTGAGAAGATAGAATTAATTTTCCCAATAATGCTCTTTGGGAGTTTGAAAAGAGACATAGTGTAAGTGGGGATGGATTGGAGAACACTCATAGTGAGAAAGATCTGGCAGCTTGAGAGGTAGGTCTGTTCCAGCCATGGACTTTTTTCTGCAGGGCTTCGAGTAAGTAATTGAAGGTTTGATTTTTTGTTTCTACCTACTTTAGGAGGGAGACCCAGGTATCTAGAGAAATTTGGGACTTGTTTGATGTTAAGGATTGCAGCTAGGTCATTTTTTGTGGCTTATGGAATTTCGCTACTAAAGACAATTTCTGATTTGTGGACGTTAATTTGGTGACCTGAGGCACTGAGAAAACAGTTCGGGTAGAGGCAAGGGCTTGGACATTCTGACTATTAGCTTTCCCATACAAGATGATATCATCTGCAAAGGCAAGGTGAGAGATAGCAGGAGCTTGACTAGTCAGTTTAATCCCTTCATAGTTATTGAGCATCATGGAATTGTTAAGCATTCTGGAGAGAGTCTCTTTGAGCTAGAATAAATAGAAAAGGAGAAATGGGATCGCCTTGTCTCACTCCTCTGCCTTGGGCAAAATTTCTAGTAGAAGACCCATTGATAATAATAGCTCCTTTAACAGAAGTAACACAGTTCATAACAGGGATTCTCCAATGATCTGGGAAACCCATGGAGCTAATAACTTTATCAAGGAAGGTCCAACTGAGTCTATCATAGGCTTTACTGAGGTCAATTTTACAAGAAAAAGGCCATTTGTTTTGCTTTGGAATTGGAGATTTTGTGGTGCAGTTCACCTGCCAGAATGTCATTATCTGTAATGAGGCGACCTTTAACAAAACCTGACTGATTTTGAGAGATAATGTGGGGCAAGATATCTTGAGCTCGATTAGCTAGGACTTTAGTAGCAATCTTGTACACAAAGTTGTAAAGGGCTATAGGTCTAAATTGGTAAGGGATGTAGCACCTTTTTCTTTTGGAATAAGGGCAATGAAGTAGTTGTTAAGATCTGAGGGACAGGGTCACCATGAAGGATATTGAGTACGGTGGATATGACTTGGTTCCCACTTGAGGCCAGTAAGCTTTGAAGAAGTTTCCATTGAAGCCATCAGGGCCAGGGGATTTATTAGATCCCAATTGTTTTGTGGCAGCAAGGATTAGTTTTCTTTTTATTTCTTTATTCTATTATTTTATTCATGTTCTTACTACATCTACTTAAGATTTTGTTTTGGTTAGGATTAGTTTTATTTCTGTTTTTATTTTTTATTTTATCTTGATGAGTTTCTTTTTAGCTTTTTATTAATTTTATTTATTTATAATTAGAATTTATTTTTAGAATTACGTTTGATCGCTTGGTATTCAGTTTCTTTAATTTTTTTTCTTTTTGTTTTCAATATTCTTAATTTATTATTTAGTTAACATTCTAAGTAATTTGACTTCGTTTGTTTAGTTAATGATTTTGCTTTATATTTTGTTTTTTATTCTAATTGAGATTTTACTTTTGTTTTGCTTTTCTTATTATATTGTTTATATTCTTCGTTATATTTTTGTTATAGTTTGATCTTAGCTTTATTTTAATTAGGAACTTTGTTTCTCTTTTGGTTTTATTGTGATTTTCTCTAGTTTGATCATTCCGTTTAAATTTCGTTTTGTCTATTTTTTGCGTTGTGATTTATATATTATTTATTTTAGCTTTCTTTTTTTTTTTTTTCTTTTTTTTTTCTTTTTCTTTTTATTTTCCTTTATACTTTATTTTCTTTATTTTAGCTTTTTTATTTTGTTTCTGTTTTATTTCTTCCGTGTTGATTTATTTAGTTAATTTTGTTTTTTTGTTTCTTTTCAATTTTTAGTTCAATTTGAGTTTTAATTTTTGCTTTTGTTTTTGTAGGGAAAGATAGAGGATAACATGGATGAATTGAGGGGAGTGTTGACATAGTAGGAAACAACGATTGTGATAATGAATATAGAGCAAAATTTGAACAGGTATAATCACCGAGTGCTCAAAGTTACAGCCAGAATCGACGACAGGATTATTACCAACCGCAACAATCATCCTATCGAGAACCTTATTGGTGGGAAGGTGAGAAGACCTGAATGCAGATGGAGGTTGAGTAGTCCTACGCTTATCAGGAGCCTACTAAGGAGGATACAGCAAGATAGAGAGCATGCTTGTAGAGATCCTGGAGCAAAAGAAAATCACTAATGCTAGGTTTGCCAGTTTAGATGCCAAATTTTCTTTGCAAGAAGCTATAACCCAGAGTTAGGAAATGCAACTTAATAAGATCTCGTAGCAGTTACCACAAAAACAATTGGGATTCTCCTATAGCCAAAGTTATTCAGACCTAGTGGACCAATCTCAAGTAGAGACTTTGATGGGTGAAGACCATTCCAAGTCTATAATTTCTGAAGCTGAAAAGGAGTCTGATGAAGAGTTTGCACAACATGTTGAGAGTCATATTGCCCTTTCTCCTCAACCTCGACTCAACTCCCCTATCCAGGGATTGAGCATATTTTGTCTGAGCCAGTCTGCGGGCTAGAAGAGGATTTTCCCATTGAGCCTCACAAACTAGGAGATGATATTTGTATCCTCGAATCTGAGGGGGAACACCGCTACCACCAAGTCAACAACAACTCCCACCTTTCCTTCATAAACCTCAACAACAAGAGGAAAATATTTATATCCTCGAACTTGAGGAATAAGATCCATCATCACCTACTCTCCAATTAGAAATACGTTACCGACAGTATCTCCTCAAACATCACATTTTATGGAGTGTTTACTTTCCTATTTTATTTGCCGAAGTAACGCTTTGTTTTGATCCAGGTGGTTTGCTTTTAATTACTGCCTACTTCGTTTTCCTGACAATGTTGTTGTCTACTTTTATATTTGATCCAGGATAATGAAGCGGGAGTCTAGCCAAAGACTATAAAGGCGGGCAGCTTACTGGGAGGCAACCCAGAAGTTAAATTTTTATTTTTGCTTTTGGTTTATTTTTATATTTTCTAGTTTTATTTCTATTTTTATATGTTTATCTTTGTTTTGCAGAGAAAGGAACAGGGGCGAAAATATATACCCTGTCCGGATGCAAACGATCTTTTTTGATATATTAAAACTATGAAATTAATCCTAGAAATTAATAAATAAAATAGACCTACGGGTTGCAAAATAATTCCCGATCGTAGCAGTAAAGTAATATGAACAACCGGGGTATCAAACCAGGGGACTAAGAAAGCAAATCTAATCCTAGCAAAAGCTGTAAATCTGGGAAATTATTGATCAAGAAATTAAGAACAAGCAAAGAGTGACTGATAAAAATATAACGAAAGCGGAACTCCGGGTTTAGGTGGTCTTCCCTAGTTAAGTCATGCAATTCTATTACCAGTTGATTGGGGATTAGGTTTGGCTAATTCTAGCAAGTTTCTAAAAGACTAAATCCTAGCCAATTAGAACTCCACTGTGTAGAACGTGAAAGATTAAAGCATAAAGATATCACTACTAACGCAGATAGATTAAGCATATGAATTTAAATTGCATCTGAAGGCTAACTCGTCAATCAGATAAAGCTCTCCACAGATTAACAGATTATAACGATCTAGCTATCAATCACGGATCAGATTTTGACAACTTTCGCAAAGCTAAAAATAAAATAGCAAGTTTTATTGATAGCGCAAACAATATTTATAATCTGAAACAACCCACTGATTGATCCCAAATCAACTAATAAATTTCTACAAAACCTAACTATTTACAACCACCATTCTCTGGAGTTTATTCCCTTAGCTGAGCATATCAAAAGAGGAAAATTAGAGAAGAAGGAGTAGATATCATCTCTATGTCGGATCTAAAGATTTGCTAGTGGTACGGTTGAACAAACTGATGAAATTGATGCAGAAATTCTCCTTGGTTGCACCTTAGTTGCCTCTTGGTTGCACGGCTGCAGAGGGTAGAAATAGGTCGTGCTCTCTATTTTAATTCTGAATGGCCCCCAAATACCTCACGAACGCCTCTTTAAAATACAATTTTTGGACCTAAAATGCACGCGTCCGGCTCACCTGTCCGAGGAAGCCGGACAAAGATAGCTTTTGTAACACCCCTACTATTAATACAGTCATTAACGTCCAATCTCCTTACTCATCAGATACTCGCAGCGGATATATACTTACATACAATGGGTGATACAATGCCGTTAGTCACCCACGTGACTAACAAGGCTACTGTTTCTACATACAGCATCGGTCTGATGGACCGGAATCCCGAGTACTACGCATCTAGAATACATACTCCATTCATCAATCAATTACAACAATACTCCATTCAGTACTTACTCCTCTTCAATCCATACAATGCAATATACTTAACCGAGTCTACTAGGATCCTTACACAATTATCATATCCCTTCCAAGTTCATACATATACCCTAAGAGACTACTTACTACCCATTCCTCACTACTACATTACTTTCTAAATACAAAGGGTGTGATAGTTGATACACCTCTACATCTACTACTACTATCCAATGTAGTCGCCGGTCTCGTGCCTTGACCACATTCGCTTCGGGTACCTGCACACTAAAAAATGTCCCCCGAAGGGGTCAGCTTTCGCCGAGCATGATAACCGCATACCCCGCGTACTAGTGAGGGTACGCCGACCACTTGGTCGTATACATGCGGTTCATTTATTCACACAACATGCATACATGCTTTCATACTCAATACTACATTACTTTCACAAGGCATACATACATACGTCTCATCACATACAAGGAATACATATACCATCAAATACTTACTTACCTTGTTCTCCAGTAACATACGCAGTACATACACAACATACAATTCTTGTTAGCTTCATTGGTCCACCCGGGTTAATCGGGTGGAGATTACTCTTTTACTCGTTTACTCCATACATACATAACATACTCATACTCATACTTACTTACGGATCCATACTTACTTACTCTTACTCTTACTCAAGTTAAGTCGTCGGGACCTCCGGCCTGGGGACTACACCGTCCCACCTCCGGGATTTACTTGACTCACTAATCCGGATGCTACCCATTTAAGGGATTTGGGCCACGGACCAGTTTAAGAGTCAGGAATTGCAGCCAACCTCTTGTGACTCCGCATCCTCACGCGTGGCCGAAGCTATATCGGACTTGTACTCATTCCAATTTACTCACTTACGTTAGGAGTTAGATAGTTAGGAATTAGCACAAGTCAACATTCAAGCCACAATAATACAATACCCATATGCACATACATACGAAATACAATACAATACACAAGTGCACTACAAGGTACAAATACAATTTATCTTCATCCACATATTTCATGAATTATACAAACTAGTGTTCAAGACAATAAATATCAAGAACACATAAGTCAAGCACAAGTAAGTGCAATATAGTCCGATTCATGCATTTATCTTATTTAGGTGATCAAATAAGCACACAAATCGGGGTAACCAGATTAGGATACAGGGCATGAAGAAATCATACCTTTCACCGTTGTACTTGTATCCCAACGTTCCTCCGGTGTTCACAATCAAATCCTATGATATACATACAATCGAATGATTAACTATCCACAAGTACTCAACTTGTACTCTTACTATGTTTCCTAACTTATATTTACTAAGTCCTTACCTTTCCTATACTTACATTTTTTTACTTGCTTTTGATTACTCACATTGGTTTACTTACCTACATATGCATGTACGTATGCATAGGTGGGTATACCTACATATATATATATATATATATATGCTAGTTACATTCATTTAGTTTTAGTTTTTTTTTTTTTGTAAGTTATGGGTCGACCGACCCACCGACCGACCCAACCCTGGTCGGTCCATTCCAGTAAGTTTCGTTCTCTGAAATTTCTCCCGACCGACCCAGAACTATTCCGACCGACCCATACACCTCTGGGTCGGTCCATTGCCGAAAGTTTCGGGTCTGTTGTCCAAGCTCCGACCGACCCACCGACCGACCCACCTCTGGGTCGGTCGAAGTGCGAAACTTCGACAACAGAAAATTCGAGTCCGACCGACCCACGTCCGACCCACGGCCCCTGGGTCGGTCCATTCCCGAGAGGTTTATTTTCGTTACCTAAGCTCCGACCGACCCACGGTCCGACCCGGCTCTGGGTCGGTCGGTAGCAGAAAGCTGCTACAGACTTTGTTTTTCAATTCTTTTCTTACCCATTCCTTCCCCAATCTTCCTACATGTAATCCCACACGATATAATGCCATTTAGGCTTCCTAAAACCCTTGTTTCATCCACCAAATCCATTACTAAATCCATGAGACGATTTACACAATTTCCTCACTTCCTTTCAACACCTACAACAGATTTTTTCTCTAATGCTACAGATTTTTCTACAACTCCTACCATTCATATTTCCTCCACCAATGTTACTCCTAGCATCCCAAATACCTTTCCAAGTCATTACATTACCTACACCCAAGTCCAACACTCTTCTTACCAATTCTTGCACACTAATCTTTCCTATCTTCTCTCTCCAATGCATTCTATAATACTTTGTTACAGATTTTGCACTTCTCATCCCTCATGTCACAACTACCATTCCATAGCTACTACACATCTCTACTAATCAAATACATATCTTGGGTTTTCCCATTCACCAAGTCATCAATACCTATACATATCCTATCAAGATTTTGCCATAGTTCCTCTACATTTCTTACTTATCCATACACACATTTTCTCACCAAGTTCATATCTATTCTAGCCACACCCTTACAAGGGTTCTACCAGCAATCAATACAATATGCATTCACCAATACTTCTTCAAATACCAATACTAATACTCATACCAATCATTTGGCTCCAAGGCCTACATTCACTTACAATTTCACAAAATACTCAAACTTCATAAACTTCAATACTAATACATTAGTTTGGTTTCTTTTATTCGTTTACTCATTCCATTACTCTAATGCACTATAATTTAACATGAGTGAGGAACTCTTACCTGAGCTTTTATTTCCTTCCATTGTTTTTTCCAATTCTCCTCTTCTTTCTTCATTGCCCAAATCGGCCATGTGGGAATGGAGTTGCCAAACTCCATTCCATCACCCCTTTGAAGCTTTTAGGAGGGGTTTTAGCCCTTGGTTCAAGAAGGTGAATCCACCACCATTGCAAGGTTGATATTATGCTCAAAAGAGAGAGAGAAAATGGAGTGTTACAATGGGGCAAAAATCGGTTGTGAAGAAGAATGAAGAAATGAGTTTTTCATGTAGATTTTTACCTTGTTGGAAAGAGGAGCTCCAAGCTCCATAATGGTGTGCTTTTCTCTTCAAATGGGGAAAACCCATGGAGATGAAACTCATCCTTTTCGAATTTTGGAAAGAGGGAAATGTAGAGGAGGATGAGGGGAGTTCAAATATGTAATTATTTTTGAGTTTGGAGCTTACATGGAGGTAGAGCATGAGGTTGAAGGTGGGAAGCCATTAGAGCTTCTTGAAGCTCTCCAAAATCGCAGCCCAAGGGAGAAGAAGAGGGGAGTACGGTGAGGAAGGAGGGGAATGGGAGAGAGAGAATAAAAAGTGAGGTGAGAGAGTAAATAGATAAAGTAGCTTTTACTTTATTGTTTTTCTTTGCTTTTTGGCTCTCTTATTTAGTTAGCTAGTTACATGTGTGTGTGACGGAGTTATTTAACTCTTTAAAAACCGGCCCCCTACTGTTGTGCTAGCTGGAGCGTTTTTCGTCTTTTACAGAAAACGCTCGTTATTTTACCCGGTTTAGGTACTATTCACTAACCGGGCCCCGTTTTCCGGAATTTACTCGTTTAATTAATTTTATTGACTATTAAGCCCCCATAGATGCTTAATAATTATTATTTAATGATTTATAATTTTTACGGGTCTGTTTGACCACTTAAAGTCACGTTTTCAGGTTTTCTCGAAGAACGTGCTCTAAAGTTCTATTAGCGTTTTAATACTTTATTTGGATCCGTTTTCTTCGGGAGTTGTTCCCATATATTATTTAGGTCTTATTAAACCTTTAGAATCCATATAATACGCTAACCGAGGTCTCATACCTCTTATGGTTATTTAACGCTTATTTAGCGTTTTTCTGCTTTTAAGCGTTTATTTATTTCTTTTGGATTTGTTTTTCCTTACCAATATTACTTAGCACCATTAGGCCCTTAATTACGTATTAGATTAATTTTAAATCCCTATATTTAAGTTCGGGGTATTTCAATCTACCCCCCTTAAGAACTTTGTCCTCAAAGTTGTTCGAGGTTAGGAGATTACTATACTTACTCCTTTATACTTGTCTAGTACCAAAGTCATACATCCTTCCTCCTTACGATTTCCAAATCCATCCCTCAAGGTTCCTACCTACCGTACTATACCAATATACAATAGTTACTCCAATCCGCATTCCTACCAATCATCCGGTTCCTCATTACACGGTTCATACATACATACAGTGCAAAGCTATCCCCAAAGCGATGCAGTACACTTACAATCCCTCAGGCACCAAGGTCGTCTGGACACAGGACTCCTCTATGTCCCGCTGCCTTTGGAATAATACAACATACTACCTTACTATTTCCTTCCATACACACTTTCTAGTAGGTTCTCATTCTCCATACCAAAAATTCTTTCACCACTACCAATTAAAATTTTCTAAAACATACAACTCCAAATTCCAATTTCTATTCATTACTTCTATCCTAAGTGTGATTCTTGTGACCACTTAAGGGGAGCTTCAAGAATCATTCGACCCTGATGTGATCAGCATCAGTGTTGAACTATCTTTCCACCCCAATTTGTGTTCGGTTTCCCCTGATCTGATCAGGATCAAGTTCGACTTCCCACGTCCGTTTCAACAAGCAATTAATTCAATATTTCCATGTTTATCTTTAATTCTCCCTAGTCATTCATACATCTCCAAAGGATGGATTCGATCCATCAATCATCCTCACTCTATTTCCAAAATGCTTTACTCCATGGTTCAATACCTAAGTGCTCATTTCATCAACCTTCACTACTTCCATCCATTACCCTCATTGTTTCAAATATTTTAATTAGGAACTATCATACTTGTAGAGTTTAATTGTTCTCAATTTTCTTCCGATAATTTTACTTACGAATACACTACTCTTTAGAATTCATTCATCTACTATTCTCATTTACTTCATACTACTCTTCTTCAAGAGTTACAATACTTGTGGAGTTCCGTCCACTACTCATTACTCTTCTTTACTATACCCTTACACTGGTTACACGATGGGTATATTCGCCCTATGGTATTTGCATATCTAATGCTTATTACCATAATTACAATATGGACGAGTACTTATGTCTATTTAACATAGTATCAATCATTAATTTGATTCTCATTTGTGCTATGCACATTATGGTTTATGTGTTTTATTCACAAAGCTTACATTAAGCGTTTTCGCCCTACCCCCCTTAAAAGGGATTACGCCCACGTAATCTACCATATGTTTATTTATTAAACATGGTTTATCAATTTGGGCAATCTGAAGCGTTTAGCTTCACTACGGTATACTGTACAACATGCTCTGGTCAAAGGGTCTTAACCATACCAATGGTTTAGTCTTTGCACCAAGAATTCCTCTATGAGTTTATTTAACTCACAATCAATTTGGTTCTAGCCTATTAGGCTTCAAGGCATTAATAGCCCTTCTACTATACTTACTAGGTAATTTCTCCTAGCTAGGGCCCACTAGCTTCTGCTGCGCGACCCTGATAACTTGGGTTATTCACCCTTCGTGTTATCCTTACTGTGCTATACATCACCTTTTAACCCGTCTGTTATGGAAGTCAGTTAACTAAACAATTGCGGTATTCTTTTACCGTGTTTGAACTCAATGAGTATAGATTTTAACCAGCTCTCTGGTGATCTATTATGTATACTATTCGTGCTTTCACGATTGTTTGATAAGCTCCTCCGATCTACTGTCGGGTGAGGTTAAGTCACTACTTAGTTGTAGTGCTTCCTTTGATGTCAATAGTTTCTGAATCATAAAGTTCTTCTGGTTCAGTACAGTGTCTTTTACTTGTATGACCTTGCATTTTTATGCGTCGGTCCTAGTGACTTTGTTACGTCTCCTTTCACCTTTTATTCCAATGGAATTCACATCTTGTGATTGTTAGTGGGTTTACACTCTTCGTGCTTCTTTGGCCTTAGGCCGCACGGTTTGCTGCTAAGCTTCCTTAGCTGGTTCATGCCATAATTGTTGGTGGAAAGGAGGGTCTACTACGGTTTACATTTGCCATATCCCTAACCATCCCATTAGATCATTAACTGAACACGTGCAATACCAAACACTCAGTCATACAGAGTGCAGAGGCGTAAACGCTTGACAGTAGGTCACTTATGGGATAGGAAGAATATTTCTGCCTGTCTTCCATACTTATACTCCGTGTCGTTATCTAACTACTTCCTCATAGCGGTCGCTTGTGCGCACCGTATTCTTACTCATTGTACAACATTGTTCTTGCTGTTTCTGTTATTGTGATAGTTTTTCTCTTACTCATTGCCATTGTCATTGGCACCATTTCCTTATGGTGTAAGTACACTAGGAGTTTCCTAGTTCATATGTGATGATTGTTGTTGCATACCGTAATGGTATATATCTTCCATTGTGGAGATGCCTTATCTCAACTCGGGTTTTCATGTGTAGGTTAGCCTACCTCACATTATTTGCTCATTTACGATACCATTTTACCAAGTGTCTTGGTTGACAAAGGGTGAGTAATTTATCGGGTTACAAGCTCTCTTGAGCGTTGATCCTCCATGTGTGTGCAATGTGCACTCACATTGATTGTTTTGACAATGACTGTCCTCTCTAAGCTGGCATTGGTTACAGGCTCTAGCTGTGTAGTTTTATTCTTGTATGTACGTCACCGGGACATCCCAAGAAACTTCCAGGGTTTTCTGGTCCCGTTCTTCAATTGAAGGGTATTTTCATTGATAGGTGAAAGTTCTTGTTGAGGGGTTTGTATCCACTCAAAAGTCTCATGGCAAGGTTACTATATTAGTACCTGCTTATGTACTGCATATGGAGTATACTTACTCCTTTAAGTTGTGATGGTTTGGAATGTCCTTTTCCTTGTTTCCTCGCCTCTTGGCAATATCCATAACGTAGGCTTTACAGTTAAAATAGATGGAAGCCTTTCTCAGGATTCACATCTTCACCACCCTGGTGGTCTTCGGTTAACGAGGGGTACTTTCCTTTGGGTTCTCATAGTGTCCAAGTGTGGGCTAGGCCAATGTTGGCATTATCATGATTCTTATGCCTCTGTGTACAATTGTTACAGAAGGCATGAGGGGTATTTAACTCCGAACTGTAATACTAGACTGGTGCTCTAGTGACAGTGACCCTAAGTGGCCATTACTACAACCACTCAGATGTTGGGTTGGATTTATGGTCCAGTTGTTGATTTCTTGTCGTATGAGGCAATATCTCTTGTAGGTCTTGTTAACAATTGTGGCCGGTTTTGCAACCGTTTAAGTTTATATAACGTATCTGGTTTACGACTTCTGAGCCGTATTGTTGCAAGCTATGCTCTTTGCAAGCGGCTTATACATGTTTCCACTCCACGTATACCGTCATAGGTTGGAGGTATTATTGGGGCTCCATGGTAATCGTGGCATCACGCTTCCGTCCATAGGAGACCCTTTTATGCAATCAGGTGTTAATAGTGCCTCTCAGTATTTTAGGGCATTTCCTGTAAAGTGAAATCCCTTCGTGTCCTAACCGAGTGTTCGTTTTAGCTCCCGTGCTCATGTCGTTACGGTTGTTCGACTGTTATTACGCGGCACCCTTCAAGGATCCTCCCTGGGTGTTGGTGGCTGTGCCGCTACATCCGGCTAATGTTTATAACGTGTGTCGTCCTCTATACCGTCTTATGGTATTGTAGCTGAGTCGTCCCCTTTTGGGTTGTAACGTCTCCCGTTCTTGGGTAGACTGTTTACACTTGCTCCTAGTGCTTAGGACTAGGTTTAATATCCCCCATTCAATGATGGAGTGTACTTGAGGTAATCTTTGGGTTGCTCCTTGGAATTCTGTCCCGTTTGTTGAGCATTGTTTAGGTTCACCTTTAGCATTCGCCTTCATTGGTGTTTGAGGCTGGGCATTCGCTTATCCCCCATCCAGGCTGTCAAGGTACTTGCTCAGATTATTTGAGACATATCCAATGTCTATACTGTTTAGGTCTGTGCCTTTTGCACTTCCTATTTCTTACTCCTTTTATCTTCAGATGGGTCTTCTGAGTTCCTTTATGCTGAATTGTCTGAGGTGTCCAGTTGTTCTGGTTTGAACTCACTGATGGTCCGTAGACCGGAGCTGACTACTTCCCGTGTGTCGTACACTACATGTGCACATACGTGGGGTACCATGTTGATACGTTGCCACTTACCCAACTATATGTCGGGCCCGCAAGCTCCTTCGGAGTGCGGTGTCCCACATCCCGTAATTGGGTACACTTGTAGTGTTCGTCACACGCCTAGGTGAAGTATTCTATTGTCAACTCCTCTTGTATCATTCTATGACTCACCATAATGCTGTTGGTTTGGTTTTAAAACCCAAGGTTTTAAAAGAGGGTTGTGGTTTTGGAAAGAAAATATTTGGGTTTTAAAACAATGGTTCGTGTGTTAAAAGAAATTCTACATGGCATAGCCATGTTTGAGGTCTTGACCAAGTCTAGCTTCTCGCTGACTGGTATGTTCTAAATACAGTGGTCGGGCCGTTAGGCCTTTCCAAGGTTCCATTCCTTCAGTTTTAGGGTGTTTATTCCTGTGGTTGTTTCGTTACGGTCGCCGTACATTACTATGTACTCGTGACGTGTTAGTGTTCCTTTACCTATTCGTGTTATTACTGCACTTGCCGTGGCAAGTGCGTGGTACTGGTGGTTTTTGAGTAATCCTATACCGATCACGATGTGGTTTTCTCTCACATTTGATAGTCTTGTTGACTCTTCCTTGATCTTGTTGACCTACAATTGGTATACTCGATCCTCTTAATAACTTCTAGTGTGATCTTGACATGGCTGTCTGGATCAGGATGCTTGTCCAATTCCTTGGAGATCCCTATTATTTTCTATGTCTTCCCTTGCTGCTCGTTCCCACACATTTTGTGGTTACTGAGCTTTCAGCTTGTTTAGGCACTACTTCTGTAGTCCTGTCGGATTATATCTTGTGAATGTTCCTGTAGATGTTTGAGCTATGTTGGCCAGGTATTGTAACTTTAATGGCGTTGTAGTTTTGGAGTGAACCGCTCCTGGCTATGTCCTTAGTCAGCTGGTATACCTTTGGTGGTATTATCCAGCTATTACTGTTCCATACACTTGTGTCTTGGCTCCATTACTGCCCTTTCCCATTTCGTTGCACGGTTAGTGCTTCTTTTCCTGTTGCTGGTTGATTAGCCAGGTTCCGCGACTGCTAAGCATGTCGCCCCATGCTGTTGTAAGTTGTAGCCTCCTCATGGTTGGAGTGCTCATCCTGCCGCTATTAGGTGCGGATATTGTTGTTCAACCGAGATCCATCTCTGGGACTTCCAATTCTTGGAACCTACCGTATGTCGGTTCTTGTTTACTGTATGATTATTTCACTACTGCCAGATCGGGTTTCCCGAGTATGAGAGGTCTTTCCTTCTCTCTGGCGTATTTCCCAAGTTATAATGGGGTTTGCGGAGGGCGGGTCTGGTATTGTAGGTATCCGGTACTCACCGGTAGCTCCTAACTAGCATATCTCTAATGCTAACACTCAGCCCTTAGCCCTAAGCTTCTAATTCCTAACTCGGTATTCCTAAACTCGGTATTTCCAGTCATCAGAGCGATACTTCGCTCTGATACCACTTTTTGTAACACCCCTACTATTAATACAGTCATTAACGTCCAATCTCCTTACTCATCAGATACTCGCAGCGGATATATACTTACATACAATGGGTGATACAATGCCGTTAGTCACCCACGTGACTAACAAGGCTACTGTTTCTACATACAGCATCGGTCTGATGGACCGGAATCCCGAGTACTACGCATCTAGAATACATACTCCATTCATCAATCAATTACAACAATACTCCATTCAGTACTTACTCCTCTTCAATCCATACAATGCAATATACTTAACCGAGTCTACTAGGATCCTTACACAATTATCATATCCCTTCCAAGTTCATACATATACCCTAAGAGACTACTTACCCATTCCTCACTACTACATTACTTTCTAAATACAAAGGGTGTGATAGTTGATACACCTCTACATTCTACTACTACTATCCAATGTAGTCGCCGGTCTCGTGCCTTGACCACATTCGCTTCGGGTACCTGCACACTAAAAAAATGTCCCCCGAAGGGGTCAGCTTTCGCCGAGCATGATAACCGCATACCCCGCGTACTAGTGAGGGTACGCCGACCACTTGGTCGTATACATGCGGTTCATTTATTCACACAACATGCATACATGCTTTCATACTCAATACTACATTACTTTCACAAGGCATACATACATACGTCTCATCACATACAAGGAATACATATACCATCAAATACTTACTTACCTTGTTCTCCAGTACACATACGCAGTACATACACAACATACAATTCTTGTTAGCTTCATTGGTCCACCCGGGTTAATCGGGTGGAGATTACTCTTTTACTCGTTTACTCCATACATACACATACATACTCATACTCATACTTACTTACGGATCCATACTTACTTACTCTTACTCTTACTCAAGTTAAGTCGTCGGGACCTCCGGCCCTGGGGACTACACCGTCCCACCTCCGGGATTTACTTGACTCACTAATCCGGGATGCTACCCATTTAAGGGATTTGGGCCACGGACCAGTTTAAGAGTCAGGAATTGCAGCCAACCTCTTGTGACTCCGCATCCTCACGCGTGGCCGAAGCTATATCGGACTTGTACTCATTCCAATTTACTCACTTACGTTAGGAGTTAGATAGTTAGGAATTAGCACAAGTCAACATTCAAGCCACAATAATACAATACCCATATGCACATACATACGAAATACAATACAATACACAAGTGCACTACAAGGTACAAATACAATTTATCTTCATCCACATATTTCATGAATTATACAAACTAGTGTTCAAGACAATAAATATCAAGAACACATAAGTCAAGCACAAGTAAGTGCAATATAGTCCGATTCATGCATTTATCTTATTTAGGTGATCAAATAAGCACACAAATCGGGGTAACCAGATTAGGATACAGGGCATGAAGAAATCATACCTTTCACCGTTGTACTTGTATCCCAACGTTCCTCCGGTGTTCACAAATCAAATCCTATGATATACATACAATCGAATGATTAACTATCCACAAGTACTCAACTTGTACTCTTACTATGTTTCCTAACTTATATTTACTAAGTCCTTACCTTTCCTATACTTACATTTTATTTACTTGCTTTTGATTACTCACATTGGTTTACTTACCTACATATGCATGTACGTATGCATAGGTGGGTATACCTACATATATATATATATATATATATATATATATATGCTAGTTACATTCATTTAGTTTTAGTTTTTTTTTTGTAAGTTATGGGTCGACCGACCCACCGACCGACCCAACCCTGGGTCGGTCCATTCCAGTAAGTTTCGTTCTCTGAAATTTCTCCCGACCGACCCAGAACTATTCCGACCGACCCATACACCTCTGGGTCGGTCCATTGCCGAAAGTTTCGGGTCTGTTGTCCAAGCTCCGACCGACCCACCGACCGACCCATCTGGGTCGGTCGAAGTGCGAAACTTCGACAACAGAAAATTCGAGTCCGACCGACCCACGTCCGACCCACGGCCCCTGGGTCGGTCCATTCCCGAGAGGTTTATTTTCGTTACCTAAGCTCCGACCGACCCACGGTCCGACCCGGCTCTGGGTCGGTCGGTAGCAGAAAGCTGCTACAGACTTTGTTTTTCAATTCTTTTCTTACCCATTCCTTCCCCAATCTTCCTACATGTAATCCCACACGATATAATGCCATTTAGGCTTCCCTAAAACACCTTGTTTCATCCACCAAATCCATTACTAAATCCATGAGACGATTTACACAATTTCCTCACTTCCTTTCAACACCTACAACAGATTTTCATTCTCTAATGCTACAGATTTTTCTACAACTCCTACCATTCAATATTTCCTCCACCAATGTTACTCCTAGCATCCCAAATACCTTTCCAAGTCATTACATTACCTACACCCAAGTCCAACACTCTTCTTACCAATTCTTGCACACTAATCTTTCCTATCTTCTCCAATGCATTTCTATATACTTTGTTACAGATTTTGCACTTCTCATCCCTCATGTCACAACTACCATTCCATAGCTACTACACATCTCTACTAATCCAAATACATATCTTGGTTTTCCCATTCACCAAGTCATCAATACCTATACATATCCTATCAAGATTTTGCCATAGTTCCTCTACATTCTTACTTATCCATACACACATTTTCTCACCAAGTTCATATATATTCTAGCCACACCCTTACAAGGGTTCTACCAGCAATCAATACAATATGCATTCACCAATACTTCTTCAAATACCAATACTAATACTCATACCCAATCATTTGGCTCCAAGGCCTACAATTCACTTACTAATTTCACAAATACTCAAACTTCATAAACTTCAATACTAATACATTAGTTTGGTTTCTTTTATTCGTTTACTCATTCCATTACTCTAATGCACTATAATTTAACATGAGTGAGGAACTCTTACCTTGAGCTTTTATTTCCTTCCATTGTTTTTTTTTTCTCCTCTTCTTTCTTCATTGCCCAAATCGGCCATGTGGGGAATGGAGTTGCCAAACTCCATTCCCATCACCCTTTTGAAGCTTTTAGGAGGGGTTTTTAGCCCTTGGTTCAAGAAGGTGAATCCACCACCATTGCAAGGTTGATATTATGCTCAAAAGAGAGAGAGAAAATGGAGTGTTACAATGGGGCAAAAATCGGTTGTGAAGAAGAATGAAGAGAACATGAGTTTTTCATGTAGATTTTTACCTTGTTGGAAAGAGGAGGCTCCAAGCTCCATAATGGTGTGCTTTTCTCTTCAAATGGGGAAAACCCATGGAGATGAAACTCATCCTTTTCGAATTTTGGAAAGAGGGAAATGTAGAGGAGGATGAGGGGAGTTCAAATATGTAATTATTTTTGAGTTTGGAGCTTACATGGAGGTAGAGCATGATGAGGTTGAAGGTGGGAAGCCATTAGAGCTTCTTGAAGCTCTCCAAAATCGCAGCCCCAAGGGAGAAGAAGAGGGGAGTACGGTGAGGAAGGAGGGAATGGGAGAGAGAGAATAGAAAAGTGAGGTGAGAGAGTAAATAGATAAAGTAGCTTTTACTTATTGTTTTTCTTTGCTTTTTGGCTCTCTTATTTAGTTAGCTAGTTACATGTGTGTGTGACGGAGTTATTTAACTCTTTAAAAACCGGCCCCCTACTGTTGTGCTAGCTGGAGCGTTTTTCGTCTTTTACAGAAAACGCTCGTTATTTTACCCGGTTTAGGTACTATTCACTAACCGGGCCCGTTTTCCGGAATTTACTCGTTTAATTAATTTATTGACTATTAAGCCCCCATAGATGCTTAATAATTATTATTTAATGATTTATAATTTTTACGGGTCTGTTTGACCACTTAAAGTCACGTTTTCGGGTTTTCTCGAAGAACGTGCTCTAAAGTTCTATTAGCGTTTTAATACTTTATTTGGATCCGTTTTCTTCGGGAGTTGTTCCCATATATTATTTAGGTCTTATTAAACCTTTAGAATCCATATAATACGCTAACCGAGGTCTCATACCCTTATGGTTATTAACGCTTATTTAGCGTTTTTCTGCTTTTAAGCGTTTATTTATTTCTTTTGGATTTGTTTTTCCTTACCAATATTACTTAGGCACCATTAGGCCCTTAATTACGTATTAGATTAATTTTAAATCCCTATATTTAAGTTCGGGGTATTTCAGCTTTGTCAGGCGAGTTTTCTTTCATTTGTGAGATGTCCGGCTTTACGTCTGGGTAAGTTAGCCAGACGCCCTGGCTGGACGAAAATATAAATCAAAATGCCGGCATTGCACTCGTGGTCGTAAATATTTTGTCCTTCCGAGCACATCCGGGTCAGTTAGCCGGACACGTTCAAGCTTCAACTCGTGAGAGTTTAGTCACGCCCGGGGTAGTATGCCGTACAGGTACAAGGTGTCCGGACCACAGGGTCGGACGTAAGTTTGGATGCGACCCAGATTTTTCCCATTTGTACCAAATTTCTCCAGATCACGTCCTAAGTTATAAAAACACCAAAACAAGCCAGGTGTGAGGTATTTCCCTTTAACAAAGATATAAACATCATAAAATCATAAACTTGGGGAAAAGACAAGAAATATAAGGGGTTTAGGCACTAAAAGATATATATAATTGGTGCATCAAATTCCCCCACATTTATCTTTTGCTTGTCCTCAAGCAAATTTATCAAACAAAAGCTCAAGCATGCCAATAGATAATAACCAAAAGAGAGAGAGAGCACAAAAAAAAAATATTTGCAAGTCTTTCGATATGAGGGATTAGATTTTCCAACTCTAAGCAAAAAGAATATTCAGAACAAACCAAGAAGTGCAAGAAGTCATACAAGCATTGAGAGAGGAGAAGAACCATAAGAACTGACCTTTAACCATGAGCCAAATAACCGTTTCCTTCACATTCCTTTTCGAACGACAAGGGGCATGAAGAAGTAAGATCTTATTCCATTTACCTTTCAATTCCACGCGCTCATGATCCCAAAGATAGAAGTTATTGAAAACATTCAGCTCAAAAGATGCATAGATACTTCAATTGAAGTTCATTTGTTTCTTTCATCTCAGACTTTTCTCTCACCCATGTAATGGCTTTGAGTCAACTATCCCAGATTCAAAGAACCTTAGTTAGCTAGGTGATAAGGCACCCCAAAGAACTTAATAACCGAGTAAAAGAGGCCTGTTTTAGGATCAGAAAAATGCCTTAAAGGATTAGCGGAGTACCTTGCCTTTGTTCTTTTCCACCTTTCATTCCATTCATTCCCAAGCTAAAAGTTAAAAACAAGGTTCAGATGGCAAAAATTCTCAATCATATTAGCATTAGTGGACAATGACTTCACTTTTAGCAATAAAACCATAATAATTCGGAGGAAAAAAAATTCACACCCATAAACCTGTCAACTTGCTTAGCATCCTCCGTGTCTCTTTTCCAGTTATCTTCGTTAACAAGACTTAAACAAGTGTAAGAAAGATCAACTCAAGAACAAGTCGCGACGAGTCAATCGTCTCCCACACTTAAGGCAAAGCAATGCCCTCATTGCGTAGAAAGAAGTAATTCAATAAGCGGATGAAATCCAAAGGGGCAAATCAGTAAAGCAAAACAAAAGGGAGCATCAAAATGATAGAAGCAAATATTGAATAGCTAACTCCCCAAGGTCCAGACAGTAGAAGCGTGTGCATAGTCGCAAGAAGTCGCCCACATGGATGATCCATCAGAAAGAGAACATAATAGCATGAAAAAAAAAAGGCTGCAAAGCAAAGCATAAGAGAAACAAAATAACACAAAAATTATTAGTAAACAAAATAATAATATAAGATTAAGTATTACTAGAAGGAGTTCGTTTGTTGTTTTCGTGTTTTTGCTTTTTTATGTTTTTTAACATAAAATACAATAGAAATGAGATAAGGAAAGTAAATAAAAGAAAAGTAAACAAAATAAAGAACATAAACAAGAAAAAATAAGATAATGAATGATGGATCACTGAGGTGGCGGAGGCGGTGGTGGAGCTCCCTGACGAAAGCTAGCGAGGATGCACTCCAAAATCTTAGCCGTCTACCTCTGCACCGTATCAGTCTGCTGGAAATGCTGACGCGTCTCATGCTGGAAAGCCTCACTACGGTCGAGACGCTCAGAAATCCACTGCTGAGCCTGAAACATCTCCTGCTGCATCCTCTACATGTCGCTCAACTGCGTCTGAAGCTCTGGTGGAACAGCCATCACAGGGCGAGTGGGAGGGCTGCATGTATGTAGTAGGAGGTGCACGAGCCCGAGATCCTGCAGAAGAAGAGGATCCAGCATCAGACAGCCCGGAGCTACCCCGTACCCAAGTGCCATTGTGGAGACATAGGAAACACCCACCTCTTAAAGGTCTTCAAAGTAATAGGAGTCTCCCCCTCGCGTACGTCCAGACCCGTGAGGACGTCTTCTAGAAGCGTAGCGGCCACGAAGTGGTGGTTGAAGAAGGGAAAGACAGGAGTGACCCTCTTCTTCATGGAGCGGAGATAGCTAACTCCCTTATGCAGCTGCTAAAACATGACGAAAGGGATGGATATGCGCTAAGTGGGAGGAGGAGGAGGAGCAGAGAGCAGGTAGTCAAGAAGCACAGTCCTCGTCAGAAGCATCATTTCCAGCCTGAGGCCGGATCCGATGGCTGAGGATCTCTGCCAATAATCTCTGCATAAGATTCGGGAAGCTAGAGTAAGGGAGAATGTCCTTGCTCTCATCTCCTGTGTGGCGTCTGGTGCAGCCAACCTCACGAATCCACTTCACCTTCGTACTGTGCAAAAAGTTCTCGTGGAACTCTGTGTGGGCCTCCTCATTATCTGGAATGCCGTAGAGAAGGCTGAAGAAGGCCAGAGTGATCTTGACGGGGTGACGCCAAACATATGATGTGACAGAATACGTCGAGTCGCTCGCCTGGACATTAGCGTAAAACTCTCGGACCAACGCCGAAGAAAAGAGGTTCCTCGCCATCGGAGGCCTTGCCCAATCCAAGGGGCTCAAACAGTGCATCCAGCTCGGCAGCTATCACAACCTTAGCAGAAATGCGCCTCTCTATCACAAAATTTCCATCCTGGTCGAACCAGGCACGGGCCGCATCAGAAACAAATCCATCCTCACGAAGAGGAGGAAGGAGGAGCAAACAAGGACTCAACTGGGCACTTGCCCCTAGAGGAACCAGCAGAGAACTACCACCTCGCGTGCGAACCATCTAAAATGAAATAAACGAACAGAAAACAAAATGCTACGAAACAAACAAACAAAAAACAATATAAAATCAATAGAACGCACACAAATAAACCGAATAGAGTTAGTAACAGCTGTAATCAGAAACCAATTAGATGATAATCCACCAACATCCCCACAATCAAAGCTAAATAGTCTAAAACCCATCAAAATCAGAAAAAATATAGCATATATTAGCATAATCCACAGCTGGAAGTCAAATCAAGAAATTTGTAATTTTTCAACATGTCCGGCCTTGTGTCCGGGGGCAATTGGCGGAACAGCCCAGCCGGGCACAACCAAGAACCCTAAATCGATTGCAGCGCATAGAAATCCCCAAATCTCAATAAAAGTCCCCAATCGATAGCCAGAAACCATAAGCATACCAAATAGTAGTAAACAAACGCGTAATAGTAGATATCTATGCAGAAAACGTATTTGAAGCAGCAAAATTGGGAATTTCAATAAAACCTGGACTGACCGTGAGAAGAGGGTGTAAGCTCTCACGGGAGAATGAAAGACGGTCGGTGGACTCGAGTTGACGTCAGAAAAACATCAGTGGCAACGTGGTGCTGGTGATCGGAGCAGAACGACGGTGTGGAGACTGAATCGCGATGGGAGCTTGGGGGTACGCTTTGAAAATGGCAGAAGAGAGTAGAAAGACCGAGAAAGAAATAACTACGACGTTTTTTTTTTT
Source organism: Limonium bicolor (assembly GCA_023374045.1). Classification (NCBI taxonomy): domain Eukaryota; kingdom Viridiplantae; phylum Streptophyta; class Magnoliopsida; order Caryophyllales; family Plumbaginaceae; genus Limonium; species Limonium bicolor. The sequence continues at coordinate 137,755,723 of CM041780.1, read as the reverse complement.
CTTTTCTGAAGAAGAAGGACATCCAGACTTGGTGTCCGGATAATGGGTCGGACGTGGCTAGAACGTCTGCACGGGCCGTCCGCAGCATTTAGCCGGACGCGGCTATTACCACCTTCAAGGCGTCCGGGTGGACTAAGCCGGACGCTCATCCGGACTTGCACAATATTTTTTTATAAATAAAAGAACTTAAGTAAATGAAAATAAAGTACCAGACATACTAACCACAATCAAATAAAAAAACACACAAAAACAAAAAGGAACAAGAAATACTCCCTTAACTCATAAGCACAAGACTTTGAAACGCCCCCTCACTTGAGTTCAGTTATGGAATGGAGAGATGTTCCTGCGAATGTATTCTACACAGCAGAAGAACTCAAGTAGTAAAAAACTCAGCCATAAGCTCAAAAAGAAAATAATAAATAAAGCATTAAAAAAGCAAACGAAAAGGTAAATAGATAAAAAGGAAAGTGATGGTGGGTTTCCTCCCCAAGCTGCTTAGATTTAAAGCCTCTGGCTAGACTTCCCAGGCTTACTAATCAGAAGAAGAGGAAGTGTGGCTGGGAATACCACAACTTCCTAGAGCGAGCTTTCGAAGCTGCCTAAATGCAAAACGAATTCTCCAAGGGATTTTCTTCGTTTTATCTTTCAGAGCATAGGGGTTTGAAGCATCCGGAGTAGCCGGCTGATCCTGCACAAAAGATCTTTGAATGTGCCAGACATCAAACTTCCGGTAGTACACCCGACACCTTCAAGTTGTAAATGGTACTTCCCGTTTCTGGTCTGACAACGGGACTCATTACCCACATTTGCTCCATGCATGTCAAATGCCTCGAAAACAATAGAACAATGGAGAAAAACATATTATTCCAATCTTAAGTCATGTTGCCCACTTTTCAGAACAACACAGTTAAAGACCACTAAGATTCCCTCAACCCATTCTATTTTTGTCTTTTGAACCTCAAATAGAATTTAGAAGTAAAGAGAACAAGTAGCGAACTCATTCTACTTTGTATGAAGATCAGAAGCTTAGTTGATGAAACTTGCACTTTTATTAATAACCATAAGAGTAATTACAAGGAAACATCCCTAATACAAAACTAATAGGGAATTCTACTTCACCATCCACACAACTACAAGAGAGAATACAAGAGGAGAAGGAAATGGTCATAGCCTTAACCCGACAAGATCTTCTTCTTCTCTTCGTGTGCACTACTGGAAAAAAAAAAGAATAAACAACACCCTTTTAAAAATGGTTATATTTACAATCGTTTTTTTATCATAGGCCGGACATCTTAAAAAACGCTTTGCTTAAGAAGCGTTCTTTAATGTATTACACCCAAAGACAAAAACAACACTTTGTAAATAAGCGTTCTTTATATGTAACATATAAAGAACGCTTCCTTGGTGAAGTGTTTTTATGTCTTTGGGCGCGATACAATAAAGAACGCTTCAGTTAAGAAGCGTTCTTTATGCTACATTTATCTCAGCATAAAGAACGCTTCTTTTAAGAAGCATTCTTTATGTTACCCAAATTATAAACTCTTTTTGCCAGAAATCTCGTGCTCCCTATAACTCTATAAATCAAATCGACTGTTCCGCTACCCACCGCTCTCTGTAATACTCTCTAGCTCTTCTCAATTGAATCGGCCACGAGAAATTACCACCGTGTCCGCGCGCTACCATTGTCGTCACCTCTTCTTCTTCTTTCTCCCGATACTGCGCGTTATTTCAATATTTCTATCTTCTAATCTGCAACCCCAAACTGGTGAAGGAATTACATGCATGCGTTGATATCGATCGCCTCTCTTTTGGTAATTTTGCGAGCAAGCAACAGTATACATATATATATATATATATGCCTATTCTTATTTTTCACATACCTCTTCGATCGTTAATTAGTTTTGCAAATTAATCACGCGAACTACAGGAACATACATGCCTGGCCTTCACTCTCTACATCAATTTTACTGCCCCAACTAAACATACATGCGTGCGCGCTCTATCGCCTCTTCTGCTGAGGTAATTTTGCAAACCAAACTTATTAATCAGACATGCTCTGTTTGGGATTAATGTGTTTATTAGCTAGGATTAAGTGTATGTACGTTTGGGATTAACTTTGCATGCAAACCAAACTGTCGCATCTATTGTTGTGCTACTACATGTGTGTTGATTTTTACTTGCGGGTTGTACAATGGACTTGAGAATTAATGTGTTTATTAGTCGTGAAATATAATGCGTTTGGGCAGGCATGCATACAAATATAACCACGTAGTTATGGTGAAATTTGGTTAGAAATAAAATGGGGCCGGATTAAGTGTTTTTGAGGCTTTTATGTTTTTAAAATGTTATATTATTATAGTATAACCTAGGCTGCAAATATTAGATGACTATAGGGTGTATTAATTACGAAGACGTGGCATTACGGCATGGTCAGCATGCAGTGAATGTGTTTAACCGAGATCAGCAGAGACCGCGATTGATCTTCAGAAACATCACAGAGAAAATCGGATAAAAAGCCAGGAGAATTTGGCCGATGGTGCATAGGAAAATGGTGTGAATGTGGGGCTGGATGTTTGGGAAGGAATAAGATGAAGAGACAATAAAAGAAATGAGACAATTGCTGCCTTTGTTGAAGATAAAAGTACCAACGATCATGATGATTCTTCTACTGATACAAACGAGACAGAAGAAGAGAAGCATAGTACAAAAGAGACAGAGGCAGATATAGATGAAAGGATGAATGAGAACTCAGAAACAGAGGTTGAAGAAATTGGCTAAGAAGTTAAGTGAGGCTGCAACGAAGCAGAGTCCGGTGACGATTAACAAATTACTAGCCCACTTCATGCCCTTGAATGTAGAAAATGGTTTTCTAGAAGAGTTATATGAGAAGTAGAAGAGGAAACTTAGTCGATTATATGGTGGCATGGGAGACTGTATAAAGATAAAGTGGTACCAGATCGCCCGGTTGATGAGTTTCATGACTTATGGATGGAGATGGAGATGGAGAAGCTAGGCACTTCTCCATCTCCAAGTTCGATTGGATTAATTAATTCGCATCTTCTTTCAGTTTTGAACATCAATAAGTATGAGAAATCCTTAAACACCTGGACATGAATGTCTGTAGATTGCATGCAGTCAATTGGAATACTAGCCCACACACTGTTGGTGTGGGGTGCATCGTATCTTTTTAAAAAACTAGATGAAGGTCCCTTGGCAATTAAAAAGATTGAGAGATTCCCCCTAAGAAGGATTCCCCTTGAGATTGTTAAGGGTCTTTAACAAATGATAGCAATAAGTTACAACTTTTATGCACAATAAGTGACAGTTTTTATGTTATACTATAACCATAGTAGAAAACTTTCTACAACAAACTCAGGGGGAATCCTTCTTAGGGGGAATCTCTCAATCTTTTTAATTGCCAAGAGACCTTCATCTAGTTTTTTCAAAAGATATGATGCACCCCACTCCAACAGTGTGTGGCTAGTATTCCAATTGACTGCATGCAAGCTACAGACATTCATGTCCAAGTGTTTAAGGATTTCTCGGACTTATTGATGTTCAAACCTGAAAGAAGATGCGAATTAATCCAATCGAAACTGGAGATGGAGAAGTGTCTAGCTTCTCCATCTCCATCTCCATCCATATGTCATGAAAATCATCAACCGGGCGATTTGGTACCACTTTATCTTCATATAGTCCCCCATGCCACCATATAATCGACAAAGTTTCCTCTTCTACTCCTCATATAACTCTTCTAGAAAACCATTTATTCATTCAAGGTCATGGATTGGGCCAGTAATTAGTTAATCACCACCGGACTCTGCTTCGTGGCAGCCTCACTTAACTTCTTAGCCAATTTTTTCAACCTCTTTGTGTCTGAGTTCTCATTCATCCTTTCATCTGTATATATCTCTGTCTCTTTTGTACCATGCTTTTCTTCTTTTGTCTCTTTTGTATCTGTATAAGAATCATCATGATCGTCGGTACTTTCATCTTCAACAGAGGCAACAACTGTCTCCTTTTCTTTCTTGTCTCTTCATATTATTCTTTCTTGTCTCTTCATCTTATTTCTCATGTACGTATTATAAGTTTTGTGTTTGAATTGGTAATTTAACTATTTGTGCATGTTTTGGATAAGTTTAAATGGTGTACTTAATTGCTTTAATAATTCTCGTGTGCATTGTTGATTTCTTCTCAATACAATGACATATTATTCACAAGCCGATATCGAGTTTGTCAAGGAGCACATGTGTTGAAAGTACTAAACTGATCAGAAGAAGTCATGAGTTGTAGCTATCTTTTCTTTTTGCAAATGGTTGTACAGTTGTGAACTTGAGCCATTTAGTAGTTTGGTTAACTAGTTACTAATGTTTATAGTTGATAATTGGTACACTTAAGCGTATGTGCTGTATAATGCAAACACAGTACTTTCATTTGTTAAAATTCACCATTTTAGTCGATCTGGTATATATAATGCAAACCGGTTTGTGATCAGCATTTTGTGTTATGCGTAGGGTAATAAATTGTATAACAATAAAAATATTAAAAAATAGGACGACATAAGAAATGTCTATATGTATAAGCGTTTCTTTATACTCTCGCGCCAAATGTCATAAAGAACGCTTATGTATATAAGCATATTTTATAAGATGTCATAAAGAACGCTTATGTATATAAGCATATTTTATAAGATGTCATAAAGAACGCTTATAGTATATAAGCGTTTTTCCTGTTCACACATAAAGAACGCTTCAGGATGAAAGCGTTCTTTATGCCTCATAGATCCCCACCACCTTACACACCTTAAAAACGCTTTAGAATAAGCGTTCTTTTAAAATTCTGTATAAAAAACGCTTACAAAACGTTCTTTAAGAGGTTGGACCATTCACGTCGCTGCATAAACAACGTTTATAAAACGTTCCATAAGACAAATATAAGCGTTGTTTATTCTTTTTTTTCTAGCAGTGATGGATCTATAGAACTTCCTTGGACACCAACAATGGAGTGGATGCGGAAATAGAGATATGAGTGGAGTGTATAGGGGTGTTGAAGTGTATCAAATGATGCAGCTCTTCGGCCTATTTATAGGCAACATTTTCTCCTTGTGCCGGGTGGCATGCCCGGTCCAGGTCATCCGGCGCCACATGTTAAATATGGGTAACCGTTAACGGTCAAAACTGCCAGATGAAACGTTGCATGTGCCGGACAGGGGATGTCCGGCACCGTACCCGACATCAGTTTGATCCGTCAACTATAAATAACTACCGCCGCTAGGTTAACCGTGGCCACTTTTCACTTATGCCGGATGGGAAGTACCCGGCACTGGATCCGGTAAAGCTCCTTTTCTGCTCCATGCTTGTGCCGTGCAGAAGGTATCCGGCATCATGTCCGACATCACTTGAACTTTTGACTAGGAATTCGTTCCTTGCATGAAAAACATACCAAACATAAGTCTGAACAAATAAAACACTTTAATACATAATATAACATAAGCACTAACTATTTAACCTTATTTAGACTATTATACTTCTAAATCTAATACATAAAATATGATAAGTCTACGGCTTATCAAGGCCCTACACTTACCTTTTGCTAGCCCTCGAGCAAAACTAGATTAGAAAGGAGTAATTGCTTATCCACAAAATAGATAATCTCTAGAATGACAATTACATAAACATTTCCAACTGCCTGACTCTAATCCATAAGTATCACTTAATCTTCCTTATCTATGAAAACATACTAATGGGTATAAAATTAAAAGAATTTCAAAACTGATCAAAAACTTTTGGGCTATTTTACATAAGGGATTTTGTAATCTCTCCTTTTTCCGGTTTCCACCATTCAGTTCTATTTTTCAAGAGTTTCTGAAAGTGGCCAAGACCCTCATCAATGGTTTTTATGGTTCATCCCTGTTTTTCAAGGGTTTCTGAATCAACCATGATTTTTTTCATTGAATTAAAGAACGGGGAATTTAGGAGAAAAAACAAAAGGAAAAACTCTCGTTTGTTGCTTTTATTCTGAGGCAATTGTTGCAACCTCAAGAAGTATAATGTTTTTCCTTTGGAAGAAGATTTTTTTCTTTCTTTCTTTTTCCACAAAAACCTTTTTTAAGATTTTCACCCAAAAGACTTTTCACAATTTGAAAAAGAAAAGGAAATATTACCCAGAAGTAAATAAAGGAAAGAATAAGGAGATAGATCATATACTCATGTTAAACAAAAATAACCAAGAAGTTAAAAACAGGAATCTACAAGTCATTTGAAAGCTTACCTCTTGAGAGAATACGCATTTATTCATTCCTAATCTTATTTTAATCAAAAACATGCAAAAAGCGTAGTAAACCATTGATAAAACTCTCAACCAATCATATTAATATATACAATACCTTCTTCTTGAAGGGGGATCCCTGCCCTACACTTGGCAGGAACATTGTCCCTAGTGTTCAAATAGAAAAGAGGAATTGGTTTTTGTTTTTTAGTTGACTAACCAAAATTAAAAGAATAACTTTACCATGAACCAACTAACAAAAATACACACAAAATAAGATAGAAATAAAGGAAAAGATTAAAGAAAGAGAGACTCCCCTGTGTGAACGTGAGGAGGGCCTGCCCTACACTTAGCTCTTTCAGCTACTTGGCATTGTCAGAGATCTTAGACAGGATGGTGATCGAATTCGCATGCTCCCTTGGATTAGTGTGAGTTTGAGATGGGAGTTGACGTGGTTGTCGAGGTTGTACCAGAAGTTGTTGTAATTGCAACTGCAATGTTTTGTGCTCCTTACGAATGGTTGAGATCTCGTTGTGAGCATCATGGGGCTTGTTCATCAGGGCTGACATCATATTGCGTAGTTCAGCCATCTCGGCCTCTGATGAAGATGTAGGTTGGGAAGGTCGGTTAGAAGGGACTCCTCCGTAAGGAGTCTGCATGTATTGCCTCTGACCTCCCTGGTAGCCGGCTTGACTTTGGAAATTTTGTGAGGGTTGGTTCCCCTGCTGCCATGGCTGCCTGAACCCTTGGTTGTTGCTCACGTAATTAAGTTCCTCAACATTCTGAAAGTCTTGAAATTCTGGGACCTGAGCGTGTGGTTGTGCACTAACCACATTCGCCTGCTGAGGAAGACTATTCATTGCTATTTGCACCACCACCTTTTGCAGAGCACTAACCTTCGTAAGCGTTTGAACATTGCTCTCCAACAACTGGTCATGACTTATCATCAATTTGTCGAATTTGGTGTCTCCCTCACCCACTTGATATAAGCCCGCGGTACCATCCCTGGATCCACCTGTGGCCCAATCTCTAATCTCTTTGCAAAGAGATTCAATCCCACTAAGGAATTGATCTCCTGGCTTCTTCAATATATCAGCACCAAGGGAGGATAAGATAATGGTTTTGCATTGATTGACCAATCCTTTGTAGAACAACTGAGATAGTTATTCCTTGGTGAGGCTGTGATGAGGACATGTTTGCAGCAACCCCTTAAATCTGTCCCAAGTTTCACAAATGTTCTCCGAGCCAGGTGTCTAAAGTTGTAAATCTCGGCAATCATCTCCAGGGTGCGACTTGGTGGCAGGAACTTGTCATAGAATTTGGTTGCCATGTCCTCCCATGTGGAAATAGTACTTGGGGTCAGACTATGGTACCATTTGCTGGCATTTTTCGTGAGACTATGGGGTAAGAGGGAAAGTTTGGCATATTGGAGGACATTATTGGAGGAGGTTAGGCTATTTGTGTGTTATAGGAATTTGGTTATATTGAGCAATGCGTCGTTGATACGTGTAAAATTGATATGGTTTTATTGGGGCAAAATTCTTATTTTATGCAACCTTTAGGGCACTTTCTCACACTTATCGTATGCTTTTCATGACTCTTACTTTGGGCAAGAGCTGATGCAAATTTATATATTTAAAGTAGAAAATGATGGTGAAAATGCATAGTTCTCCTCAAGATCTTTCCAACGCCGTAAACAGGGAGCAAATCGGAGCTCAAACGAAGAATCTGGATCCTGTCGAAGTTTGCAGAAAGAAGGGCACAAATATACAAGTGTCTAGCTGACCTGTCCAGCCCATTGACCCGGACATGTTGTAACGTGTCCGGCAAACTGCCATGGACAGGTGGTCCGGAAAGGCCAAAAATATGTTTTTTCGAATTTTTCACATGTCCAGCTCACCTGTCTGACCCTGTGACCCAGACGTGCTCAAAAGGACAGAAATATTTACGACCACGAGTGTCGTGCGGAGATTTTGATACATATACGCGTCCAGCCAGGCTGTCCGGCTAAGTGACCCAGACATAAAGCCGGACGTCTCACATACTGCAGAAAAGTCGCTTGACACTCTATCTGTCGTCCGGCTAAGTGACCCGGACTGGTGAGCCGAATCTGTGTATTTTATGTCCAACTCATGCCAGGACTCAACGCTGCGCCTCTCTCATTCTTCAAGCCATGCCGCCACCACTTCAACACCAGAGAAGAAAATGTCTACTCCAGATTCGCTCAACTGCTCAACCTTTCATCTGGCAAATTTCAGAATTGATATCAAGATGATTTCTACTCTCTTCTTGTATTTCTTCTTTGATTATGCTTGGCTAAGAGGGTTAGACTACGGGGATGGTTATCTGACTGAAATGATTTTTTAGTTCCTACCAGTAGTCGGTTTAAGAATCTTTGTCGATTGTTGCAGGTTAAGTTATATTTTGCACTTCCAATAAAAGTAGCTAATTTGTTGATTGCTTTGCGAATTCTGTTTTGAGCGAGATTTGTGATAAAATGGAATGGTCGATTAACCTGTAAACTTGTGGAAAATTATACTGGATAGGTTAGATTTTCCCTCAAGTGCAAACTTTAATTCTTCGCGCTCATTCCGTCTATTCATGTTGTGCTAAATCTGGATTCGATCTAGTACGTTCTACTAGGCGAGTTCTTGAGGCTAGGATTTAGTCTCTAGAAAAGTTTTAGGAATTTTGCCAATTGACATCTCAAACTAACCAACAGGAATTTCATAATCTGACAGTCGAGAAAGATAACCTGACACAGAGTTCCATTTCACACATTGTTTTCATTGAATTTATTTGCTCAAAAATTTACTAGTTTTCTCGTTTTTTTTAATTCACAAAAACAAAACAACCCACAACCCTTCCATTTTTCTGTTTCCCTAGGATTAGATTTAACCACACAGTCCCCGTGGATTCGACCCGGGTAGCTTATAGTTCACTGTACTCATTGACCGGGATTTATTTTGCAACCCGTAGGGATTTACTTTATTAATTTCTAGGATTAATTTCATAGTTTTTAGTAGGTTAAATTTCCTGTTTGCAAATTGGCGCCATTGCCGAGGACTTGACTCTTGTCTAGTCCTTGACTTTGGTTGCCATTTGTTTTGTTTTGTTTTGTTTAATTTTAATTTTATTTTATTTCAGTTTTTTATAGCTTCGTTGTTTTCGTTTTATTTTTATTTTTGTTTTCTATTCTATTCTTAGTTTATATTGTTTTCTTTGTTGTGTTTTATTTTCAATTTATTTTGAGTTTATTTGTTTTAGCTATTTCATTATGTTTTTTATTGTTATCTTTCTCTTGTTTTATTTAGTTCTAATTTCAAATCCTTTTTATTTCTTTCTTCCTTGCTGTTGCAGGTACCTAGTGAATGCGCAGAATGCGTTCCTTTGGTCCTCTTGAAGCGAAAAGGCAGCTAGATTTTGACATGGCTGATAATATTCCTCAAATCGAGAATGCCCAGAATAATGCTACGATGAGTACAATTAATAGACCGCCTTCTACTCTGAGAGGGAGCCTGTTGTTCTGCCATAGTTGACCGTTGAGTTACTTGCTGAGTGGAAAAAGCTAAAGCCCTCACATCAATCGACTGTTGTGCGCAATCATCTAGCTGGGTGTTTCTCTAGAGCAGATCCTTCAGATGCTTTAGACCATGTGCACCGGTTCTTGATTCATCTAGACACTCTTGGGCTTGTTCCTGGTTTGGAGGAGTATGCAAGATTATGCCTATTTTGAACAGCCTTTCAGAAGAGGCATCTAAATGCTATCATCACTTGCCTCCAGGCATTATCACTTCTTGGGATCAGATGACAGAGAAATTTTATGAGAAGTAATTGTCTATCTCGAGGACTCGCCAATTGATTGCTGGGTTAATGACCTTCAAGCAGTCAGGATCTGAGATAGTATGTGAAGCTTGGGACCGCTTCAAGGAGCTTCTGCGACAGTGCCCTCACCATGGACAGGACACTACCTCTCTAGCACTTGGTTTCTTCCATGGGCTTAGTGACAAGAATAAGGGTGAGGTGCGTTCGGCCTTGGGTGGTAACCTGCTAGCTAAGAATGGTGAAGAGTTTATGGCTGGTATGGAATCATACTGTGAGGAGCTTAGATAGCGGAGCTCCAGTGGTGGTAGAGTTTTTTCTATGGGTTCTAGTTCGTCCAGAGCTGTAGACCCTATTATAGAGCAGATGGCTGCTAAGCAGGCTCAGACTGAGACTACCATGAGCCACATGTTGAAGATGTTGGAGCAGCTCACGATAGGTAAAGCTCCTGCGCATTCTGTGAAGCTGGTATGTAGGATCGGGTGGCTAACTCAAACCAACGAAAGGTGTAAGTCTAAGAGTTGGTTTGCTCAATCAGTCTTTGAAAGTGAGAGACACTCTGTGATGTAGAGGTACTCAATCGAATTGATTAAACTAAGGGTGTGGAAGACTTTTGAAATAACTAAAACGATGTAATGCTAAAAAGATAGAAGGACTCTGCGAAACTCAGCAAGATACACAAATAAGCTATTTCATGTCATGGTCAAATAAAACAACTTACAAATGCCCACTAAGTAGAAGGGATCTACTTAGCGGTTTTTCACTCACTCACCCAATACACTCTCTGATCAGATCAATGGTAAGCGTAGCGAAACTAGGATCTTACTAGGCAGAGTCTATCTAGATGCACTAACTAATCTTCGTACGTATTTTCTCTCTCTGGCTTACAAAGCAGTTTCTTTCTCTCTCCAAACTCTGAAATATTTCTCTGAAAAAGCACACTAAAAACTAACTATTACACAAACTATTTATACTAGCATTACAACCAGCAGGTCAAGGGAGTTAGTTCCGCAAATACCGGAACTAACTTGATGAGCCACGTCCAACGTCCTTGAGTGGTCTTCTGACTTGGGCTGCGAACTTCGAGTGTGATGGGAGGACTTTATGACCGTTGTGGTGTTGAAGCATTCCCGAGTTAGCTCCATATCATTCACGACGGCATGGGAGAGTCTGTGAAGTCTCCTTAGTTGCATGGACTCCATTGAAGTGGCTCGCTCTTTGTGTTTGTCTGAGGATGATTGACTTTGTCGAGGTGATTAGCTATCTCTACAACACTCTGATGTCCCAACAGTTTCCCCCTTGTTGCTGATGATAGCAAACCTCTATGAATCCCGATGGAGTCAATCATGAAAAAAAAAACAAAATCACAAAGAACTAGGGGAACTGACCCTGTCGAAGTTCCCCCTTAATAGCAGCAGTAGTGGTTGAGTTCAAAGACTCCATTTAGGTTCCCCCTTAATCGTAGAGGGACTCTAGGCAAGCAAATATTGAATAGGCAATCTAACAGGCAGGATAGGGCATCGTATATAAAACAGTTAAAGTACTAGACCACACGGCATAGCAGCAAAAATCTGTAAGCAGCTTAAAGCAACAACAGAGTCACCCGTGCACCAGACGGGATTCACCGCTTCCCCCTTTTGCTTTCATCAGAGGGAAGCCCATAGTCACGAAAGAGTTAGTCCAAAAATTCACATACAAACCAGCAAAAAGTGTTTAGAACTTAAAAACAGCCTAAGTCCTAACACTACACACACGCACGTCATGTCTAAGGGTTGGGGGTCAGGGAGGTTTGGATATCAAGGAGTTGTTATTGCAAGGCCGTCACAGTCGTCTCGATCCCAGCGAGTCTGTCCATCATCCACGATTGGCTCTGAATCAGCTCTGCTGCCTGTGCGAGGAGTCGCTCCACTTTCTCCAGGAGTGGTAGGAGAGCATCTTGAGGGACCGCCTCTTGAGAAATGGAGGTACCCGCCGTCGTTGGAGTTGATGGAGGGGGCAACAGCTTGGATTTGTCGATAGAAGTCAGCCGATTTAGATAGCGGAGGTTGATGGTGTCTGCCTCGTCGATGGACTCCGGCGTGGATGTCGCCAGGGGTACCTGAAAGAATTTGAGAATTCGAGGCAGCCAGAACACATACCCCAAGGAGTGTTTCGGGGTGTCGACAGATTGGGCTAAGTGATGGAGAATAATGTGGGCCTGATTGATGGAATGACGGTTGGTTATGCGCTACATTATAGTGAGGTCCAAGCAATTGACAGATTACCTTCTTTTCGGGGGACAATGTTTTTTATAACAAGGATATGCAGGAGTTGGTGGAGGATTGAAAGATCGCCTTAGGGTATTGGGGAGCCCACTTTTTTCTTTGAAGAGAAAAAGCGGTAGATCTTATTTTGTGGGACCCCGAGGATTTTCGAAAGAACTCCTTTTTCATAAAAAGACAGACCGGTATGAGGGACTCCAAGAACTTAAGACAGCTTTTCAGGATTAAAGAAAATGGGAGTGGAATTGACAAAAGATTGGGCTGCACCATTTCGGATAACGAGATTTTGATAAAAATTGACAGACTCTTGGGGGTACCACTCTGGTATCTCACAGAAAAGGTGTTTCCTCCCTTGTACCTCTAGCATAGTCACTAACTCTCCCTGATTTGAAGATAGAGCCCATGAGAAATCGAGGAACTTACCTCAGACAATGTTTCGTTCTACAGTAGGGTCACCAAGCATGTAGCGCTGGGTGAAGGGGTCTATCTTCGCACATCGGCGTTGTGGCTTGGGAGGTTTCTGGACCCTGGTAGAGGTGGTGCCAGTAGATGTGTCGTGACTGTTGGTGGGTAATTCTTGTACTGGTGAAGAGTCGCCGGAACCAGAGGAGACTGGTTGGGCCTTGACAAAAGAACGGAGAACTCTTCTGGCTGTGGGTCGAGTGGTGGTTTGAGCTTTTCTTTTTCGGGGTTTGGGTTTAGGGGATTTTGGAGGTGTTGGAGTTGCGGACATTGTTCATAATCATGCGGTACACAACATTGTGTACAAGATAGCCTATGTTCTTGCCCGGAATTCAGAGAAGAGGAAATAATGACGGGCAACTGGTTATTTTCAGCTAAAAAGGCATACTTAAGGTTAGAAGGAAGGTCCTTAAGCTCGAGTTCTGGTGGCTGCTCCACTGAGGGAATGGATTTTTGTGACTCTCTGTCAAGTCTTTCAATTGGAGGGCGGTAGGCTTGGTAACCTGCTCTTCCTTTCTCCACATACGCCAGCATGGCGTTAACTTCCGGATCCTTTACTTTTTCTTCCAGGGAAGTGACCAATACTTGCTCCAGCGGTTCAGTTTCAGCACATGGAAAGGAGGATAGGTAATATACATCTTCATCTGCAGAGAACTCACATTCCTCCTCATCATCATCTATTAAGTCCACTGTTTTTGCCGGATGGGTAAAACTGGAGGTCTTCTTCATCATTTTCTTCATATCAAACTTGATTTTTTCGTCCTCGTACCTTAAGGTGATCTTCCCGTCGTGGACGTCAATAACAGCTTTAGCAGTACTCAGAAATGGTCGTCCCAAAATTAGGGGGACCTCAACATCGTCATCTATCTCTAAAATGACGAAGTCGGCGGGAAAGATAAAGTGATCTACTCCGACCACCAGATCGCGGACTATTCCCATTGGCTTGATCTCCGATCTATCGGCTAGCTGTAGTTTGAATGGGACCGACTGCATCTCCCCTCCTTTTACTTTCAAGAAGGTGGCGTAAGGCATGATATTTATACTGGCCCGCAAGTCGCACAAACCACTTCCACAGTCTACTCCACCGATAAAACACGGGATAATGGGATTTCCTGGATCTTTTTGTTTGGGAGGGAGTGCTCGGAGAAGGGCAGCAGAGCATTCCTCTGTGAGGTGAACTGTTTCTTTTCCACTTTTCTTCTTTTTCTTTGTTAAGAGATCCTTCAAGAATTTGGCGTAGTTGGGCATCTCTTGCAAAGCGTCGATTAGCGGGATATCCAGAGTCAGCTTCTTGAATATGCTTAAAAATTTGGCAAACTGCTCATCTAGATGCTTCTTCTTCATTCTGTTGGGAAACGGGAGTTCAACATGTTTAGGAGATGAAGATGGGATGTCGATAGTTATCCGAGATGGAGAAGGGTTAGATGAGATAGGAATTTGGATTTTTGGGGAAGATGAGATAGGAATTTGGATTTCTGGGGAAGATGAGGTTGGATCAGTTGTGTTCTCCATGTTGATGCTAGCCTTCTCTTGGCTATCCTTACCTCTTTTGGTCGTAAGCTCCCGTCCACTCCTTAGAGAGATTCCACTCACATTGGTAGTTTGGGAGGTGTCTCCTCCTATACTGATTGAATTTGCGTGCTCTTTTGGGTTGGGGTGAGTTTGAGAAGGGAGTTGACCAGGGGGTCTTTGTTGGGTGAGTAGTTGTTGAATTTGATATTGCAAGGCTTTCTGATCTTTGCAAAGGGCCGCGACTTCTTCTTGCGTGTCTCGGGTCTTACTCATCATTGCCTTAAACATCTCTTGCATTTGGGATAATTCAGATTCAAGGTTTGAAGGAGGTTGAGTAGGTCTACTTGAGGTAGCGGCATCGCCATAAGGTGGTTGCTGAAACTGCCTTTGGCCTCCTTGAAAGTGAGACTACGATCTAAAATTCTGAGATGGTTGGAGCGTATGCGGGTTTTGCACATTGTGAGTGTTTGAATAGCGAAGATTGGGGTGCACGTTACGCTGCCAAGGTTGCCTATACCCTGAATTGTTGCTTACAAAATTCGCCTCCTCTACTCCTTTTAATCCTTGTAATTGGGGACATTGTTCATAATCATGCGTTCCACCACATTGTGTACAAGATATATCCGGAGAAGATAATGATAGAGGAGCGTAACCCGGGGGGGTTGTAGGCGATCGAGAAGCCAATGACTTTGCTTGTTGGGGATAGGAATTCATGGCCATCTGCTCGACAACTTTCTGTAGGGTGCCAATCTTTGTTGCCTGCTGGGTGATAAGTGTGAAATTGATATGGTTTTATTGGTGCTAAATTCTTATTTATGCAACCTTTTTATGTGCTTTTTCACACTTATCCTATGCTTTTCATGACTCTTACTTTGGGCAAGAACTGATGCCAATTTATATGTTTAAAGCAGAAAATGATGGTGAAAATGCATAGTTCTCCTCACGAGCTTTCCAACACTGCAAACGGGGAACAAATCGGAGCTCATACGAAGAATATGGACCCTGTCAAAGTTGTGTCCGGTGTGATATATTTATATATATATTTACGAGACTGCCGTGAAAGGATTGAGAAGAAGAAGGGGGAAGATTGGAAACATAAAAGAAAGTAACTCCAAAGGTTATTGATGAAGGGAGTTAGTTGAAGATAGTAACTCTAGAGTTTTCCATAACTTATTGATGACGGAAGTAAATTGAAAAGAGTTACTTAAATTCTGAATCAACTGAAGGACCTCCATTTACTTTGCGAAACCGAAGGAAATTAAAATGAGTCATCAAGGAGCAAACAAAGAGTCTTCAATTAGACTTATAAATATGGAAGACTTTGGAGAGATCCACTCATCCATTCAACATTCAGGATTCAGAATTTAGAAGAGAGCCGCGACCTAGTTCCTCCTCTCCAGCCGTGCAACACCAAGGTGCAACCAAGGAGAATTTCTGCATCAATTTCTCCACTTTGTTCAACCCTACAACTAGCAAATCTTTGGGATTCGACATAGAGATGATTTCTACTCCTTCTCCTCTAGTTGTTTCCTCTTTTGATATGCTCGGCTAAGGGATTAAACTCCGGGGAATGGTGGTTGTAAATAGTTTAGTTTTGCAGAATTATTATTAGTTGATTTGGGATCTATCAGGGGTTTGTTTCAAATTATAAATATTGTTTGCGCTATCAATGAAACTTGCTATTTTATTTTTAGCTTTACGAAAGTTGTCAAGATCTGATCCGTGATTGACAACTAGGTCGTTATAATCTGTTAATCTGTGGATAGCTTAATCTGATTGATGAGTTAACCTTCAGATGCAATTTTAATTTGTATGCTTAATCCCTCTGCGTTAGTAGTGATAGGTTTATGATTTAATCTGTCGCGTTCTACACAGTGGAGTTCTAATCGGCTAGGATTTAGTCTTTTAGAAACTTGTCAAAATTTCCCGAACCCTATCCCTAATCAACTGGTAATAGAACTGTAAGACTTAACTAGGAAAGACCACCTGAACCCGGAGTTCCGCTTTCGATATATTTTTATCAGTCACTCTTTGCTTGTTCTTAATTTTATTGATCAACAATTTCCCCCGATTTACAGCTTTTGCTAGGATTAGATTTACTTTTTTAGTCCCCTGGTTCGATACCCCGGTTGCTCATATTACTTTTACTCTACGACCGGGATTATTTTGCAACCCGTAGGTTTATTTTATTTATAATTTCTAGGATTAATTTCGTAGTTTTTAAAATATATAAAAAAACCGTTTGCAAATTGGCGCCGTTGCCGGGGACTTGACATTTGTCTAGTCTTAACTTTGGTGGTCATCTATTTTTTTTTTTGCTTTGTTTTATTTCTATTTGTTTTTGTTATCTCTTAGTTTTATTTTATTTTTAGTTATTTCGTTATTTACCTTTAGTTTATTTTTTTTAGCAATATAACTTTTTTTTGGTAATTTACTTTTTTCTTGTTATAATTTAAATTTTTTTTTGTTTATATTTTTAATTTATTTACTTTTTTGTTTTAGTTATTTTGTTTTTTATATAGTTTATTTCTTTCTTATTTTTATCTTAGTTCTAATTTTACTTGTGTTTCTTACTTTTGTTTATATTTAATTTATTTTATCAAATTTTGTTTTAGTTGTTTTCTTTAATTTTATGCTATTTCATGCTCAGTTTATTTTGTTTATTTCCTTTGATAGTTTACCTTGTTTTGTTTTTATTTAATTAATTTTAGTTATTTTATTTTGTTTTATCTTTATTTTCATCTAGTCTATTTTATCTTTAGTTTATTTTGTTCTTTGTTTTTTTAATTCTATTCTATTTTATTATATTCCTGGTTTAAAGTATTTTTGTTTTGTTCTATTTTTATTATTACTTTATTGTTCTTAGTTATTTCTAGCAATGGAAAACATGGGAATCGATGAAGCAATGGCAAGTGAGTTGTACAAGTTGTTGGTTGAACTGAAAAGATCGTACGATAAGACATCTGAACTTTATAGACAGTTAGCCAACAAAAGGATGGAGCAGTCTATGGAACAGACTCATGTTTGGGCAGTGGAGCAAGAGTCTTCTGGTTCTTTTGATCTGTTTTCCTCTGATTTGTGTTGCTCGCAATGTGGGGGAAATCATGAGTTCGAAGATTGCCCCGAAATTGAAGAAATGAGGCGAATTGAGGAGCAATTCGAAAATGAATCATCCTATTCACAGGATATATTTGCTCAAATTGTGGGGGACCTCACGAGTTCGATGACTGTCTCGAAGTACAATATCAATTGTGGTTAGAGGATCAACCAGACTACCTACACAAAATCACTCTTCGACAGCAGGATTCAATCTTGAACAATGTAGTGGAGCAACATGTTGAAATATCAAGTCACCCTCCCTCACCACCCTTGGTCCTAAACGAAAAGGATGTTGACATCCTTAAATTTGAAAGGGGCGAGCCACCACCACTTTGCCATTACCACGGTCTCTTTGAGCCTCACCCACAGAAGGAGGATGTTTACATCCTTCAATTTGAGGAAAAACAACAATCATCACCTGGTCTTCTGCTTGAGATCCGTTACTGTCAATACTTTCTCAAACACCAGGTTTTGTGGAGTATTTATTTTTATCCTTTATCTGTCGAGGTAACATTTTGTTTTGATCCAGGTGGTTTACTACTGATTGTTGTCCACTTCTTTCTCTCGTTGACGCTATTGTCAACTTTTATTTTTGACCCGGGATGACGAAGTGAAAGTCTAGCCAGAGACTCTAACTCCGGGCAGCTTGGTGGGAGGCAACCCACCGGTTTGTATCTCTTTTCCCTTTCTTAGTTTAGGTGTTTATTTTGCTCTTTTCTTTTAAGTTTGTGGTGTGTTCACTGATGTTATGCTTATTGCAAGAGCCTTGGCTCTTATTTTTCTACTGATGGTTTTGTCTGGTTCCACTTGAGTTCTCCTGGCTTTGCCGATTATATTTCTCAGCTTGCTTACTTTGTTGCTTAGCTGAACTCAAGTGTGGGGTTGGCCTTGCTGCACACCCTGAGCGGACTCTGGGGAGTATTCTTTACTTTTCTACTCTTTTATGTTTTACACGCTCCCCTCTGAACTGCTGTGTGTGATTTTGTTTCCCTGTTGGATTGCTTGCACAATGTTAATTCTTCCTACGCAATGAGGACATTGCTTCACTCTAAGTATGGGGTGGGGTAAGCTCCTTCGGCGCTTGTTTTTTGTGCGTCTCTGAGCTCTTTTCTCTTGCATTTGTTAAAATTAAGTTGTGGTTGCTCAACTTGGAAGGAAGCCATAGAGGAAGTTTAGTTGGTTAGCTGATCTTGGGGTGCAAAATTTTGAAATTTTTCTAGTTTTTAATTGCTGAATTGAAGTCTTTGTTCTGAAAATGCTAAAACAAACGAGAATATTCTCCATCTGAACCTTGCTTTTAGCTTTGAGCCTTGGAATGAACTGGATTGAAATGGTTGGAAAAGAACAAGGCAAGGTACTCCGCTGATCCTAAGCATGCTAATTTTAATTCTGATCCAAATCAGGCCTCGTCCACTTGGTTATTAAGTCTTTTAGGGTGCTTTATCACCTAGCTACCTAAGGTCCTTGTGATCTGGGATAGTTGACCCAAAGCCGCTACATGGGTGGAGAGAAAAGTTTGTGGTGAAAGAAATTGAAAGCACTTTAATTGAAATATTTATGTAAATGCTAAGCTAAGTACAGATTAATTTCTCTTATGGATCAAGAGTATGTGACATTGAAAGGTATGATGGAATATGATCTTACTTCATGCTCCTTGTCGTTTCTATGGTTTGTGAAGGAAAAAGGTGGATTGGCTCAAGGTTAAAGGCAAGACTCTTATGGTTTCGTTTCTCATTTGTTAGCTTCGAATGACTTCATGTTTTTGGAAAGAATAAATTGTTTTGAATAATTTGAATTGCCCCCTTTAATGGTTAAGCTAGCAATTCCTTTCTTCTGTGCTCTTCCTTTCCTGTTGAGTTCCATTAGCTCGGTTTTACTTGTGCTTGAGAGTTTCGCTTGGGGACAAGCAAAAGGATAAGTGTGGGGTGATTTGATAAGTGTGAAATTGATATGGTTTTATTGGTGCTAAATTCTTATTTATGCAACCTTTTTATGTGCTTTTTCACACTTATCCTATGCTTTTCATGACTCTTACTTTGGGCAAGAACTGATGCCAATTTATATGTTTAAAGCAGAAAATGATGGTGAAAATGCATAGTTCTCCTCACGAGCTTTCCAACACGCAAACGGGGAACAAATCGGAGCTCATACGAAGAATTGGACCCTGTCAAAGTTGTGTCCGGTGTGATATATTTATATATATATTTACGAGACTGCCGTGAAAGGATTGAGAAGAAGAAGGGGGAAGATTGGAAACATAAAAGAAAGTAACTCCAAAGGTTATTGATGAAGGGAGTTAGTTGAAGATAGTAACTCTAGAGTTTTCCATAACTTATTGATGACGGAAGTAAATTGAAAAGAGTTACTTAAATTCTGAATCAACTGAAGGGCCTCCATTTACTTCGCGAAACCGAAGGAAATTAAAATGAGTCATCAAGGAGCAAACAAAGAGTCTTCAATTAGACTTATAAATATGGAATACTTTGGAGAGATCCACTCATCCATTCAACATTCAGGATTCAGAATTTAGAAGAGAGTCGCGACCTAGTTCCTCCTCTCCAGCCGTGCAACACCAAGGTGCAACCAAGGAGAATTTCTGCATCAATTTCTCCACTTTGTTCAACCCTACAACTAGCAAATCTTTGGGATTCGACATAGAGATGATTTCTACTCCTTCTCCTCTAGTTGTTTCCTCTTTTGATATGCTCGGCTAAGGGATTAAACTCCGGGGAATGGTGGTTGTAAATAGTTTAGTTTTGCAGAATTATTATTAGTTGATTTGGGATCTATCAGGGGTTTGTTTCAAATTATAAATATTGTTTGCGCTATCAATGAAACTTGCTATTTTATTTTTAGCTTTGCGAAAGTTGTCAAGATCTGATCCGTGATTGACAACTAGGTCGTTATAATCTGTTAATCTGTGGATAGCTTAATCTGATTGATGAGTTAACCTTCAGATGCAATTTTAATTTGTATGCTTAATCCCTCTGCGTTAGTAGTGATAGGTTTATGATTTAATCTGTCGCGTTCTACACAGTGGAGTTCTAATCGGCTAGGATTTAGTCTTTTAGAAACTTGTCAAAATTTCCCGAACCCTATCCCTAATCAACTGGTAATAGAACTGTAAGACTTAACTAGGAAAGACCACCTGAACCCGGAGTTCCGCTTTCGATATATTTTTATCAGTCACTCTTTGCTTGTTCTTAATTTTATTGATCAACAATTTCCCCCGATTTACAGCTTTTGCTAGGATTAGATTTACTTTTTTAGTCCCCTGGTTCGATACCCCGGTTGCTCATATTACTTTTACTGCTACGACCGGGAATTATTTTGCAACCCGTAGGTTTATTTTATTTATTAATTTCTAGGATTAATTTCGTAGTTTTTAATATATATAAAAAAACCGTTTGCACTGGGCATTACTCTCCATGAGTTGCTCGTGGCTTCTCATCAGCTGTTCAAATCTGTTGTCGCTTTCTCCTATGTGGTATAAGCCTGGAATGCCGCCTCTTAATTTCCTCACAAAGGGATTCTATCCCACTCAGAAATTGTTCACCCGGCTTTTTCAAAATGTCAGCTCTTAAAGAAGACAGTACCATAGTTTTGCATTGGTTCACTAATCCTTTATAGAATAATTGAGACAATTGTTCTTTTGTTAGACCATGATGGGGGCATGTCAGCAGTAGTCCTTTAAATCGGTCCCAAGTTTCACAGATGTTCTCCACCCCTGGCTGTTTAAAATTGTAAATCTCTGCAATCATTTCCAACGTTCGGCTAGGGGGCAAGAACTTGTCGTAGAACTTAGTCGCCATATCGTCCCAGCTATAGATGGTGCTCGGTGTGAGACTGTGTTACCATTTGTTTGCACCTCCCGTCAGGCTGTGAGGGAACAAGGACAGTCTTGCATACTGGAGTACTGCGTCGGTAGTAGTTAAACTGTTAGCGTGCTGTAAAAACTTGGTGACATGTAGTAGGGCTTCGTCTGGACTTGAGCCGTCGAACATGCCTAACTCTTTCACGCAACGGATTTGATGATATGGTTTCAGCTTTTGCCATTCATCATATTCGGTTGGGAGAGGTGGGGAAGGACAATGGCTGGTTGTTGACCTTGGATATTGACGGTCTGTTGATATTTCTGACAGTAGCTGCTGATCCCATAACTGCTTCCTGGTTGGTTTCTATTACCACGGCGGATATATTCTGTTGAAATCGTTTTTGTCTTAACGCGCGCAGAAATGTCCTTTCAATTTCTGGGGCGTAGATACCTGTATTAATTTCGTCTGGAAGGCTATGCGATCTTGTAAAAGGCATTCACTGTAGAAAAAAATAAAAGTGATAGAACAAAAATAAAAAGTACTAAAGATTGGACTTTAAACAGCTCAAAAATAAATAGACTTAGAAGAAACAAAAATAAATACAGTAAAGAAAATGGGATTTGTAAAATGAAAAGTGACAGAACTAAAATGCAGGAATTTAAATGACGGGAATTTAAATGACTGGAATTTAAATGACAGGAATTTAAATGACTGAAATTTAAATGACGGGAATTTAAATGACTGAAATTTAAATAAATGGAATTTAAATGGCGGAATTTAAATGACAGGAATTTAAATGACTGGAATTTAAATGGCGGAATTTAAATGAATGAAATTTAAATGACAGGAATTTAAATGACTGAAATTTAAATGACTGAAATTTAAATAACTGGAATTTAAATGGCGGAATTTAAATGAATGAAATTTAAATGACAGGAATTTAAATGACTGAAATTTAAATGACTGAAATTTAAATAAGAGGAATTTAAATGGCGGAATTTAAATGACAGGAATTTAAATAACTGGAATTTAAATGACGGAATTTAAATGACTGAAATTTAAATGACAGGAATTTAAATGACTGAAATTTAAATGACGGGAATTTAAATGACTGAAATTTAAATGACTGGAATTAAATAACTAGAATTTAAATGACTAAAATTTAAATGACAGGAATTTAAATACCTGGAATTTAAATGACTGGAATTTAAATGGCTGGAATTTAAATGACAGGAATTTAAATAACTGGAAAATAAATGACAAGAAAATAATTAACTGGAATTTAAATAGCAGAATTTAAATGACAGAATTTAAATAACAGTAAATTAAATAGCTGGAAATTAAAATAACAAAAAAATAACTAGAATATCAATTAACTGTAAACAATACGATATGTAAATTGCTGGAATAATTAAATGACAGAAACAATAGTAATAATATAAACAACAAAAGAAAATGAAAGATAATAAAAAGACTGATTAATGAAACAAAAATCAAAAACAACAAACAGAATATTAGAAACAAAATAAAAACAAAGTGTCAAAGAAACAAAATATTAAAATAACAAATGAATTATCCGGGGCTTAGGGACTAGACAAAGTCAAGTCCCCGGCAACGGCGCCATTTTGAAGACAAGATTTTTGACCTGGTAAAATAGTAAATAAAGCGTGAGTCAAAATATCTATCGGGCTGCAAACAATCCCGGTCGCAGCAGTATAGTAAATTGGAGCAACCGGGTAATCGAACCGTGGGACTTAAGCAAAAATGTCTAATTCCTAAGCATGTCACAAAAGGGGGGTTTTATTGAATTGTAAATGAAACTGATAAAATGCAGATAAATAAAATAACAGATAAAGAAAAATGATAGATGATATGATTAAGCGGGACTCCGGGTTCCGGTTATTGCAGTTTGGTTAATTATATTATTTCTTCTGGTTTATAGATTGGCAAAAATAATAACTCTGACGAATTTGTTTACCAGAACATGCTATGACTTTTTTAGACCAGCAAAACACATGTAAACAAAATAAGTTTGAGAGATAATAATTATGCAGATGAAGTATTAACTTGTCCGGTTAAAACAAGTTTTCCACAAATTTACGAATTAATCGAACCTATCTGCTTATCACCGATCAGATTAAAACAGATTTAGAAAGATAATGCAATAAAACGATCAGGATTATTGCAACATAAGAACATTAATTGTAACAATCTATATATTAATTAAAACCAGTAAAAATATAATTTCAATAAAAACAAACGTTAATACCAATGTCAAATGTTATGTAATAACCAAGTCTGCAATAAGAAACAAATGACATGTAACAAATATAATGAGTTTAGTTTATTAAACCCTTTATATATGTCCAGACCGGTCCGGTTCAATGTTTTTTTTCTCTGCCCGAACCGGTTCTCTTCAATCGGTTGCCCTGTTGCTATTCCGTGTCGGTTTTGGATTTCTCACCCTCGCCTTCTCACGCGTAGCTCGACCTCGGTAATCCTCGTACAGTCAACAACGAAAGGCGATGATCAGAGGATGAAGAGGTGTCGTCGGTGGTATCGGTGATCGATGGAGTCGGAGATGTGGTGCGGTGATGGAGGCGAGTTTGATGACGGTGATAAATCGTGTGAGTTTCTCGTGAGATGTCGGGTGGATGATGTTGAAGATGCTCGTGGATGATGGCGGGAAGAAGCTGTTGGATTCTGGGATGTGGTTGTGACGACGGACGACGGCGGTGAAGGCAATGAATGACGATGGGTGTGGTGAAGGCGATGGTGTTGATGATCCGATGTGGATGTGTTCTCCTCTGTTCGACGATGAATGGCGAGGAGAAGCTGGTGAAGGTCCGTGGCGTGAATGTTTGTGAAGGTGGTGATGCGAAATGGAACGAGGATGATGGTGGTGTGTGTCGGGTGTTGTATCGTCGGCGATGGTGATTTGCGTGAGTCGTGGCGATGAAGATGGAATGAAGACAATTCGGTGATGAAGTGAGGGATGATTATGTTGATGAAGATGGTTGGCGAAGTGAGGATCGTGATGGTATGCCGGTGTGACGATGGTGGTGACTGGTGTCGTGATTCTGATGCGGATGAAGGTGTGAAGGCGTGGTGTTGCGATGGGTGTGAAGTTGGTGAATGGTGGCGATGGGTGATGTTGAAGACGATGACTGGATGTCGACGGTGACGGTGGTCGATGGTGTGGCAGTCCCCCGATGAAGATGAATGATGGGTGGTGGATGACGATGGAGTGTGGACTGAAGACAGTGGTGTGGTGTGGTGTGAAGCGTGAATGGTATCTCGGTTTGTATGGAGATGGAGGATGATGAATGAATAGTGCGATCCCTCCCCGAATATTGACCTGTTTATGCATGGGTTTCATGATATACTATTCTAAAATGTTGGTAATATGCTTTTTGTCTCTGTCCATGTCGGTCCATGTTGATCGAGCAACAGGGCTCGAATTCTCAGCCCATATTAATCCAATGTTTGCGCCTCTTGTGAGTTGATGCTCGTGTCAAAAGCCCACTAATTCTCTTTGTTTCATAAATATATCCACGTGCATGTATATGTATGTATACATATGTTATTATTTGTTGTGTTGTAATCTTTAATGTAAATCCAATCGTTTTCCTGCATTTTAGATATAAAATATATCAGTTCACATCAAAATATAAATAGTAGAAAAACTATAAGATAAGTGTGAAATATAAGCCAATTCATTATGAATATTAAATCAAATATACTGTAAAAAGTATATGTATTTTACACTTATCAGCGAGATTAAGGGTGTGGATTGAGGCGGAGCGGGTGTGGATAGATGACGTGGATGCGTAGTGCTAGAATTATAGAGATGTTCTAAGCAATAAAACACGTTTCACAGATTTAAGTGCAAACAAAGACAGACTCAGTGAGACATAAGGGAGTACTTGCTGACGATTGCGGTAGGGGCAAGGAGATGCGACCGTCTAGGTAGACGGAGTCAACCCAATTGCTGATCGAAGTGCTTCAAATCGTGCTGTAGACAAGGGTTTAGTAAAGATATCTGCAAGTTGATCTTCTGTTGGCACAAAGTCAAGTTGGATAAGCTTTTTCTAGACACAGTCTTTCAAGAAGTGAAAATAGATTTCAATATGTTTTGTTCTTGAATGTTGGACTAGGTTTTCGGATATTTTAATTGTGCTTTTGTTGTCACAAAAGATTGGGATCTGCTCTTGGGTGACATGATAATCGTGAAGTTGTTGTTTCATCCAAAGGAGTAGAGAGCAACATGCTGCTGCAGAGACATACTCTGCCTCTGCTGTAGAGAGTGCTACGGGGTTTTGTTTTTTGGAGGACCATGAAACAAGACAAAGACCCAAGAACTGCGCATTACCTGAAGTACTATTTCGATCTTGGAGGGAACTAGCCCAATCAGAGTCACTATATCCAGATAAAGTAAAGGTAGGAGATCGAGGATACCATAGATAGAGTGTACTTGTACCTTTAAGATATCGAAAGATACGTTTGACTGCTTTTAGGTGAGACTGCTTTGGTGCTGCTTGAAAGCGGGCACAAAGACAGACTGCGTGAAGAATGTCGGGGCGACTGGCAGTCAGGTACAAGAGGGAACCTATCATGCCTCTATATTCTGTGGCATTGACACCGACTCCGTCATCATCAAGATGTAGTTTGGCAGATGTACAGCTTGGTGTACACATGCTCTTTTGTTGATGGATCTTAATCCCTTCCCGTTCCTGTTGAATTTGTAATCCTAAGAAGAACTTGAGCTCACCTAACACATTCATGGAAAACTCTTGTTTCATAAGGTTAGCAAAATGATCACACAGGGTGTTACTTGTAGAGCCATAAATGTATCATCAACATAAATCTGTACTAGAAGTAAGTCATGTGATGAGTGAAGAATGAATAGTGTCTTATCTACATGACCTCGAGAAAAACCATTTTGCAACAGATATGTAGACAGTCTTTCATTCCAAGCACGCGGAGCCTGTTTTAGTCCGTAAAGGGCTTACACAGTTTGTAGACGTAGTCGGGATGGACGGAGTCTGTGAACCCTGGGGGTTGCTCGACATAGACTTCTCTATCAATATAGCCATGGAGGAAGGTTGTCTTGACAGCCATTTGATATAATGTGAAACCTTTCAATGCAGCAAACACAATTAACATGCGAATTTCTT
This sequence comes from Limonium bicolor, assembly GCA_023374045.1. NCBI lineage: Eukaryota > Viridiplantae > Streptophyta > Magnoliopsida > Caryophyllales > Plumbaginaceae > Limonium > Limonium bicolor. The sequence goes on along the minus strand of CM041780.1, from coordinate 137,729,308 downwards.
CAAGACCAGCTACAGGTGCGAAGGTTTCATCATAGTCAATCCCTTCTTCTTGATTGTAGCCCTGAACGACCAATCTAGCTTTGTTCCTGAAGACTTGTCCTGCATCATCAAGTTTATTACGAAAGACCCAACAAGTACCGATGGTTTGTTGATGTGTGGGTCGAGGAACCAACTCCCAGACAGCATGTCTTTGGAGAGAGTTTAGTTCCTCCTGCATTGCAGTGACCCAATCACTATCAAGGAGTGCTTCTTTGACATTTCTTGGTTCAGTACTGGAGAGAAAAGAACCAAAGGCACAAAGGTTTTACATAGCTTGGAAACGTGTTTGAACACCTGAGTTTGGGTCAGATAATATGTTGTCAGGAGGGTGAGCTGATTTTTGTTGGAACTGTCGACGTGAAGCAGGAGGGGGTGTGTCTTTGTCAGATGTGTCACAGTTCAAGTTTTATGGTAAGGGTGTCTCATGGTTATTTTCAGAGTCTGTAGAGTCTGATGCATTGCTTTTGTTTTCTGGAGAGTCATTAAGTGTGATGGATTGGGAATCTTGGAGTCTTCCTATAGGAACAGTGATGAAGTGTGGATCAGTGAGGAAATCGTCTGGAGCAAAGTCAAGTTGATCAGAAGATGAGCCAACATTGTGGGACTCAACAAACTTGACGTGGAGACTCTCTTCTAACATTGAGTTCTTAGATTGATAACACGATAAGCTTTGCTTTTAGAAGAGTAGCCAAGAAATATACCTTCATCACTTTTAGGAGAGAACTTACCCGAGTTATCCTTACCATTATTGTGGATAAAGCACTTACATCCGAAATGCCTGAGATGGATGAGATTTGGTTTTCGTTGACGGAGTAGTTCGTAAGGTGTCTTGTGAAGGAATGGATGAATCAGCGCACGATTAAACACATAGCATGCTGTGTTAACAGCTTCTGCCCAGTATGATGGAGTGAGTTGACTGTCAATGAGCATGGTGTGGGCCATTTCAACTAAGGTTCTATTCTTTCGTTCAACCACTCCGTTTTGTTCTGGGGTGCGTGCGGATGAGATTTGGTGATCGACTCCGTTGTCCCTGCAAAACTCATCAAACGAGTTGTTGCAAAATTCAGTACCCTGGTCCGTTCTAAGGGTTTTCAATGTAAACGAAAATTTGTTGATAAGCATTTTATGGAGTTTGACGAACTCCACAAAAGTTTCATCTTTCGTAGATAGAAAAATGACCCAAGTCGACCTAGAATAGTCATCGACTATGACCAGAATATACCTTTTACCACTTCTGCTTTGTGTACGCATGAGGCCAACCATATCCATGTGGAGCAATTCCAACGGAGACTTAGTAGAGAGAGTTGATTTACTCTTGAAGGAAGACAGGGTGTGTTTACCTTTTATTCATGCTTCACAGACAGAGTCTGTGTCAAAGTTTGTGTCGGGTAAACCAATCACCAAGTCTTTGCTTTTCAGTTTATTCAACAGCCTATGATTTGCGTGACCAAGTCTGGAGTGCCACATCAACGAGTTTTTGGAATTCACATTTAGACAGACTTGATCATCTGGATTAATGGAGCTTAAGCACATTTTTTATAGATTTCCTTCTCCGCGTCCCACAGCTTGTAAGGAACCTGTACACTCATCATAAACCTTACAATCTGAAGAGGAGAAAAGTACCAAATTGAATCTATCACAAATTTGAGAAATACTTAATAAACTATGTTGAAGTCCAGTGACCAGATGGACTCCATCAATTTTAAATTTTGAGGGGTTACCTACGGAGCCAACTCCCACGATTTCACCCTAGTTGTTGTTTCAAAAGTAACCTTTCCTCCTTGGTAGGATGAAAGCGAATTGAATTGATTTGGATCTCCAGTCATGCGACGGGAGCATGCACTGTCCAAGTACCAATTGTCTCCATTCGCCTTCACCTACAAAATAAAAGATCATTTGTTAGATTTTGGAACCCAGATGTACTTGGGTTCCCTTTTTGAGCTAGGTCTTTTCAAGACTCCCGCAGTAGCCATAAATTTTAGTTGGAAGAAGATTGACGTATTTCTGCTATCCTTTCCACCAAGAGTCAAACTTCTCCTTCTCTTGATATCGTTTGGCTCTGTTGTCGGACTTGGACATATTTTTTGGGATATCGAACTTACCCTTGTGCCACTTGGGCTTGGATTGAGTGGATCGAACTTCGGATTGTAAATTCACAATCTCTTGAGAGAGTTGTTCAACTTTAGAGCGAAGATCATCTCGATCTTGGCTGACTTCCTTGATCTTGGAGTTAGCCCACCCAGGTAGTTCGGAGGAAGTGACTTGTTTGATAAATTTGACTGGCTTGAGAGAGAGTGCATGTTCCTTTTCTTTCAGTTTTCGAGTGAGTTGCTCAACATAAGAGGTTAGAGATATAACTTGAGATTCTGAACTATTTAACTCATTCTGCAAAGAACAACACTTGTCAGTGAAAACAGTGAGGTCATGTTTGAGAGAGTCAATCTGAGTGAGTGACTCTTCCTGTTCCCTTTGGTTGGATTCAGTAAGACTCTTGGTTTTGCCGAGCTCTTTTTTAAGGGAGTCAACACGACGCTGAGAGTCTCGCAAATCCAATCTAAGTGAGCAGGAAATAGTCTTATGTTCCTCAGCTTCATTTCTCAAAGCATACATGAGACTTTTTGAGACCTCAAGTTCCTCAGTTAACTTAGAGATTTTTCTGTTATGATCAGCTTTAAGAGAGTTAGTCTCAGAGACCATTTTAGCAATCAAAGTCATAAAACCCATAGGAGATATACGATAAAGATCTGTCTCAAGATGAGAGCGAGTTACCTCATTGTCGGGGATCATGGACTCAGTCGCATCATGTGCCATGAGACATACTAGGCCACTGGACTCTGTGTCTTGATCGTCGGAGTCTGAGTCATCCCAACCGACGGCTTCCATTTCTCGTTGATTGATTGTCAGCCTAAGCAAGGCTCTGATACCACATGTAGGATCGCGTGGCTAACTTAAACCAACCAAAGGTGTAAGTCTAAGAGTTGGTTTGACTCAATCAGTCTTTGAAAGTGAGAGACACTCTGTGATGTAGAGGTACTCAATCGAATTGATTAAACTAAGTGTTATAACCCAAAGTTAGTGCAGAATTAATTATGTGTAACATTGTCTTAAGTGGCTTATTATGTGATTCAGGACATGGATGTCCTTTGCCTTGAAGAGGAGGACGAGTTGGTCTTTCCGCCTTTCTATTTTGGTAAGGGATTATCTCTTTGATTATTTGAGTTATTTTAATAACTCTCTAATCACGTTCCTCACCACGATCTAATTCTCCACCCTTATTCCCGATCAGTTCTCAAGACGTTGAGCCTCCCTTCTCTCTCTTGTTCTTCAGAGCATCTCTCCTTACCTGCGTTTGTGTTTGGCTGATTCATTCGTCTGTGCTGTGCTGTTGGTGGTTTCTGCATTTGCCTCGTGTTCTCCATCACGGCCAGGTTTGTGAATTGTATCTGGATAATACAATTCAGTTTTGAGGTTTTGGTTTTGAGAACTCTTTCTTTCTAATTCATTCTCTACAATCCGATTGTGATTCAGCAGTGGGTTTCGGTGTCTTTATCAACTCCTCCTGCGGTCAACATTCTCTACATCCCTGCTGTCAGATTCAGGTATGGATTGTGGGTTCGGTAGCATAGACCTAGACAGTTTCTGATTTGAGAGGAGATTCTGATTTCAGTTTGTTCGTCGGTCTGTTCTTTGCTTGCTTTTGATCAGAGGTTTGATTGCACTACTGGTTGCGTCGGGAATTCTGCTTGTTTCGGGCTCTGCTGTTCAGATTGGGTCTCGTCTGCTAATTAATCGAGGTAGGTGGCTTATGGATTCGGCTAGTGTGTTCAGCCTTGGGGCGTTTCGAATTCTAGTTTCTAATGTGTGAACTACCTATGCGTTGTGTTTGTGAATCAGTTCGTCTGTGTTGTTTGAATAATTACAAACCCCCAAGGTTGTTTTAATGCTCTACTTCTGTTTTGTTGTGTTAAACCCTCTGTTTTGCTGTGAATTCGTTTCTGGAAACTGCACATTTTGGTGTGTCCAAACGTCTGTCCGAGCTTTGACGTTCGGACATACCCTGTTGCGCTTTAATTTTCTCAAGTTTTCACTGTGTCCGAACTTCCGTCCGAGCTTTGAAGTTCGGACACAGCCTTCTGCCTTCTCTTATTTTGGCTTCGACTTGTGTCCGAACATTGATGTCCGGACACAAGCTCGGACACTACGCGTGTTTTTTCCGAAAAGCGTCCGAACATCAGTCCGAACATTGATGTTCGGACACCTCTGTCTCTACTACTGTTTTAAGGTTCGACCTGTGTCCGAACTTCGTAGTTCGGACACATGTTCGGACATCTGTCTGATTTCGACTTCTGAGTCTCGACTTGTGTCCGAACATTGATGTCCGGACACAAGTTCGGACATGGTACTGTTTTGACAATAACTTCCTCGTTTGAGCTTCGTTTTGACTTCCGTTTGCGGGGTTGGAATCCCCTTCTGATTTCCAAGCTATCTATGTGCTTTCTGGTGCCTTTGGTGCACATATGCTTATCTGTATTTAAGCTTCTGTTTTGGAACCTAGTTATCTCTGTGTCTGAGCCTTTGGATGGCTGGTTTCGCTGTCTCGTAGCGCGCTATGTAGGATCCTTCTGTTCACGGGTGATGTTCCCCGTTCTGTTCACGGGTGTTTCACCTGTTCTGTTTACGAGTGAGGTTTCCTCGTTCTGTTCACGAGCTGGTAGCTTGTTCTGTCTGTATGCTGTGATCACTAGTGTCCCGCTCTGTTTTCTGCTTCTGTTGCTTCTGACTCTGTTTAGTCCTTTTGTAGGACTTCTGTTCTGTTTCTGACATTTTGGATTCCTTTGACTCCTTCTGATTTGTTAACATTCTAAAATGTTTTGAGCATGCTGGTTGATGAAGTTTGTCATCTACTGGGCATAGTTGTGTGCTCATTCCCCTACTTTATCTAACATTGCAGATTGATCAGCGAGGGTCACTTTGCTCAGCTCTGGAGTTTATTGTTTGTTATTAGATTCTTTGGAGACTTTGTATTTGAATTTGAGCCTTTGGGCCTCTTAGTTAGCTTCGCTTTGATATTCGTTTGGTGGGTTTGTAATATTTTGGGATGTTATCTCTTTGATACTTTTTAAGTATTCGTTTGGGCCTTATTTGATTATCTGTTTAAGTTGTTATTAGAGCCTTGCGTTATTATGTAATAATACGCGGCGTGTAATACCCCTAACTCCTAGGCCAGTGTTTGGGGGTGTTACATTTAGTGGTATCAGAGCTCTGGGTTCTAATCTGCTGGGATTTTAAGTTAGCCAGTCAGTCAGAAACGTCAGTGTTAGTGTCTGAGTCTAACTGCCTGCTGTTGGACTTTCAGAATGCCGCCAAGAAGAGCAACAAACCCTCCAGGAAATGTGGCTGATGCTGTTCAGCAGTTCATGACGCAGCTCATGCAGACCATGGCTGCAGGGGGTGGACCAGCTGGAGGAGGACCAGCTGGCGGAGCAGGCCCAGCTGGGGCGGATGCTGGAGGCCGGAATGTGAAGGCGCTTCAGGAATTCATGAAGCTGAAGCCGCCGTCGTTCGATGGGGCAGGAGACCCCCAAGAGGCCAGTCATTGGTTGACTGTGGTCAAGGATTTGCTGCGTGTTATGGGCTCCGAGGAGGAGCAGAAGGTGGACTTCGCCACCTTTCTTTTCAAGGCCGAAGCCAAGGAGTGGTGGAGGTCAGTGATGGGAGATTCCCACAGCCTTGGACGTGGGAGCAGTTACTGGGGAGTTCAATAAGCAGTTCTACCCCGATGTGTATAAGGACCAGCGCATCTGGAGTATAACCGACTACGCCAGGGTCGGATATGAGTGTGGAGGAGTACGTCAGGAAGTTCATCAGCCTGTCGAAGTTTGCACCTGAGCCGGATGAGCATAGGAAGGCCAGGAAGTTTGAGAGCGGCTGAGGCCGATATTCGCTCGCTGTGACGCCCTGCGTCACAAGACCTTCAGGGACGTTGCTGATGTCGCCCTGTTGGTAGAGGCTGATTGAGGGGTCGCCAGTCTGGAGGGAAGGACCAGAAGAGGAAGCAGAGGTCCGACGAGAGTGATAGGAGGGATCAGTCTGCTTCTCAGAAGAAGCAGCCTACTAGAGACCGCTCTGGAGGCCGTTCTCGAGATAAAGGTGGTTCGACTTCGTCAGTTCCCATTCGAAGTGCCGGGTCTGCGGCAAGTTTCACAGAGGTCAGGACTGCTATAGGAAGTCAGGAGCCTGCTTCAAGTGCGGCTCCTTGGACCACAGGATTGCTGATTGCCCTCAGGCCGAGAGGAGCAGGGGTAGCTCTGGAGGTAGAGCTGGTGAGTCTGCTTCAGGGTCCAGAGATCGAGACCGGGCTGAGCAGAAGAAGCCCCAGGGCCAGGCCAGAGTGTACGCGATGGCTGGAGAGAGAGACCGATCGACTGACAGAGTTGTCACAGGTATTCTCCAGCTGTCTTCTCGTTCTGTTTTCTGCTTGTTTGACTCTGGAGCCACCCACTCTTTTATTTCTGCTGAGTTAGTGGGTGAGCTCGGTTTGCCTGTTGTGCCTCTGGGTGTTGAGTTGTGTGTGCATAGTCCATTAGTTAGAGACTCTTCTATGCTTTTGAATTTGTTGTAAAGATAGTCCTGTGTTAGTCAGAGATAGGACTCTGTGTGCTAACCTCATCCCGATGGAGATGACTACTTTTGATGTGATTGGGCATGGATTGGCTTGCTGCGCACCATGCCCACATTGATTGTGCTGCTTCGAGAGTGACCTTTGAGGAGCCTGGTCAGCCCCGCCTAGTTGTAGCAGGGAATGGACTCCCGTGCTCGCCGCCAGTCATATCAGCATGCAGGCGTTTCGTTTTCTGAGGAAAGGATGCCAGGGATATCTGTGCTACATCCCTGAGGTTCGCAAGGATGCGAAGTTGGAGGACATTCCAGTGGTCAGAGACTTCCCGAGTGTTCCAGGATGATGTACCTGGGCTTCCCCCTGTCAGAGAGGTGGAGTTCTCGATCGAGCTCGCACCTGAGACTCAGCCATTTCTAAGGCCCCATACCGCATGGCGCCTGCTGAGCTCAAGGAGTTGAAGGTCCAGTTGCAGGAGCTGCTGGATAAGGGCTTCATCCGCCCTAGTGTGTCGCCTTGGGGAGCGCCAGTGTTATTGTTAAGAAGAAGGACGGTAGCATGCGTTGTGCATTGACTACAGGGAGCTCAACAAGGTTACCATTAAGAATAGGTATCCTCTCCCTCGCATTGATGACTTGTTCGACCAGTTAGCAGGAGCTAAGGTGTTTTCGAAGATCGATCTGAGGTCCGGTTATCATCAGTTGAGGATTAAGGCAGACGATGTGCCTAAGTCCGCCTTCAGGACTCGTTATGGACACTACGAGTTCCTAGTGATGCCATTCGGTTGACGAATGCGCCTTCTGTATTTATGGACATGATGAACCGGGTGTTCAAGCCTTTTGGACCAGTTCGTCGTGGTATTTATGATGACATCTTGGTGTATTCCAAGAGTGCTGAGGAGCACGAGGAGCATTTGAGGACGTTCTCCAGACTCTGAGGGAGAAGGAGCTGTATGCGAAGCTGAAGAAGTGTGAGTTCTGGTTGGATCAGGTGGTATTCTTGGGACATGTGGTCTCTAAGGATGGTATCTCCGGATCCGGAGAAGATTAGAGCTATTACTGAGTGGGCAGGCCTACTAATGTTGGAGAGATTCGTAGCTTCCTTGGATTAGCGGGCTACTATCGTAAGTTTGTGGAGGGCTTCTCCAAGCTGGTGATCCCTTTGACTCGTCTGCTACAGAAGGATGTGAAGTTGAGTGGAGCGAGGCTGTGAGCTGTTTTCAGGAGCTGCAGAGAGGTTGACGTCTGCGCCGATTCTGACCCTTCCAGAGGGTAATGAGGGTCTGGAGGTTTTCTGTGATGCGTCCCATAAGGGACTTGGGTGTTGCTGATGCAGCATGGGAAGGTAGTAGCATATGGCTCTCGTCAGTTGAAGCCATATGAGAAGAACTATCCGACCCACGACCTGGAGTTAGCTGTGGTGTTTGCTTGAAGATTTGGAGGCACTATCTGTATGGAGCGCGTGCAAGGTGTATACGGACCATAAGAGCCTCAAGTATCTGTTCACTCAGAAGGAGTTGAACTTGAGGCAGAGGAGGTGGCTGGAGTTGCTGCACGATTATGATCTGGAGATCTCTACCATCCGGTAGGGCGAATGTGGTTGCTGATGCGCTCAGTAGGAGGGGTCCGTCTGGGACCGTTTGTGCTTTGTCTGGTGTGCAGAGGTCTGCTCTCGAGTTGCAGCGTATGGGTCTGGGTCGTTCGTCCAGAGAGGTCTGGATGTTAGCAGCGTTGCAGATTCAGCCTACCTTGATCGACCGGATCAAGGCCAGTCAGGAGCACGATGTCAATTTGTGTAAAATCAGAGAGAGTGTTGCTGCTGGTCAGGAGTCTGAGTTCCGGGTTTCAGAGGATGGCTGCCTGAGGTTCAGAGACCATGTTTGCGTGCCTGCAGATGACGCTTGAGCGGAGATATGCAGGAGGCTCATGGAGCCCCGTACTCGGTACACCCAGGAGGTGTGAAGATGTACCGGGACCTCGGAGACATTCTGGTGGAGTAACATGAAGAGGGATATTTCAGACTTTGTATCCAGATGTCGGACCTGTCAGCAGGTCAAAGCCGAGCATCAGAGGCCAGCTGGTTTGCTTCAGCCTCTTCCCGTTCCGGAGTGGAAGTGGGAGAGCGTCGGTATTGACTTCGTTATGGGACTGCCTAAGACTCCGAGGGGTTTTGATGCAGTTTGGGTGATGTGGACCGGCTCACGAAGAGCGCTCACTTCCTGCCTGTCAGGAAGACTTCAGTTTGCACCGCTTGGCTCAGTTATATGGATGAGATAGTGCGTCTGCACGGAGTTCCAGCTTCGATTGTGTCTGACGAGATCCGGTTCGTGTCCAGATTCTGGCAGAGTTTGCATCAGGCTATGGGGACGAAGTTGTCTTTCAGCTCAGCATATCATCCTCAGTCAGATGGTCAGACAGAGAGGACGAATCAGGTCCTTGAGGACATGCTCAGAGCATGTGTGTTGGACTTCGGGGGCAGCTGGGATCAGCACGTTGCTTGATAGAGTTTGCATACAATAATAGCTTCCAGACCAGTATCGGGATGGCTCCGTTTGAGGCCTTGTATGGCAGGAGATGCAGGTCACCCATCTGTTGGGATGATCTGAAGGAGAGAGCCGTGATTGGTCCAGACTTAGTTCAGGATGATGTGGGCAAGATTCAGTCTATCAGAGAGCGCTTGCTTGTGGCTCAGAGTCGTCAGAAGAGTTACGCCGATCAGAGGAGGCGACCTCTAGAGTTTGAGGTGGGCGACCATGTGTATCTGAAGGTTTCTCCAGTTCGAGGAGTGTTCGGTTTGGGAAGAGAGGCAAGCTTAGCCCTCGCTTTGTGGGTCCTTTTGAGATCCTGGAGAGGATCGGACCGGTTGCCTACCGCTTAGCTTTGCCACCGTCGTTGGCTGGGTTCACAGTGTTTCCACGTGTCTATGCTGAGGAAGTATATTCCGGACCCGTCGATGTGATTGACTTCAGTCCGCTTCAGTTGAGGGAGGACTTCACGTTCGAGGCAGTTCCTTCGAGGATTTTAGCCGGGATGTCCGAAGCTCAGAGTAAGACCATGCCCTTGGTGAAGGTGCAGTGGTCGGGTCAGTCAGAGGAAGAGGCGACCTGGGAGGTCGAAAGCGATGTGCGCTCTAAGTTTCCCGCCCTCTTCGAGCAGTAGGTATATGAATTTCGAGGACAAATTCTTTTAAGGGGGAGGTGATGTTATAACCCAAAGTTAGTGCAGAATTAATTTTGTGTAACGTTGTCTTAAGTGGCTTATTATGTGATTCAGGACATGGATGTCCTTTGCCTTGAAGAGGAGGACGAGTTGGTCTTTCCGCCTTTCTATTTTGGTAAGGGATTATCTCTTTGATTATTTGACTTATTTTAATAACTCTCTAATCACGTTCCTCACCACGATCTAATTCTCAACCCTTATTCCCGATCAGTTCTCAAGACGTTGAGCCTCCCTTCTCCCTTCTCTCTTGTTCTTCAGAGCATCTCTTCTTACCTGCGTTTGCGTTTGGCTGATTCGTTCGTCTGTGCTGTGCTGTTGGTGGTTTCTGCATTTGCCTCGTCTTCTCCATCACGGCCAGGTTTGTGAATTGTATCTGGATAATACAATTCAGTTTTGAGGTTTTGGTTTTGAGAACTCTTTCTTTCTAATTCATTCTCTACAATCCGATTGTGATTCATCAGTGGGTTTCGGTGTCTTTATCAACTCCTCCTGCGGTCAACATTCTCTACATCCCCGCTGTCAGATTCAGGTATGGATTGTGGGTTCGGTTGCATAGACCTAGACAGTTTCTGATTTGAGAGGAGATTCTGATTTCAGTTTGTTCATCGGTCTGTTCTTTGCTTGCTTTTGATCAGAGGTTTGATTGCGCTACTGGTTGCGTCAGGAATTCTGCTTGTTTCGGGCTCTGCTGTTCAGATTGGGTCTCGTCTGCTAATTAATCGAGGTAGGTGACTTATGGATTCGGCTAGTGTGTTCAGCCTTGGGGTGTTTCGAATTCTAGTTTCTAATGTGTGAACTACCTCTGCGTTGTGTTTGTGAATCAGTTCGTCTGCGTTGTTTGAATAATTACAAACCCCCAAGGTTGTTTTAATGCTCTACTTCTGTTTTGTTGTGTTAAACCCTCTGTTTTGCTGTGAATTCGTTTCTGGAAACTGCACATTTTGGTGTGTCCGAACGTCTGTCCGAGCTTTGACGTTCGGACATACCCTGTTGCGCTTTAATTTTCTGAAATTTTTGTTGTGTCCGAACTTCCGTCCGAGCTTTGAAGTTCGGACACAGCCTTCTGCCTTCTCTGATTTTGGCTTCGACTTGTGTCTGAACATTGATGTCCGGACACAAGCTCGGACACTACGCGTGTTTGTTTTCCGAAAAGCGTCCGAACATCAGTCCGAACATTGATGTTCGGACACCTCTGTCTCTACTACTGTTTTGAGGTTCGACCTGTGTCCGAACTTCGTAGTTCGGACACATGTTCGGACATCTGTCTGATTTCGACTTCTGAGTCTCGACTTGTGTCCGAACATTGATGTCCGGACACAAGTTCGGACATGGTACTGTTTTGACCATAACTTGCTCGTTTGAGCTTCGTTTTGACTTCCGTTTGCGGGGTTAGAATCCCCTTCTGATTTCCAAGCTATTTATGTGCTTTCTGGTGCCTTTGGTGCACATATGCTTATCTGTATTTAAGATTCTGTTTTGGGACCTAGTTATCTCTGTGTCTGAGCCTTTGGATGGCTAGTTTCGATGTCTCGTAGCGCGCTATGTAGGATCTTTCTGTTCACGGGTGATGTTCCCCATTCTGTTCACGGGTGTTTCACCTGTTCTGTTTACGAGTGAGGTTTCCTCGTTCTGTTCACGAGCTGGTAGCTTGTTCTGTCTGTATGCTGTGATCACTAGTGTCCCGCTCTGTTTTCTGCTTCTGTTTGTTTCGGACTCTGTTTAGTCCTTGGTTGTAAGGACTTCCGCTTCTGATTTCTGACCTGTTTTTGGACTCCTTTGAGTTCTTCTGTTTGTTAACAATCTACAAATGTTTTGAGCATGCTGGTTGATGAAGTTTGTCATCCACTGGGCATAGTTGTGTGCTCATTCCCCTACTTTATCTAACATTGCAAATTGATCAGCGAGGGTCACTTTGCTCAGCTCTGGAGTTTAATTTGCTTTGTTATCTAGATTCTTTGGAGACATTTGTATTTGGGATTTGAGCCTTCGGGCCTCTTCAGTTAGCTTCCGCTTTGTTATTCGATTGGTGGGTTTTGTAATAGTTTTTGGGATGTTTCAACATCTCTTTGATAATACTTTGTTTAAGTATTCGTTTGGGCCTTATTTGATTATCTGTTTAAGTTTGCTTATTAGAGCCTTGCGTTATTATGTAATAATACGCGGCGTGTAATACCCCTAACTCCTAGGCCAGTGTTTGGGGGTGTTACACTAAGGGTGTGGAAGACTTTTGAAATAACTGAAACGATGTAATGCTAAAAAGATAGAAGGACTCTGTGAAACTCAGCAAGATACACAAATAAGCTATTTCATTTCATGGTCAAATAAAACAACTTACAAATGCCCACTAAGTAGAAGGGATCTACTTAGCGGTTTTTCACTCACTCACCCAATACACTCTCTGATCAGATCAATGGTAAGCATAGCGAAACTAGGATCTTACTTGGCAGAGTCTATCTAGATGCACTAACTAATCTTCGTACGTAATTGCTCTCTGGCTTACAAAGCAGTTTCTTTCTCTCTCCAAACTCTGAAATATTTCTCTGTAAAAGCACACTAAACACTAACTATTACACAAACTATTTATACTAGCATTACAACCAACAGGTCGAGGGAGTTAGTTCCGCAAATACCAGAACTAACTTGATGAGCCACGTCCAACGTCCTTGAGTGGTCTTTTGACTTGGGCCGTGAACTTCGGGTGTGATGGGAGGACTTTATGACCGTTGTGGAGTTGAAGCATTCCCGAGTTAGCTCCTTATTATTCGCAATGGCACGGGAGAGTCTGTGAAGCCTCCTTAGTTGCATGGACTCCATTGAAGTGGCTCACTCTTTGTGTTTATCTGAGGATGATTGACTTTGTCGAGGTGATTAGCTATCTCTGCAACACTCTGATGTCCCAACAAGGTATCTTCTAGCACCAATGATTTATGTTGTTGTCAGTGTGGTGGGCCACATGAATTTGAATCATGCCTAGAGATAGCCGAGATTCATAGAAATGAAGAAGCAAATGATGTGGGTCAATCTTTCAATAGGCAACCCTGGGTTAAGAATTAGCATCCGAACTTGAGTTATGGAAGCCCCAATAATGCATTGAACTCATATCAGGTGAGGCCTCAGCAGCCTACTCAGGGAGGGCCTCCTGGTTTTTCTCAGCCTCCCTACAATCAAAATCAGTAATCTCAGTTTCAACAATAAGGATTTTCTTCTTCAAATACATCCAATCTTGTAGATTTGTTGGCTAAGTTGGAAGCCAAGCAGTAGAGTCAGTATGAGCAGCAGATGATTACTAATCAGACTCTGACTGCTGGTCAACTAAAGCTTGAGCAGCACATGGAACAACTGACAAAGTTGTTATTGAATCAAAGGACTCCTGGTTCATTACCTTCTCAATCGGATCCTAATCCAAAGAAGCAGATGAAGGTAGTGACTGTCCTAGATGTTAATGAAGCAGTGGTTTGTTAGGGAGTTAGTCTTCAAAGTGGGAAGCAGTTGATAAATAAAGATCAAGTGGCCAAGGACCAAACTGGCGAAGAGGCCGGTCTACTTTCTTCTAGCACTGGTGCACCGTCTGGGCCTCCATCCTCTCCTGAGGTAGTTTCTGAAGAGACCCAGGCTCCTATCTGTTCCCCTTCCTATACTATAATTGCTAAAAATTCCAAAGGTAAAGTGGTTCCTAAGGAACTTCCTTTTCCTAATAGATTGAAAGAGAAAGAACTTGATGATGAATTTGGGAAATTTCTGAATGTGTTTCTAAGCTTACTATTAATATTCCCTTGATTGATTATCAAGCAGATGCCTCATTATGCTCACTTTGTGAAGGATTTGATTTCTAACAAGAGAAAGTTTAAGGAGAGTGAGATTGTTCAGTTGACAGAGACATGCTCTGCAGCCATCCAGCAGAAGCTTCCTCCTAAGTGTGGAGATCCATGGCAGCCCATCATCCCTTGCACCATTGGAGACATGGACTATGGTTTTGGACTCTGCGACCTTGGAGCGAGTATAAATTTGATGCCTTATTCAATGCTTAAGAAGCTTTATGCTGGTGAGCTTGTTCCGGTTTCATTTTAACTTGCAATTAGCTGATCGTTCTTCAATCAAACCTAGTGGTATGGTTGATAATGTTATGGTATGTGTTGGTAACATTTTTCCCAGCTGATTTTGTCATTCCTGATATGGATGAGGATGTTGAAGTACCATTGATTTTGGGTAGACCTTTCCTGCGGACTGCTAAAACTGTCATTGATGTTGACAAGGGAAAGATCACCCTTAAGTTTAATAATGAGGAACTAAGTTTTGATATCACTAAGATGATGAGAACAAATGCTTTTTATCATGTTGTGCTTTCAGTTGACATTGATTGTTCTGATGATTATGATGCTTGTGTTGCTAAGAATGCTGATGACTCTTCTTTCTTGCTTGAGAATTTTGATTTGCTAGAGCAGGTGTTATGCCACTCAATTGAGGATGATAAGGAGAGCACTGAGGTAGCTACTGTTGTCCAGCAACTCAACCAGGGTCAATCTTACTTTCGCCCTTATGCTCCTCCTGTGGAGCTACTGGACAGGCCTACTCAAAGGCTCGTTCCTTCAATAGAGAAGCCCCCTATTCTTGAACTCAAAACTCTTCCTTCAAAACTTAAGTATGCTTTCTTGGTAGAGGGTAGCGCCCTGCCTGTTATTATTTCTTCATCTTTGTCTGTTTCACAGGAAAATTGACTTCTGGAGGAATTAAGAAGGCACAAGGGAGCTTTGGGGTGGTCAGTGGCAAATATTAAAGGGATCAGTCCAGGGTTCTGCACTCATTGAATATACATGGAAGACAGTGTCAAGCCAGTGAGGCAGCCCCAGAGGAGATTGAATCCAAACCTGAAAGAAGTTGTCAAAGGTGAAGTCCTGAAGCTTCTGGATGCAGGTATCATTTATCTCATCTCTGATAGTCGTTGGGTTTCTCCGGTGCAAGTTGTTCCCAAGAAAGGGGGAATAGTTGCAGTGCCCAATGAGAAAGGTGAATTGGCGCCCCAGAGGCAAACCACTGGTTAGAGGGTGTGCATCGACTACAGGCGTTTGAATGATGCCACAAGGAAGGATCACTTCCCGCTACCGTTTATTGATTAAATGTTAGAGCAATTAGCTGGGCAAGAGTTCCAAAGGCTTCCTTAATGGGTATAGTGGTTATTTTTAGATTCCCATTGCGCCAGAGGATAAGGAGAAGACCACCTTCCCCTGTCCTTATGGTACGTTTGCATATAGGAGGATGTCCTTTGGTCTTTGTAATGCTCCTGCCACATTTCAGAGATGTATGATGGCAATCTTTAATGATTTTATTGAGAAGAGCATAAAAGTTTTCATGGATGATTTTTCTGTGTATGGTCAGAGTTTTGATGGGTGTCTTGATCAGCTGGATCAGATAGTTGGCCGGTGTGAGGAGACCCATCTACTTTTGAATTAGGAGAAGTGTCATTTCATGGTACAAGAAGGTATTGTGCTTGGTCACAGGGTTTCAAAGCTGGTATTCTAGTGGATAAGGCTACGGTGGAGGTCGTTGAGAAGCTGCCTCCTCCCACTTTAGTTAAGGATGTCAGATCTTTTCTGGGTCACACAGGGTTCTATAGGAGGTTCATCCAGGACTCTTCAAAATTGTCAAGCCCTTGTAAGCTCATTTCTGCTCTATCGTGGTTCCCCTGATTGGTCTCTTCCTTTTGATATCATGACAGATGCTAGTGATTATGTTGTTGGTGATGCACTCTTAGAGGAAGGACAAGATTCTGAGGGTTATCACTTATGCAAGTAAGACTTTATCTAAATCCCAAAAGAATTACACCACTACTGAAAGAGCTACTTGCTGTGGTGTTTGCTCTTGATAAGTTCAGGCCATATCTACTAGGAAGTAAGGTCATTGTCCACACGGACCATTCTGCGTTGAAGTACCTCTCCAAAAGAATGATTCTAAGCCCAGACTCCTGAGATGGATTTCTCTCAAGAATTCGACTTGGAAGTCGTTGATAAGAAAGGAAAGCAGAATGGAGTTGCCAGATCATCTGTCTAGGCTTGAGACTTCAGATGACGGGGTTCCCATAAATGAATTCTTCCCTGATGAGACAGTCTTTGTGATTGGGAAAGTTAAAGAGCCATGGTATGCTGACCTGGCTAACTATCTTGCCTCGGTTTGATTCCTCATGATCTAAGCTACAACCATAGGAAGAAATTTTTGTCTGAAACCATCATTATGTTTGGGAGGACCCTTATCTCTTTAGGGTGTGCGCTGATGGTTTGATTAGGAGGTTCCTTCCTGATGAAGAGATCGAAGGTGTGATTGAGTTCTGCCATTCTGTGAGGCAGGTGGACACCATGGTCCCACCAGGACAGCTGCTAAGGTGTTAGAGTGTGGTTTCTACTGGCCCACACTACACAAGGATGTCCACCGCTAATGCTCTCACTGTGATAATTGCCAGAGGATGGGGAACATTTCAAGAAGGCACACGATGCCTCAGAAGGGCATTCTTGAAGTTGAATTATTGATGTCTGGGGTATTGACTTTGCTGGCCCATTTCCTTCTTCTCATGGAAACCACTACATCCTTGTTGTTGTAGATTATGTTTCCAAGTGGGTCGAGGCAATCCCCTGCCCTTCTGCTAGCGCTAAAACTGTGGTTAAATTTTTGAAGAAGCACATCTTTGCTAGATTTGGAGTGCCCAGAGCTACATCAGTAATGGTGGTTCTCACTTTTGCAACAGGGCCTTTGATTCCTGATGTCTAAGTATAGGGTGACTCATAAGGATGCTTTGCCTTACCATCCCCAAACTAATGGTCAAGCAGAAGTGAGTAACCGAGAGCTAAAATGGATTCTTCAAAAGACAATTAACTCCTCCAGGAAGGATTGGTCTGTCAAGCTTGATGATGCTCTGTGGGCTTACAGAACTGCATTCAAGACTCCCATTGGGATGTCTCCTCTTAAGCTGGTGTATGGAAGTCTTGCCATCTCCCAGTTGTGTAGAGCATAAGTTTATTAGGCTCTGAAAGCCCCCAATTTTGATCTGAATGCTGTTGGAGAAGATAAAGTTTCAATTGTCTGAGCTGGAGGAATTAAGGGAGCAAGCTTATGACAGCTCTAGAATCTACAAGGAGCGTTCTAAGAGGATTCATGATCAGATGATCCTCAGAAGAGATTTTAGAGTTGGTGATTACGTGCTGCTCTCTCTCTTCTTCGTCTCTTTCCTAGAAAGCTCAAGTCCACTGGGCCGACCCATTTAAGGTTATGGGAGTCACTTCCTATGGTCCCTATGTAACACTCCCGAATAACAACCAACAATTAAACGACACGCCTAAAGGTAACACGAGAAGTCTACGCAGCGGTTTCTAACTCTATTCGGGTGCTACAGACGCCAACCACCCACGTGGTTGAGACGACCATTCTACCTACACCAAGTTTCGGTCTGCATGACTGGAACTTACCTTAACCAAATCTCATAAAACACATTCCCAAATACCGAGGGTATAAATAATAGCTATCTCCTTACAACACTTTTGTGAAAATACATTCCGGGTCAATGCCCGCCAAAGTAATAGCCTATACATCATTGTGCTACCCAAGACCCATATGTCTCACCCTGATGGACTACCCCCACGGTAGCCATCCCGCCTACGCTCTGTATCATCCGGTTCAATATCTGTAAAAATTGAGTAATAAAGGACTCAGCAAACTACGCTGAGTATGAATATGTGTAGCCCGTATGTTGCCGGGCTACACGACTACTTGGTCGAATATTATTAGGTCCGGTTACATGCTGTAATAAAGCAGTAAAGCACACCACACTTCCTTATGATAACATACACACTTAAAGGTAGCATAGCACTATTAACAAACAACCAAGCACAACTTGCAAGTAGCATAACAACGTCAAACACGCAACTCAGCACAATAAGCTGCTAATGTACCAACAACAATCAAGTAATTAATAGGACGTGTGCGTAGGTATATTATACCGATGATCCTCACTATGGGATCATTCAAGAGATTACGTATCGTTTCCTTGTTCTCATTACACAAGTTTGCCTTCCTTCTCTTGCACCGAGTCAGGGGATATAAGTTAGATCCCGAGACTTTATTATGTAGGTGCTATTCAGCCCTTGTTTCTTAAAGGATCACATTTGTGAGTTTTCTTATTTGTTTGGTATCATTACACAAGTTTTCCTTTATTCTCTGGCACCGAGTTAGGGGATATAGATCAGATCTCGAGACTTTATTATGTAGGTGCTAATCATTCCTTGTTTCTTTAAGGATGGTTCGTGAATTCTCTTATCACCACCAGTTGGAGAACGTCTTCTCCATCACCAATCCTTCATTCCCGGCGTCATGCGTCGAGAAAGAGGGGTCACCTCTAGATCCCAGGATGTGCTCCACAAATAGTTGGTCGAAGGATCTGATGAAGATACCACTCCTGAGCATCCCTACCGCGCGGCCCGAGTCATCTTCCCGGATTATCCTCATGTTCCACCAGTTGATATTTACTTATCATTATCATTAATAGCTTGACACCATAGTGGGTGTCGTTAGAAGTCCTCTATAGTTAGAGAGGAGTTTTCTCTTTGTATAGTTCTTTGTTTTGTTTACGTAGTTCGTCATGTTCCATCTCAAAGTTCCATAAATGAGAAAGGGACTAAACTACTGTGTGCGCGCAAGTAATATGCAACAATGATATAACAAGCATATAAGCAAGTCACAACAAGCAATCCAATTTCATGCTTTAGTCTTATGGTTATTGTCAAACAAGGCACACATCACAAAAGTCGTGTAACACGGCAACATACGGACCACACATATCCATACCTGGATCAGAAGCAAGGGTTGTCTCCACACACGGGGTCCCGGTTGGCGTTCGTTACGGTCCTATCTTTGATCAAAACAATTTGTCAGTTATAATTTCATGTGACGACCCTTGTGATTTCCCTAGTTTATTTCATGTTATCGGGGTCGTTCCCTAGGTGAATTCTTTGTTGAATGTTCAGATGATATTAGCCCTTAGAATTCTCCAAGTATTAACCTTAAACTTTAGCTTACCCATAGGGATTTACATCGACGTTTTACACGTTAACTAAGTTCCCTCTCTAACTAATGTTTTAGAGTATTTTACCCACCACCTTGTGACAAGTTTACCAAAGAAGGATTTTAAATTGCCTAAGATGTATTCCCTCCTTAGCTAAATAGGTTATCAATGTTTTAACCCTAATATCATAAGAATATAGTCTTTAAAATACCCCTAAAACCCATTTATACAGAAGTCCCAAAATTAATAAAACTACAACATGGTTTCGGTGTTGAATCTCACTTAACTTCTCCATTATTGCATCTACTGATGTTTATCCTTCCCAGAGTGTTTCCTCAACTTAACTAGATGTTTTAGTACTGTTTTGGGATCATTATTAAACCCACGCCACACACCTAGCACCTCGAGAGGTTAACCATACTGAAACCAGATTCAGAAAACTGAAATCTCAATCCTGCGCACATTTCCATTCGGTTCTTGTTACTGTACTGCATCAGTTTGTTTTTAACTTTTCCCAAAGTATTTATAACCTTATTAGATATGTTAGCCAGGTCCCAAGCTTGTTTCCAGACCTATTCCCTACTCCTACACCAACCGTATTACAGTTACACAGAAGCAACACTGTTGTAGAAGAACCTGAACATAATCTGTGTGTTTCTTACTTATTCCTCCCTTTAGTTGGCAGTTCAGTGACTTCCAACCTTCCAACTGAATACAACAACTTACCTCACTCTTTTACCAATATCTTGGGTTCACTTTTAGACCACCACACTCTTAGCACTCCTGTAACCTAGTTTACAGAAGCACAAGTTCCAGGAACAGAAACTACAACCTTCAGTGAGCACTCTTTTTCATCACAGTTT
This sequence comes from Limonium bicolor, assembly GCA_023374045.1. NCBI lineage: Eukaryota > Viridiplantae > Streptophyta > Magnoliopsida > Caryophyllales > Plumbaginaceae > Limonium > Limonium bicolor. Next base: position 137,709,529 of record CM041780.1, on the reverse strand, counting down.
CTATAGATCATCTGGCACCTAAATCATTCCCCAACGTGTGCTTGTAGTTTTACTCATACATTAGGTGTGTTTAGGTTCATTAACTACCCAATACAACATTTATACTCCATCTGTAAGTCACTTATACAGAGGCAAGATTTACAGAAAAAGGAATTGAACAGAATCGGTACATTTCTGTTTGTTTCTTGCTTGCAGTTAATTATCCCTGACTCTACTCCAAATGTGTACAACTACTCATTTCACCCCTTAACCCATGTCCTGGGTAAGTTCTTAACCCACTACAACATTCCTAGAACCTCTGTAAATCAGTTATACAAAACTACAATCTTCTGAAATCTGAAACCACATTCTACATACCTCTTCTTGATTCTTATTTTTAGTTAGCTCAACTGATGTTTAGCCTGCTCAAAACACTTTTAACCTAGCTGCAGTCATTAGATATGGTTTGGGTTTATTTTTAAACCATCATCCCACTCTTAACACTTCTGAAATTCAGTTATACTGAAACACAAATCAGAGAAAACTGAAACACCAACTCTAAGCACACTCCCACTCAGCTTCTCCTTGCACTGCATTACATTGATTTCCTATCTTGCTCAAGTATCTCCAGACCAAGTAAGTGAATTAGCTTGGTTTTAAGTTCATTATCAGGCCAGCACAATTCTCATAACCCACCTGTATCACCGCTATACAGAGCGCCCAAAATTCAGAAAACAGAAGACATAAATCTATGCCTAACTCTTCCTCTTTTTTTTTGCTTAAACTGACTGCTAACTTTAAATGTATATATCAGCTTAGTTCCCTCTTTTAGTGATGTCTGTAGTTCATTGTTAGACCACTACCACCCTCTTAACATATCTGTAACCAGTTATACAGAACTGGTGAACCGAAAAGAAAACTGCAACCTAGAACCTAGTATCTTTTCTTCCATCTTTCTGTTCATTCTCTAATCTGACTTCCAATGTTTCCAAAATTGCTGTACTCGGTTAGTTAAGTGTATCAAGCAAGTCTCAAGCTAAACCCCAGCCCAAGGAAACCCTGTAAACAACTCTGAAAATTCGTTATACAAAAAACTGTATTACTGCCGAAAAAAACAGAAAGTATAAAAACTGATATACCTTATTATTTCTCCTTTCTTGTCCATGAGTTTGACTCTAAGTTCCCTCCCACTTTATTCACTCACGTAGTTAAGTGTTTTTGTCAAGACTTTATACTCCAACCAACCCAAAACAACTTGCTAATGTTACAGAATTATCATCACACTGGAACTAGAAACTGCAAAACTGAAATCTTGACTCTGTATTCTCCTACTTCTGCCACCCTCTTTAAATGGGTTACTGTTTCCTCTAGCATTCCCCAAATTATCTGCACGTGGTCTAATGTTCTAGTAAGCTTTTGGTGTGGTCATTAAGCCAATAAAACTCTTATATTACTTCAGAAAATTTAGTGTACAGAACATAGAAGTTTCAAAACTGAAACTACTCCTGCAATCTTCTATTTCTCATTGGGTTCTAATATGCCACTGATCTCCCTAGCACTACAAGGTTGTGTACTACATTGGACAGTATGGTAGCTAAGTTTCTAGATTCGTCATTAGGTCCATCATATTTTCCTGTTACTTCTGAAAGAGAAACAAATTGTGTAGCGGTAAGTTACAGAATCGGAATGCCTACAACTGAATTTGACAGTTTGTTTTGTTTAATTCTCAACACAGATTTTAATCCTCCTTAAGTGGATCTCCACTTAGCTAGACATCTATCAATGTTTTAGACCCCAGACAATCTCATTCCAACACTCCTATCAGCCTTGGAACTTGCCTAGACAGAAACAGCAATCCCGCATAACTGAAATCGAGTTACCGCACGTGCTCTGTCTGTTTTAACATTCTCACCAGCCTACCACCTGCGTTATGTATATGGGCTTTATTTAAGGTTCATCATCAAGTTAATACCACCGCTAAATTACTACTGGAACTTCCCTGTACTGAGGAATAGAAGACGGTAGCAGCTAACGTTTAACAGAACTAAAACTTGACAGATTTTGTTTCTATTTTCTGATCAAGAAGTTAGTTTAGATGTAACTCACCACTCAAGTAGCTTAGCAGATTTCCCTTGGTTGCTCTTGGCACAAAATGAGACTTCCAGTACCTTACACTCTCTGCAATAATCTGAGAAGGGTGATCGATCATCAGGTTATTGTCATAACCCGAGAGCAGAAACGATCCTTTTTTTAATTTAAAGAAAAAGCCTTACCTCTGGTTGTGTGGTAGGGAAGTATTTGGCGGGTTTTTCTTTTGCTTAAGGATCTTGGTCACCTACTGGATGGAGTTTCATGTAACATTTGTATAGATCAAGGGAAGAACCCTGAGTAAGTGCAGCAGACTTTCGGACATAGAAAACAAAAGAGGGTGAAAGGATTGGGCACTGTTGCGCTAGCAGTTTATGCAGAGACGTGAGCATGCAGAGAGGAAGGATGGTCAGTAAGTGTATGAATCAAGTGGCACAAGGAAGGGGGAAGTGGAGCGTGGGATACGAGAGGCAACCATTCCCCATAAAAGGGTGTTGGTTTACTGATCCGGTTCTTGGAACTGAAACAACGGCACCAGGAGGAAGAATTGTTAATTCCAAGCAGACACAAGGCAGTTTACTAGACCCCTGAATAGAATAATACTGTCATTAGGGAGTGCTTGTGAGTTCCCATAAAGTAGGCTGGTGGAAGTTTGAGTTGTTCAAACTCCCACGTTAGGAGTGGCTGGTTTCTGATTCGAGTTGGATAGTAAATCAGCAGTAAGATCTTGTATGTTTGCTGTTGATTCAGATGGTTATACAGGAACAAGTGAGAGAGCACGAGATTCGGAGTAAATAAGAGAATGGGGGTCTCAAGTTACAAGGCAAGGAATAATTCCCATGTCTGCTGTCATGCTTAACCTGATAACACAAGCTTGGCTCCTGGTTTACAATATCACATGGGATGCCCAGAAGTTCGGTTCTTCTCTACAAATTTTTAACACAGAGAGCTACCAATCTGCAAACACGTGTAGCTGTTTTATTTTTCCTCTGAATTCCCCTACCTCTTTATGCTATGAAGTGCATGGAATCTGATCTTACAGATTTTGATAAAAACAACAGGTAAGCTTAAATCGTCAGTAGCAACGCAGCGGGGACTAGTACAAATATTTTTTTTGAACATTGCTGACTAGGGAAATGAGTGGCCTGTGTTGCTGCATACTACTATCGATAGTGGGAAGCAAGAAGAGCATGGTGAGACAATCGATGCTCTATACCGTTCAACAAGAAAAGGAAGAAGTGCTAATGCACTTGTGCTGCTGTTCAAGGATTTGACAGAGGGATTGTTAGTTGGTGCAGTGTGTATCTGTCGACCGTGGAGAATCAGGAAACAAACAGTGGCATTATATTATCAGGCGTAAATTGGTAGTGTAAGTTATCCAAGGATATTTAGCATCACTCTTGTGCCTAGAGGTGAGTTTGTTATCGAATACGAGCACAGCTCAACCGGTTAAGGCATTCAATAGCGATTCCAATGGTACCGGCGGGTTTGAATCCCGGCCATAGCATAATTTCTCTTTTTTTAAAGCATATATACGTGTCTATTTTTGTATACATATATATATAGCGACTAGATTATTAAGTCACGTTATTAGTTATACACGTGACTATTTTATTTTGCCCCGTTGTCACTTATATATATATAACATTGTGATATTGTAACGTTATGCATATGTATATACATATACGTATATATATATATGTATGCGAATGATTAATATGTCACGTTGTCATTTGTGTAGTAACATCGGTTGTATATATATGTATATGTACATATATATATATATATATATATACGTGACTATATTAACGTTTTTCGGTTTAGAAGTGTGCATTCGTATATATGGGTTTACGTTTACGTTATAATTTGTCTAGGGTATATGGGTGTTCATACAATTCATTGGGGCGCCCTAGTGGTATTTATTTACGTCCCGATATGTACATGCGGTATAAGTATCCGCTTGGATCAATAATTTAAATATCATAGGGTTTTATGGTAATTGTTGCTCATAGTTCAATCTAGACTTCACCAATTTAAAGTGATAATTATCCGGGTATTTCACCCTACGAGCTAGAGAACAAGTCTGGAGAGATCTTCAAGGTGAATGGTGCTCGTCTGAAGAAGTACCTTGGCTCTGCTTTTGCTCAGCCTTCTGCACCTGGAGTATCCTTGATTGAGAGTTCCTCTTCTGCTACTCCTGTTTCTGCTGTTGTTTTTGATGTTACTTAATCCCCGAATTTTGAATCTTTGAAGAAGTCGCACTTGCAATGGCGTTTCCGACTGAAGAAATCCTTTGCTAGCTGCTGTGGTGGCCTTCCTTGATGCTATCCTATGAAGTCTAGCCAGAGATTCTAACTTCGGGCAGCTTGGTGGGAGGCAACCCACCGATTTGTCTCTTTTCATTTTCTTAGTTAGTTGTTAGTTTTGCTTTTTTCTCTTTTAGCTTGTGGTGTGTTTACTGGTGCTATGCTTACTACAAGAGCCTTGGCTCTTATTATTTTTCTACTAATGATTTTGTCTGGTTCCACTTGAGTTCTTCTAGCTTTGCAGATAATATTATCAACTTGCTTACTTCATCGCTTAACTGAACTTAAGTGTGGGGTTGGCCTTGCTACACACCCTGAGAGGACTCTAGGGAGTATTCTTTACTTTTCTACTCTTTATGTTTTACACGCTCCCTTCTGATCTGCTGTGTGTGATTTTGTTTCCCCCATTGGATTGCTTGCGCAATGTTAATTCTTCCTAAGCAATGAGGACATTGCTTCACTCTAAGTGTGGGGTGGGGTAAGCTCCTTCTTCGCTTGTTTTTTTGTGCGTCTCTAAGCTCTTTTCTCTTGCATTTGTTAAAGTTTAGCTGTTGTTACTCAACTTGGAAGGAAGTCATAGAGGTAGTATAGTTGGTTAGCTGATCTTGGGGTGCAAAATTTTGAGATTCTTCTTGTTTTTAATTGCTAAATTGAAGTCTTTGTTCTGAAAGTGCTAAAACAAAAGAGAATATTCTCCATCTGAACTTTGCTTTTAGCTTTGAGCCTTGGAATGAGCTGGATTGAAAAAGTTGGAAAAGAACAAGGCAAGGTACTCCGCTGATCCTAGGCATGCTAGTTCTAATTCTGATCCAAAATCAGGCCTCGCCCACTTGGTTATTAAGTCATTTGGGGTGCTTCATCACCTAGCTACCTAAGATCCTTATGATCTGGGATAGTTGACCCAAAACCGTTACATGGGTGGAGAGAAAAGTCTGGGGTGAAAGAAATTGAAAGCGCTTAAATTGTGATATTTATGCAAATGTTGTGCTGAACATAGATTATTTTCTCTTATGGATCAAGAGTATGTGTCATTGAAAGGTATGATAGAATATGTTCTTACTTTATGCTCCTTGCCGTTTCTATGGTTTATGAAGGAACAAGGTGGATTGGCTCAAGGTTAAAGACAAGGCTCTTATGGTTTTGGAAAGAATGAATTGTTTTGAATAATTTGAATTACCCCTTGATTGGAAAAGCTAGTAATTCCTTTCTTCTGTGCTCTTCCTTTTCTATTGAGTTCCATTAGCTTGGCTTTATTTGTGCTTGAGAGTTTTTCTCGGGGACAAGCAAAAGGCTAAGTGTGGGGTGATTTGATAAGTGTGAAATTGATATGGTTTTATTGGTGCAAAATTCTTATTTTATGCAACCTTTTGGGCGCTTTATCACACTTATCGTATGCTTTTCATGACTCTTACTTTGGACAAGAGATGATGCAAATTTATATACTTAAAGCATAAAACGATGGTTATAATGCATGGTTCTCCTCAAGATCTTTCCAACGCCGTAAATGGGGAGCAAATCGGAGCTCAAACGAAGAATCTGGACCCTGTCGAAGTTTACGGAAAAAAGGGCACAAATATACAAGTGTCCGGCTGACCTGTCCGGCCCATTGACCCGGGCATGTTGTAACGTGTCTGGCAAACTGCCTCGGACAGGTGGTCCAGACAGACCAAAAATGTGTTTTTTTGAATTTTTCACATGTTCGGCTCTCTTGTCCAACCTTGTGACCAAGACGTGCTCAGAAGGATAGAAATATTTACGACCACGAGTGCAGCGCGGAGATTTTGATACATATACGCTTCCAGCCAGGCTGTCCGGCTAAGCGACCCGGACATAAAGCTGGACGTCTCACATACGGCAGAAAACTCGTTTGACACTCTATCTGACGTCCAGATAAGTGACCTGGACAGGTGAGCCGGATGTGTGTATTTTATGTCCAAAAATTTCTATTTTAAGGCGTGCGTGAGACAGAAAATAATTCAGATTCAGACACAACTCACGCCAAGACTCAACGCCACGCCTCTCTCATTCTTCAAGCCCTGCAGCCACCACTTCAACACCGAAGAAGAAGATTTCTGCTCCAGATTCGCTCAATTGCTCAACCTTTCATCTGGCAAATTTTAGAATTAATATCAGGATGATTTCTACTCTCTCTTCTTGTATTTCTTCTTTGATTATGCTTGGCTAAGAGGGTTAGACTCTGGGGATGGTTATCTGACTAAAATGATTTTGTAATTCCTACCAGTAGTCGGTTTGAGAATCTTTGTCGATTGTTGCAAGTTAAGTTAACTTTTGCGCTTCCAATAAAAGTAGCTAATTTGTTGATTGCTTTGCGAATTCCGCTTTGAGTGAGATTTATGATAAAATGGAATGGTCGATTAACCTGTAAACTTGTGGAAAATTATAATAGATAGGTTAGATTTTCCCTTAAGTGCAAACTTTAATTCTTCGCGCTCATTCCGTCTATTCATGTTGTGCTAAATCTGGATTCGATCTAGTACGTTCTGCTAGGTGAGTTCTTGAGGCTAGGATTTAGTCTCTAGAAAAGTTTTAGGAATTTGTCAATCGACATCTCAAACTAACCAACAGGAATTGTATAATCTGACAGTCGAAAAAGATAACCTAACCCGGAGTTCCATTTCACACATAGTTTTCATTGAATTTATTTGCTAAAAAATTTACGAGTTTTCTCGTTTTTTTTAATTCACAAAACCAAACCAACCAACAACCCTTTCATTTTGTTGTTTCACTAGGATTAGATTTAACCACAAAGTCCCTGTTGATTCGACCCCGGTAGCTTATAGTTCACTATACTCATTGACCGGGATTTATTTTGCAACCCGTAGGGATTTACTTTATTAATTTCTAGGATTGATTTCGTAGTTTTTAGTAGGTTAAATTTCCCGTTTGCAGTCGTCTGGATTTGACCCATCAAACATACCGAACTCTTTGACACATCGGATTTGATGATATGGCTTAAGTTTTTGCCATTCATCATATTCGTTTTGTGCAAGGAGAGGGAGGTCGATTGCTGGTTTTTGGCCTTGGTTGGAAGGCCTATTAATGTTGTGGACGGTTGGGGTAGCCATTTGTGTAGGAGGTATGCTTTGTAGGTTTCTTCGTTGTCTTAGGGAGCGAAGAAGGGTCCTCTCAATCTCCGGATCTGAAATACCCCAAACCTTGGTATGTTGTTTAAACATTAAATAATAAATTATTAAGACTAAAAAGAGTCTTAGAAACATTAGTAAACAATTTAATGAATAGTAAATACAATTAATTGCCTAAAAGGCAATAAGTACAAATATGCTCTAAACCTGGGATAGTCTTGATTAAGACTTAATAAACTTACCAAGACTTTACTTATATATTAATGAGTCTATTAAATCAATTACCAAAGAAAACCGAGCTTGAAAACAAGTTAAAACACAAAATGTGCTTAAAGGAGTCATAAAGCACGTTTTTGAAAAATTGTCTTGTAAATGAGTTTTGAATGGCTAAATGTCCATCATTACTCTTTAATTAATATGTGTACTATTTAGTATCACATTTGGAAGTTTAAATTAATGGGGAAGTAAGAATTGCGTTTCTACGTGTCTTGTTTTAGTGAATAGTAACTAAAATAAGCTAGTTTGTAACTTATGTCAATATAAGAAATTTAATTGATTAATAATGTGTAGGTAACCCCTTATATTTAAATGGGGGCGGTTTTGCTTATGGTGAGCCGTCACCCTTGCTTGCTGATTGAACAAATAAATGAGTAAATAAGAGAGAGTACTATTTGCTTTATGTAAACAAATAATATCCTTAAAAGCATTTGCAATCAGTGAGTTCTCTTCATTTGCTCCTGCTGTCTCACGTAGCCAATTCCCTTCCTTTCTCTCTTTCACGATCGAACCAGCACACCACCAACATACAACTTCAAATCTTTGTAACTTCTAGCTCACTTGTCCAAATCAAAAACTAAGACCACCGATCTCTTAGTTTCATCAAGCTCTTCGACTTGGTCCTTTCAAATCTTCAAGAGCTCCACTTTGGTGCCAAGAGGAATCTCCAGGGAAGGAGCTTGAGTTCATCTTTTTACGTAGTATTGTTCTCCTTTGCTTCAAGGTAAGGAAACTCAAAGAAAAAGGGTGTTTCCTCCATGTTTAATGTTAACCAAAATAGCTTAGAATTCCTTGGAAAATGAACGTACGTTGTCTACTGAAACTACCTAAAGAGCCAATGGTAAATGACTTAGAGAAATGTTCTCAAAAGACTAGTAAAGGACATACGTACTGCTGTTGTATTTGCAGGTGAAAGGCAAATATATTGTGGGAAATTCAGTGTTTAAGATTATTGCATTTTAAGAGCCTAAGTGCTGCGCAAATTTAAATTGTGCACTATGTTGTTATGTGGTGTATATTTGATGAAGTTTTGAGTATAAGAGTGTACGTAAAATCATTTGGGAAGCTATACATTTGATGGGTGTAAACAACTCACGCAGCAGGACATGAAAAATGCGAGTACGTCAATCCAGTAGCTTTGGTCCGGGACTTGGGGTGTGAATGACATCCCGGACCATATATCAAAAATTACCGTGAGTTGTACACAGATTTGGGTCCGGGACTTGGGTCTTATGCAAGGACCCGGACCAACCCCCTTGAATTGTCCGAGGGAATTTTCCTAGAATGGTCCGGGACTTAGGACCTGGGTAAAGTCCCGGACCACCCCATTTTAAAAGCCGAGAGTACACTTAGCATATGGTCCGGGTCTTGGGATGGGGACAAGGTCCCGGACCAATGTAAAACTTGGTTTTCGGGTATGAAAATGATGCCTAATGATGGGGATTGATGGATAATGATGTTGTAAGGTTGTTAAGGACATGTTTGGTGAGTTATAATGACAATTTGGTGGGTGAGAAGTTGGGATAAAATGTGAGAGTAAAACAAGTTAAAAATGTAAAGATATTTAACTAGCTAACGGAGTTAACTATAGTCATTTGACGTTACACAGACATGTTACCCCAATGTTAATGAAGGTAACTTTAATGTACCAGTTGTTCGAGAATTGTTCGAGGAACCTAAATGGACATGGTAGAGTGGACTCCGGCGACAGGTATGGTTTTCTTGCAACCTGTGTCCTACCGGATTACACCGGCTTGTATGCCAATGTGTTTTTCTGTGTGTTTGCCACCTTGTAAGATAAAACATGAAATGAGTTTATAGTAATTCATTTATGTGGCGAATCTGGCCTCCGATACCGTTTAACCTCAAATGAGTGTTAAACCTTAACTAACTAGAACTAGGAACACATGAGAGATCGGTATTTGGTGTTAACGACCCAAACCTTGGGAACGTTCTAACCACGGCTATGCGTGAGTTAGTTGTGTATGGTTATTGTTTGTAGGTGTGTGAACCTCCCTTACATGCTTAACACGGTTGTGATACCGAATGGTGTGTGGATGTGATAGGTTCCATAATGGAGCCTTAACTACTTAATTACAAGTATATGTGTACTAATGGGGGGTGAGGAGTCCGGTCATGTTCCGGCCACGCGTGTGATGGACAGGAGTCGATGTCATACCCGGTTCGACTCTCTTGGTGTATGTTAGGTTGTTTACTCATTGGGTTTCCAATCTTCCCTTTAGCTTAGCCAAAGCTATGTTACTGACTCACGTCGGTTTTCTGGGGCATACAATGGTTGTTCGGTGTGCTAGGTTTACTGTACCCGACGCACCTTAGTGTTAAGTTATCTGTTCATTTAAAGAAACGGTAGCAAGTTATGGAACGAGCTTATCATGAGTTTGGCAACATTCTCTAGGCTCTAAAGTGAACTAATTATGGTTGGGTTGGTTCCTTAAGAGAACCGTACCCGTTGTATTATGTGTTATGGATGTATTGCAATTCCTATTCGGTGTGAAGTTATATGTGGTAAATTGTGGATATGTGGATTATGGTTATGAATTCAGGTTTATAATAAGAAGCGTTTAAGGATAACCCGATTAATGGGTAAATGTCGTCTGTTAAGGAAGTAACTCCATTAAGAGGAGAGCCACTCTAGGGTTAAAGGAAACAATGTTGATTTGTTATGTGTGGATGTGGATGTGTTGGATGTTTGTTGAGCCCTATAGCTGGGCGTATGCATTGTGTTGTGTGTTTATGGTTTACATGCAGGATTTAAATATAATCAACAGCATGCTAGGACGACAATTAGTTGTGCGTGGCCCGGTAGCATGCGGGCTGCGGGATTACCATACCAGCAAAGGTGCTGAGCCCCTTGGGGGCCACCCTTTTCTCCTTTTTCTGTTTCAGGTACAAGGAGCTGGAAGCCGTTCGAGAGTAGACGGGGTAGATGTTTTACGTGGGTAGCCATTTAATGGCGTATGCAATGTAGGCGTAGTAAGACCGAATTGTTATCGGCATTAGTTTGTAATACTCGGTACAGTTGGAATGTATATGTGGTTGTTGTTAATGGAAGTGGTTGTATTGTGTAGTTGCTCGGGAGTCTTGTCCATCAGACCGATACAATGTATGTATTAGCCTTGTTAGCCACGTGGGTGGTTAACGGCGTGTAACACCATTGGGTTATGTAATGTAATGAGTTGAGAATTCCGCTGCAGTTTGATGTTGTGTACGGAAGGAGTTGGGGTGTTACAAAAAGTGGTATCAGAGCGAAGTATCGCTCTGATGACTGAATTACCGAGCTTAGGAAGTACCGAGTTAAGATTTTAGTACTTTGGGTTAGGGGTTGAGTGATAGCGTGAGAGATACGCTCGTTAGGAACTACCAGTGAATACTGGAAACCTACAATCTCCTTCCCGCCCTCCACAGTCCCTATTTTATGACTTGGGAAGGAACGCCAGAGAGATGAAAGCCCTCTCTTACCCGGGAAGACCCGGTCTGGCTGTTATTAACTATCTTGTAAGTATGGGGAACCTGTCATACGGTAGATTCTGAAAATTAGAAATCCCGGAGACGGTTCCCAGGTGAACAACTGTAACCGCACTTGATAGCAAAGAATGGAGAATCTGGTGTAAGGAAGAATGAAATTTCCGGCAACCTGGGTCGACGTGCCGAGCAGTCGAAAACTACCAGCTTGCAACAGGCAAGAAGTGAAATAATGAAACCCGAGACGAGAGTCTACGGGATGGCAAGTGTTAGGTGATGGCACCAACGGTATACCAACCGACGAAGGAACTACAACGTAGTACCCAAACAAGAGACAAGTCTCAGTAACCACGACAAATGCGTGGAATGGGCTACGAAGAAGATACAATAATAAGTAAAAAGGGGTCTCCCAGAAGGGGAAACACCCTAGTAAATGTTTATTAGAGGAGGACAATGAGAAGTTGTGCAGGAGATTAGTTACCAATTCGAGTATCCAAGTAAGGGCCCATAAGGCCACTGAATACGGTGCAGACAAAACAGTACCGCAGCCGGTACATGTTGAACCGACAGCCAGTTAACAGGGCGCACTTGCCGTGGCAAGTGCAGCTATAACAGGGCTGTTCGAAGAAAAAAAATTGACAACTACAAACTACTTAGTAAAGTACCCAGAATTAATGTGATCATCGTAACCGTGGAAGGGCTTAACAGCCTAACCTTTGTAAATGGGAATATACCAGTCAGCAAGAAGCTAGACTTGGTTAAGGCAAGAAGGTGTTGTGAAACCAGGAGAATTTTTCTTTCAAACTCAGATTTATTTCAAACTCTTTCTTTCAAAACCAAATTCTCTTTTAAACCAACTCTTTTACCCTTCTTTCAAACCAGATTACCTTTGAATAACCGGACGGAAACCGGTGAACCCGAGGGTAGCAACCCGACGGTATGGATGGAGTTCAGAATAATATAACGATGGATAAACCTTCCCTGGAATGAGTTCGGGAAGCACGGAATGTATATTGTCAGAGGACAATATAAGGGAGTTGACAACAGAATACTTCACCTAGGCGTGACGGACACTACGAGTGTACCAACTGCGTTGTGGGACGACCGCACTCCGATAGGAGCATGTGGGCCTAACAGACCTACTTATGGGTTAGTCGGGTAAGTAGTAATGTATCAGTATGATACCCCATATATGTATACGAGAAGAGTCCGAAACACGGGAAGTAGTCGACTCCATACTACGGTCAGCAGTAAAAGTCAAGTAAGAGCTAAGGATTACCACGAATGGTCGAAGTGAAGGAACCCAGTTGAGAAGACTAAAGGAATTGGTAAATTCGTCCAAGAGAATGTGTAGAGTCAAGAAGTGCGAAGAGCACGGATGGTTATGCAAAGACATCACGTATGTCTTAGGAAGTTGAAGGAATGAGACATGGTAGCTGGAACGAATACCCAGCTAAGGAAGTAAGAAGGCATAGTCTACTGAATGTACTCATAAGTGAAAGTTAAATGTAATGGCATACCTTAGTAACACCCAGGAGTAATCCTTGAAGGGTGTTTGGGATCAAACATTGTTGGATGGGGCAATGTAACAGAAAACGTAAGAAGGGAACCCACTTAACAGTAGGACCCTAAGTTGCCAAAGAGACAACTTGGAAGGAATCGAGATGTGACGACCTTGTTAAACCATGTAATGTCGTACAGAAAGGTAAATGTGTGGTAATAGCCTTTAGTGAGCAGAGCTCGAGGCAGTGGCTTATAAGCCACAAGCAAGATAGGTCATGTAATTGAATCAATTATAGAAGTTTATGTTGTACAGGAAAATAAAGCGGAGAACGAACCACTGCTTAAAGAGTGGGGATACCTCTAGATATGGTGAAACCGCGAGAGCGGTAGATGTGTGGATCAAGTTTAGGAAATATGTGGAGGATGGACCATGTTGTTTTACCCCAGGATGATTTGAATAAAATAATACGAAAGAAAGTGTTTGTAACAGTGGTGTAGACAGGAAGAGTACTAAGTCTGGTAGCAACCACCATAGGTGTGTGATGTTAAATGTGTAGCGAACAACGCTTAAGAAAATAAAGGCTCGAGAAATAGTGTATGCAGAAATCAGCCAAACAGGTGGCCGAATATAATAACGGATGCAGTGTAAGTTGATGTTGTATAATGAAAGAGGATACGGTGTGTACTAAGCGACCGTTGTATAAATATTATTAAGGGATGGTATGACAATTAAGCAGAGTTGTGAGTTAAACCCAGTGGAGATACAACAGTAAGTTATAACGAATAAGCTGGACAGTAAGCCAGTAGCCGGTATTATGAGATAAGAATCTCAGTAAAACACAGTGTGAATTCCTATTGCAATCGCATGAGAGATTTACCGCCAAGAGTTACGCCTCTGCACTCTGTATGACTGAGTGTTTTGGTATTGCGTCTGCGCAGTAACGATCGAGTGGGATAGCTAGGATTTGGAAGATGATAATTGTGGAAGGCGAACAAAGAGAATTATAACACTATAAGACCGAGGCATATGAAATGCAAGGTCATATCAATGAAATGATACTGGTACAGAACTAAATATGGAAGCAGGACTGGCAATAAGTGACTACAGTAGCACTAAGTATCAAATATCGGTATGAAATATACCTCAGGTGTAGGAAATAACTGAGAGAGCACTACACATTAGGTAGTAGCTCAACCTCAACCGGCAGTAAGTCGAAAGGAATTGAGGCAATAATTGAGAAATACATAGCAGTATACACTGTAAATTGTCATGGAGGTAGAGGAAAGGTTTGTAACTCACCGAATTCGCTCACGGTAAGAGATACCACGCCTCGGTTGAGAAACCATGGTTACCAGGATAAAGATAATAATTGGAGATGTACAATACAGTATGAATAACGAATGGACAGGCCAGAATCGAAACTGGTTACGAGTTAAGAAAACTACAATGAGAATCCTTGGTTTAGGAACTAAACCGCTAATATGGTCAAGATCCTTTAACGGACCGCGTGGAAGTTAAAACGCTTCACGACGGTAGAACATTTTTAACCCTATGTTCATTGGTTGATTACGTGGGCGTAATCCCTTTTAAGGGGGGTAGAGCGTAAAACCGCTTAGTGTGTTTTACCGTACAAGTGTACGTGAACTATGTTGTGCATAGCACAAAAATAAATTGTTATGATGGTTGGCATGATTAATAATTTGTTATGGTGGTTGGCATGGTTAAATGGTGGTAATTGCGCACAGAAGATGCGAAATACTATTGTGGTAGGTGTGACTACCTTGGTAATGGTTGTGGGTAAGTACAAGTACTAAGGAGTAAATAAACTCCTGGGGAACTAAAGCCCCAATGGTGTGTGTTCGCATAATACCAAATGTAACACGATGTATTGTATTTTGATTAAAAACATGTATATATATATAGTGTGGTGATTTACGAAGGGTATGAAACTGACATGGAACTTAGTAAGAATTAGATTCCCTAGGTAACTTGATTAAAAGAGAATGGAGGTAATTGATAGACTAAGTTCTATCCCTGGGAGATGTAATGATTATGACTAGAAGGATCAAAAGATAGAAAGTGGAATATGCTTGAATTAATTGTTGGTTGAAAATGAAGTGGGAGGTGGAACTTGATTTGCATGCGATCAAGGGAAGCCGAACACAAATTGGGGTGGAAGGATAGTTCAACACTGATGCTGATCACATCAGGGTTGGATGACTCTTGAAGCTCCCTATAAGTGGTCACAAATAACACCATTAAGAAAGGATGCAAAGAGCATAAGTTGGACTTGGAGTTGTATTGAATTTTCAAAAGGGTTTTCAATTGGTATTTCCAAAACAGTGGATTGATATTTTGAATAAAGGATTCTCTTGTTTACCTAACCTGGTAAAGGATATTTTTGTAGTACTTGCTCACGAGCTGAGGACGTATGAGCCTTTGTCTTCGGACCGGTGACATGAGAAGTACATATGTTAACAATTAAGTGAATGTTTTGATCTCCCAAAGGAACGGGGACCAGCAGGTGTCCATCGCGACCGGGTTCTGCGGGGATCACAGTGTATATGTACTCAACGTGGGACTCGAGCCCATGAAGAGATGGAAAAGGTATTTCTATTTGTTATACGTTCTAAGGCATGTTGTGTGGTATGTGTAATAAATGTTACTTTGACCATGAGTCTTGATGTGGTTCAGTTCTGAATTGATTATGTTACTTGGGCCTATGAGTCCAAAGGTGGTCATGTTACCCAGACCTGAGAGTCTGAGGGTTGTTATGTGAGTACAATACTATTAAGGTACCCGGACCATTGAGTCCGAGGTAATCATGTGAGAATGATACGTTATGGATGGATGTGTATGTGAACCCGGACCTTCAAGTCCGAGGTTGTGGTGTAAGGTGTGTTGGTTATGGAAGTGTTTTATTATATAAGTAATTCCCGTATTCTAAACCAATGATATGTGGGAAGTGTGAACTTCGGGGACGAAGTTCTTTTAAGGGGGGTAGACTGAAATACCCCAAACCTTGGTATGTTGTTTAAACATTAAATAATAAATTATTAAGACTAAAAAGAGTCTTAGAAACATTAGTAAACAATTTAATGATAGTAAATACAATTAATTGCCTAAAGGCAATAAGTACAAATATGCTCTAAACCTGGGATAGTCTTGATTAAGACTTAATAAACTTACCAAGACTTTACTTATATATTAATGAGTCTATTAAATCAATTACCAAAGAAACCGAGCTTGAAAACAAGTTAAAACACAAAATGTGCTTAAAGGAGTCATAAAGCACGTTTTTGAAAAATTGTCTTGTAAATGAGTTTTGAATGGCTAAATGTCCATCATTACTCTTTAATTAATATGTGTACTATTTAGTATCACATTTGGAAGTTTAAATTAATGGGGAAGTAAGAATTGCGTTTCTACGTGTCTTGTTTTAGTGAATAGTAACTAAAATAAGCTAGTTTGTAACTTATGTCAATATAAGAAATTTAATTGATTAATAATGTGTAGGTAACCCCTTATATTTAAATGGGGGCGGTTTTGCTTATGGTGAGCCGTCACCCTTGCTTGCTGATTGAACAAATAAATGAGTAAATGAGAGAGTACTATTTGCTTTATGTAAACAAATAATATCCTTAAAAGCATTTGCAATCAGTGAGTTCTCTTCATTTGCTCTTGCTGTCTCACGTAGCCAATTCCCTTCCTTTCTCTCTTTCACGATCGAACCAGCACACCACCAACATACAACTTCAAATCTTTGTAACTTCTAGCTCACTTGTCCAAATCAAAACTAAGACCACCGATCTCTTAGTTTCATCAAGCTCTTCGACTTGGTCCTTTCAAATCTTCAAGAGCTCCACTTTGGTGCCAAGAGGAATCTCCATGGAAGGAGCTTGAGTTCATCTTTTTACGTAGTTTGTTCTCCTTTGCTTCAAGGTAAGGAAACTCAAAGAAAAATGGTGTTTCCTCCCTGTTTAATGTTAAGCAAAATAGCTTAAAATTCCTTTGGAAAATGAACGTACGTTGTGTATTGAAACTACCTAAAGAGCCAATGGTAATGACTTAGAAAAATGTTCTCAAAAGACTAGTAAAGGACATACGTATTGCTGTTTGTATTTGCAGGTGAAAGGCAAATATATTGTGGAAATTCAGTGTTTAAGATTTATGCATTTTAAGAGCCTAAGTGCTATGCAATTTAAATTGTACACTATGTTGTTATGTGGTGTATATTTGGTGAAGTTTTGAGTATAAGAGTGTACGTAAAATCATTTGGGAAGCTATACTTATGATGGGTGTAAAGAGCTTAAGCAGCAGGACTAGAAAAATTGCAGTACGTCAAATTCTGTAGGTTGGGTCCGGGACCTAGGTCATGGGTCATGTCCCGGACCATATTCAAAAATTACCGTGAGTTTTACACAGTTTGGGTCCGGGACTTGGGTCTTATGCAAGGACCCGGACCAACCCCCTTAATTGTCCGAGAGTTTTCCTAGAATGGTCCGGGACTTAGGACCTGGGTGAAGTCCCGGACCACCCCATTTTAAAAGCCGAGAGCACTTAGCATATGGTCCGGGTCTTAGGATGGGGACAAGGTCCCGGACCAATGTAAAACTTGGTTTTAAGGTATGAAAATGATGCCTAATGATGGGGATTGATGGATAATGATGTTATAAGGTTGTATAAGACATGTTAGGTGAGTTTGACAATTTGGTGGGTGAAAAGTTAAGGTAAAATGGAAGAGTAAAACAAGTTAAAATGCAAAGGTATTTAACTAGCTAACGGAGTTAATATAGTCATTCGACGTTACACAAACATGTTACCCCAATGTTAATGAAGGTAACTTTAATGTACCAGTTGTTCGAGAATTGTTCGAGGAACCTAAATGGACATGGTAGAGTGGACTCCGGCGACAGGTATGGTTTTCTTGCAACCTGTGTCCTACCGGATTACACCGGCTTGTATGCCAATGTGTTTTTCTGTGTGTTTGCCACCTTGTAAGATAAAACATGAAATGAGTTTATAGTAATTCATTTATGTGGCGAATCTGGCCTCCGATACCGTTTAACCTCAAATAGTGTTAAACCTTAGCTAACCAAACTAGGACACATGAGATCGGTATTCGGTTAACGACCCAAACCTTGGGAACGTTCTAACCACGGCTATGCGTGAGTTAGTTGTGTATGGTTATTGTTGCAAGTGTGTGAACTCTCTTGCATGTTAACACGGTTTGATACCGAATGGTGTGTGGATGTGATAGGTTCCATAATGGAGCCTAACTACTTAATTATAAGTAATGTGTACTAATGGGGGGTGAGGAGTCCGGTCATGTTCCGGCCACGCGTGTGATGGACGGGAGTCGATGTTATACCCGGTTCGACTCTCTTGGTGTATGTTAGGTTGTTTACTCATTGGGTTTCCAATCTTCCCTTTAGCTTAACCAAAGCTATATTACTGACTCACGTCGGGCCACAGGGGCATACAATGGTTGTACTTGTGTTTGTGTGGTGTTCGGGTCACCAAATCCGATCCCCTTTAGGAAGGTTACTCGCCCGACAATAAGGACGGTAGCGAGTGTTGTGTAACGAGCTTAGTATGAGGTTGGCTACAATCTCCTGGCTCATAATGTATATTAACTATGGTGGAAGGTTCCTAGTGCGAACCATATTGTGGTGTTTGGTTAATGTTGTCATGGACTATGGATGTGAATCCGGTTAAATATGGGAGGTTTTTCAGGATAGTGCGATTGATGGGTAAATGTCGTCTGTTAAGGAAGTAACTCCATTAAGAGGAGAGCCACTCTAGGGTTAAAGGAAACAATGTTGATTTGTTATGTGTGGATGTATGGATGTGTTGGATGTTTGTTGAGCCCTATAGCTGGGCGTATGCATTGTGTTGTGTGTTTATGGTTTACATGCAGGATTTAAATATAATCAACAGCATGCTAAACGACAATTAGTTGTGCGTGGCCCGGTAGCATGCGGGCTGCGGGATTACCATACCAGCAAAGGTGCTGAGCCCCTTGGGGGCCACCCTTTTCTCCTTTTTCTGTTTCAGGTACAAGGAGCTGGAAGCCGTTCGAGAGTAGAACGGGGTAGATGTTATTACGTGGGTAGCCATTTAAATGGCGTATGCAATGTAGGCGTAGTAAGACCGAAATTGTTATCGGCATTAGTTTGTAAATACTCGGTACAGTTGGAATGTATATGTATGGTTGTTGTTAATGGGAAGTGGTTGTATGTGTAGTTGCTCGGGAGTCTTCCATCAGACCGATACAATGTATATATTAGCCTTGTTAGCCACGTGGGTGGTTAACGGCGTGTAACACCATTGGGTTATGTAATGTAATGAGTTGAGAATTCCGCTGCAGTTTGATGTTATGTGTACGGAAGGAGTTGGGGTGTTACAAAAAGTGGTATCAGAGCGAAGTATCGCTCTGATGACTGAATTACCGAGCTTAGGAAGTACCGAGTTAAGATTTTAGTACTTTGGGTTAGGGGTTGAGTGATAGCGTGAGAGATACGCTCGTTAGGAACTACCAGTGAATACTGGAAACCTACAATCTCCTTCCCGCCTCCACAGTCCCTATTTTATGACTTGGGAAGGAACGCCAGAGAGATGAAAGCCCTCTTACCCGGGAAGACCCGGTCTGGCTGTTATTAACTATCTTGTAAGTATGGGGAACCTGTCATACGGTAGATTCTGAAAATTAGAAATCCCGGAGACGGTTCCCAGGTGAACAACTGTAACCGCACTTGATAGCAAAGAATGGAGAATCTGGTGTAAGGAAGAATGAAATTTCCAACAACCTGGGTCGACGTGCCGAGCAGTCGAAAACTACCAGCTTGCAACAGGCAAGAAGTGAAATAATGAAACCCGAGACGAGAGTCTACGGGATGGCAAGTGTTAGGTATGGCACCAACGGTATACCAACCGACAAGGAACTACAACGTAGTACCCAAACAAGAGACAAGTCTCAGTAACCACGACAAATGCGTGGAATGGGCTACGAAGAAGATACAATAATAAGTAAAAAGGGGTCTCCCAGAAGGGGAAACACCCTAGTAAATGTTTATTAGAGGAGGACAATGAGAAGTTGTGCAGGAGATTAGTTACTAATTCGAGTATCCAAGTAAGGGCCCATAAGGCCACTGAATACGGTGCGGACAAAAACAGTACCGCAGCCGGTACATGTTGAACCGACAGCCAGTTAACAGGGCGCACTTGCCGTGGCAAGTGCAGCTATAACAGGGCTGTTCGAAGAAAAAAAAATTGACAACTACAAACTACTTAGTAAAGTACCCAGAAATTAAATGTGATCATCGTAACCGTGGAAAGGCTTAACAGCCTAACCTTTGTAAATGGGAATATACCAGTCAGCAAGAAGCTAGACTTGGTTAAGGCAAGAAGGTGTTGTGAAACCAGGAGAATTTTTCTTTCAAACTCAGATTTATTTCAAACTCTTTTCTTTCAAAACCAAATTCTCTTTTAAACCAGTACTCCTTTTACCCTTCTTTCAAACCAGATTACCTTTGAATAACCGGACGGAAACCGGTGAACCCGAGGGTAGCAACCCGACGGTATGGATGGAGTTCAGAATAATATAACGATGGATAAACCTTCCCTGGAATGAGTTCGGGAAGCACGGAATGTATATTGTCAGAGGACAATATAAGGGAGTTGACAACAGAATACTTCACCTAGGCGTGTGACGGACACTACGAGTGTACCAACTGCGTTGTGGGACGACCGCACTCCGATAGGAGCATGTGGGCCTAACAGACCTACTTATGGGTTAGTCGGGTAAGTAGTAATGTATCAGTATGATACCCCATAATGTATACGAGAAGAGTCCGAAACACGGGAAGTAGTCGACTCCATACTACGGTCAGCAGTAAAAGTCAAGTAAGAGCTAAGGATTACCACGAATGGTCGAAGTGAAGGAACCCAGTTGAGAAGACTAAAGGAATTGGTAAATTCGTCCAAGAGAATGTGTAGAGTCAAGAAGTGCGAAGAGCACGGATGGTTATGCAAAGACATCACGTATGTCTTAGGAAGTTGAAGGAATGAGACATGGTAGCTGGAACGAATACCCAGCTAAGGAAGTAAGAAGGCATAGTCTACTGAATGTACTCATAAGTGAAAGTTAAATGTAATGGCATACCTTAGTAACACCCAGGAGTAATCCTTGAAGGGTGTTTGGGATCAAACATTGTTGGATGGGGCAATGTAACAGAAACGTAAGAAGGGAACCCACTTAACAGTAGGACCCTAAGTTGCCAAAGAGACAACTTGGAAGGAATCGAGATGTGACGACCTTGTTAAACCATGTAATGTCGTACAGAAAGGTAAATGTGTGGTAATAGCCTTTAGTGAGCAGAGCTCGAGGCAGTGGCTTATAAGCCACAAGCAAGATAGGTCATGTAATTGAATCAATTATAGAAGTTTATGTTGTACAGGAAAATAAAGCGGAGAACGAACCACTGCTTAAAGAGTGGGGATACCTCTAGATATGGCGAGAGCGAGAGCGGTAGATGTGTGGATCAAGTTTAGGAAATATGTGGAGGATGGACCATGTTGTTATTACCCCAGGATGATTTGAATAAAATAATACGAAAGAAAGTGTTTGTAACAGTGGTGTAGACAGGAAGAGTACTAAGTCTGGTAGCAACCACCATAGGTGTGTGATGTTAAATGTGTAGCGAACAACGCTTAAGAAAATAAAGGCTCGAGAAATAGTGTATGCAGAAATCAGCCAAACAGGTGGCCGAATATAATAACGGATGCAGTGTAAGTTGATGTTGTATAATGAAAGAGGATACGGTGTGTACTAAGCGACCGTTGTATAAATATTATTAAGGGATGGTATGACAATTAAGCAGAGTTGTGAGTTAAACCCAGTGGAGATACAACAGTAAGTTATAACGAATAAGCTGGACAGTAAGCCAGTAGCCGGTATTATGAGATAAGAATCTCAGTAAAACACAGTGTGAATTCCTATTGCAATCGCATGAGAGATTTACCGCCAAGAGTTACGCCTCTGCACTCTGTATGACTGAGTGTTTTGGTATTGCGTTTGCGGAGTAACGATCGAGTGGGATAGCTAGGATTTGGAAGATGATAATTGTGGAAGGCGAACAAAGAGAATTATAACACTATAAGACCGAGGCATATGAAATGCAAGGTCATATCAATGAAATGATACTGGTACAGAACTAAATATGGAAGCAGGACTGGCAATAAGTGACTACAGTAGCACTAAGTATCAAATATCGGTATGAAATATACCTCAGGTGTAGGAAATAACTGAGAGAGCACTACACATTAGGTAGTAGCTCAACCTCAACCGGCAGTAAGTCGAAAGGAATTGAGGCAATAATTGAGAAATACATAGCAGTATACACTGTAAATTGTCATGGAGGTAGAGGAAAGGTTTGTAACTCACCGAATTCGCTCACGGTAAGAGATACCACGCCTCGGTTGAGAAACCATGGTTACCAGGATAAAGATAATAATTGGAGATGTACAATACAGTATGAATAACGAATGGACAGGCCAGAATCGAAACTGGTTACGAGTTAAGAAAACTACAATGAGAATCCTTGGTTTAGGAACTAAACCGCTAATATGGTCAAGATCCTTTAACGGACCGCGTGGAAGTTAAAACGCTTCACGACGGTAGAACATTTTTAACCCTATGTTCATTGGTTGATTACGTGGGCGTAATCCCTTTTAAGGGGGGTAGAGCGTAAAACCGCTTAGTGTGTTTTACCGTACAAGTGTACGTGAACTATGTTGTGCATAGCACAAAAATAAATTGTTATGATGGTTGGCATGATTAATAATTTGTTATGGTGGTTGGCATGGTTAAATGGTGGTAATTGCGCACAGAAGATGCGAAATACTATTGTGGTAGGTGTGACTACCTTGGTAATGGTTGTGGGTAAGTACAAGTACTAAGGAGTAAATAAACTCCTGGGGAACTAAAGCCCCAATGGTGTGTGTTCGCATAATACCAAATGTAACACGATGTATTGTATTTTGATTAAAAACATGTATATATATATAGTGTGGTGATTTACGAAGGGTATGAAACTGACATGGAACTTAGTAAGAATTAGATTCCCTAGGTAACTTGATTAAAAGAGAATGGAGGTAATTGATAGACTAAGTTCTATCCCTGGGAGATGTAATGATTATGACTAGAAGGATCAAAAGATAGAAAGTGGAATATGCTTGAATTAATTGTTGGTTGAAAATGAAGTGGGAGGTGGAACTTGATTTGCATGCGATCAAGGGAAGCCGAACACAAATTGGGGTGGAAGGATAGTTCAACACTGATGCTGATCACATCAGGGTTGGATGACTCTTGAAGCTCCCTATAAGTGGTCACAAATAACACCATTAAGAAAGGATGCAAAGAGCATAAGTTGGACTTGGAGTTGTATTGAATTTTCAAAAGGGTTTTCAATTGGTATTTCCAAAACAGTGGATTGATATTTTGAATAAAGGATTCTTGTTTACCTAACCTGGTAAAGGATATTTTTGTAGTACTTGCTCACGAGCTGAGGACGTATGAGCCTTTGTCTTCGGACCGGTGACATGAGAAGTACATATGTTAACAATTAAGTGAATGTTTTGATCTCCCAAAGGAACGGGGACCAGCAGGTGTCCATCGCGACCGGGTTCTGCGGGGATCACAGTGTATATGTACTCAACGTGGGACTCGAGCCCATGAAGAGATGGAAAAGGTATTTCTATTTGTTATACGTTCTAAGGCATGTTGTGTGGTATGTGTAATAAATGTTACTTTGACCATGAGTCTTGATGTGGTTCAGTTCTGAATTGATTATGTTACTTGGGCCTATGAGTCCAAAGGTGGTCATGTTACCCAGACCTGAGAGTCTGAGGGTTGTTATGTGAGTACAATACTATTAAGGTACCCGGACCATTGAGTCCGAGGTAATCATGTGAGAATGATACGTTATGGATGGATGTGTATGTGAACCCGGACCTTCAAGTCCGAGGTTGTGGTGTAAGGTGTGTTGGTTATGGAAGTGTTTTATTATATAAGTAATTCCCGTATTCTAAACCAATGATATGTGGGAAGTGTGAACTTCGGGGACGAAGTTCTTTTAAGGGGGGTAGACTGAAATACCCCAAACCTTGGTATGTTGTTTAAACATTAAATAATAAATTATTAAGACTAAAAAGAGTCTTAGTAATATTGGTAAACAATTTAAAAGATAGTAAATACATTAATGCCTAAAGGCAATAAAGGGCGAAATATGCTCTAAACTTGGGGTCTTGATTAAGACTTAATAAACTTACCAAGACCTTACTTATATATTAATGAGTCTATTAAATCAATTACCAAAGAAAACCGAGCTTGAAAACAAGTTAAAACACAAAATGTGCTTAAAGGAGTCATAAAGCACGTTTTTGAAAAATTGTCTTGTAAATGAGTTTTGAATGGCTAAATGTCCATCATTACTCTTTAATTAATATGTGTACTATTTAGTATCACATTTGGAAGTTTAAATTAATGGGGAAGTAAGAATTGCGTTTCTACGTGTCTTGTTTTAGTGAATAGTAACTAAAATAAGCTAGTTTGTAACTTATGTCAATATAAGTAATTTAATTGATCAATAATGACTAAGTAACCCCTTATATTTAATGGGGGCCGGTTTGCATGTGGTGAGTCGTCACTTGCTTGCTGTTGAACAAAAGATAAGAAGATAAGTGAGTAATTGAAAAAGCACTATTTGCTTTACATAATTAAATATCTTCAAAAGCAACTACAATCATCATTCTCTCATTCCTCTTGCTGTTTCACGTAGCCACTCCCTTCCTTTCTCCTTCACGATCGAACAGCACCAGCACCAACATACAACTTCAAATCCTTGTAACTTCTTGCTCACTTGTCCAAATCTAAAACCGAGACCACCGATCTCTTAGTTTCATCAAGCTCTTCGACTTAGTCCTTTCAAATCTTCAAGAGCTCCACTTTGGTGCCAAGAGGAATCTCCATGGAAGGAGCTTGAGTTCATCTTTTACGTAGTATTGTTCTCCTTTGCTTCAAGGTAAGGAAACTCAAAGAAAAATGGTGTTTCCTCCTGTTTATGTTAAGCAAAAATAGCTTAATTCCTTTGGAAAATGAACGTACGTTGTGTATTGAAACTACCTAAAGAGCCAATGGTAATGACTTAGAAAAATGTTCTCAAAAGACTAGTAAAGGACATACGTTGCTGTTTGTATTTGCAGGTGAAAGGCAAATATATTGTGGAAATTCAGTGTTTAAGATTTATGCATTTTAAGAGCCTAAGTGCTATGCAATTTAAATTGTACACTATGTTGTTATGTGGTGTATATTTGGTGAAGTTTTGAGTATAAGAGTGTACGTAAAATCATTTGGGAAGCTATACTTATGATGGGTGTAAAGAGCTTAAGCAGCAGGACTAGAAAAATTGCAGTACGTCAATTCTGTAGGTTGGGTCCGGGACCTAGGTCATGGGTCATGTCCCGGACCATATATCAAAAAATTACCGTGAGTTGTACAGATTTGGGTCCGGGACTTGGGTCTTATGCAAGGACCCGGACCAACCCTTGAATGTCCGAGAGAATTTGCCTAGAATGGTCCGGGACTTAGGACCTGGGTGAAGTCCCGGACCACCCCATTTAAAAGCCGAGAGTACACTTAGCATATGGTCCGGGTCTTAGGATGGGGACAAGGTCCCGGACCAATGTAAAACTTGGTTTTAAGGTATGAAAATGATGCCTAATGATGGGGATTGATGGATAATGATGTTATAAGGTTGTATAAGACATGTTAGGTGAGTTGTAATGACAATTTGGGGGTGAAAAGTTAAGGTAAAATGGAAGAGTAAAACAAGTTTAAAATGCAAAGGTATTTAACTAGCTAACGGAGTTAACTATAGTCATTCGACGTTACACAAACATGTTACCCCAATGTTAATGAAGGTAACTTTAATGTACCAGTTGTTCGAGAATTGTTCGAGGAACCTAAATGGACATGGTAGAGTGGACTCCGGCGACAGGTATGGTTTTCTTGCAACCTGTGTCCTACCGGATTACACCGGCTTGTATGCCAATGTGTTTTCTGTGTGTTTGCCACCTTGTAAGATAAAACATGAAATGAGTTTATAGTAATTCATTTATGTGGCGAATCTGGTCCGATACCGTTTAACCTCAAATAGGTGTTAAACCTTACTAACAGAACTAGGAACACATGAGAGATCGGTATTCGGTTAACGACCCAAACCTTGGGAACGTTCTAACCACGGCTATGCGTGAGTTAGTTGTGTATGGTTATTGTTTGTAGGTGTGTGAACCTCCCTTACATGCTTAACACGGTTGTGATACCGAATGGTGTGTGGATGTGATAGGTTCCATAATGGAGCCTTAACTACTTAATTATAAGTATATGTGTACTAATGGGGGGTGAGGAGTCCGGTCATGTTCCGGCCACGCGTGTGATGGACGGGAGTCGATGTCATACCCGGTTCGACTCTCTTGGTGTATGTTAGGTTGTTTACTCATTGGGTTTCCAATCTTCCCTTTAGCTTACCAAAGCTATTACTGACTCACGTCGGGCCACAGGGGCATACAATGGTTGTACTTGTGTTTGTGTGGTGTGTTCGGGTCACCAAATCCGATCCACCTTTAGGAAGGTTACTCGCCCGACAATAAGGACGGTAGCGAGTGTTGTGTAACGAGCTTAGTACGAGGTTGGCTACAATCTCCTGGCTCATAATGTATATTAACTATGGTGGAAGGTTCCTAGTGCGAACCATATTGTGGTGTTGTGTGTTAATGTTGTCATGGACTATGGATGTGAATCCGGTTAAATATGGGAGGTGTTTCAGGATAGTGCGATTGATGGGTAAATGTTCTGTTAAGGAAGTAACTCCATTAAGAGGAGAGCCACTCTAGGGTTAAAGGAAACAATGTTGATTTGTTATGTGTGGATGTATGGATGTGTTGGATGTTTGTTGAGCCCTATAGCTGGGCGTATGCATGTGTGTGTGTTTATGGTTTACATGCAGGATTTAAATATAATCAACAGCATGCTAAGACGACAATTAGTTGTGCGTGGCCCGGTAGCATGCGGGCTGCGGGATTACCATACCAGCAAAGGTGCTGAGCCCCTTGGGGGCCACCCTTTTCTCCTTTTTCTGTTTCAGGTACAAGGAGCTGGAAGCCGTTCGAGAGTAGGACGGGGTAGATGTTATTACGTGGGTAGCCATTTAAATGGCGTATGCAATGTAGGCGTAGTAAGACCGAAATTGTTATCGGCATTAGTTTGTAAATACTCGGTACAGTTGGAATGTATATGTATTTGTTGAAATGGAAGTGGTTGTGCTGTGTAGTTGCTCGGGATCTAGTCCATCAGACCGATACAATGTATGTATTAGCCTTGTTAGCCACGTGGGTGGTTAACGGCGTGTAACACCATTGGGTTATGTAATGTAATGAGTTGAGAATTCCGCTGCAGTTTGATGTTATGTGTACGGAAGGAGTTGGGGTGTTACAAAAAGTGGTATCAGAGCGAAGTATCGCTCTGATGACATTACCGAGCTTAGGAAGTACCGAGTTAAGATTTTAGTACTTTGGGTTAGGGGTTGAGAGATAGCGTGAGATACGCTCGTTAGGAACTACCAGTGAATACTGGAAACCTACAATCTCCTTCCCGCCCTCCACAGTCCCTATTTTATGACTTGGGAAGGAACGTCAGAGAGATGAAAGCCCTCTCTTACCCGGGAAGACCCGGTCTGGCTGTTATTAACTATCTTGTAAGTATGGGGAACCTGTCATACGGTAGATTCTGAAAATTAGAAATCCCGGAGACGGTTCCCAGGTGAACAACTGTAACCGCACTTGATAGCAAAGAATGGAGAATCTGGTGTAAGGAAGAATGAAATTTCCAACAACCTGGGTCGACATGTCGAGCAGTCGAAAACTACCAACTTGTAGCAGGCAAGAAGTAAAATAATGAAACCCGAGACGAGAGTCTACGGGATGGCAAATGTTAGGTAATGGCACCAACGGTATACCAACCGACAAAGGAACTACAACGTAGTACCCAAACAAGAGACAAGTCTCAGTAACCACGACAAATGCGTGGAATGGGCTACGAAGAAGATACAATAATAAGTAAAAAGGGGTCTCCCAGAAGGGGAAACACCCTAGTAAATGTTTATTAGAGGAGGACAATGAGAAGTTGTGCAGGAGATTAGTTACCAATTCGAGTATCCAAGTAAGGGCCCATAAGGCCACTGAATACGGTGCAGACAAAAACAGTACCGCAGCCGGTACACGTTGAACCGACAGCCAGTTAACAGGGCGCACTTGCCGTGGCAAGTGCAGCTATAACAGGGCTGTTCGAAGAAAAAAAAAATTGACAACTACAAACTACTTAGTAAAGTACCCAGAAATTAAATGTGATCATCGTAACCGTGGAAGGCTTAACAGCCTAACCTTTGTAAATGGGAATATACCAGTCAGCAAGAAGCTAGACTTGGTTAAGGCAAGAAGGTGTTGTGAAACCAGGAGAATTTTTCTTTCAAACTTAGATTTATTTCAAACTCTTTTCTTTCAAAACCAAATTCTCTTTTAAACCAGTACTCCTTTTACCCTTCTTTCAAACCAGATTACCTTTGAATAACCGGACGGAAACCGGTGAACCCGAGGGTAGCAACCCGACGGTATGGATGGAGTTCAGAATAATATAACGATGGATAAACCTTCCCTGGAATGAGTTCGGGAAGCACGGAATGTATATTGTCAGAGGACAATATAAGGGAGTTGACAACAGAATACTTCACCTAGGCGCGTGACGGACACTACGAGTGTACCAACTGCGTTGTGGGACGACCGCACTCCGATAGGAGCATGTGGGCCTAACAGACCTACTTATGGGTTAGTCGGGTAAGTAGTAATGTATCAGTATGATACCCCATATATGTATACGAGAAGAGTCCGAAACACGGGAAGTAGTCGACTCCATACTACGGTCAGCAGTAAAAGTCAAGTAAGAGCTAAGGATTATCACGAATGGTCGAAGTGAAGGAACCCAGTTGAGAAGACTAAAGGAATTGGTAAATTCGTCCAAGAGAATGTGTAGAGTCAAGAAGTGCGAAGAGCACGGATGGTTATGCAAAGACATCACGTATGTCTTAGGAAGTTGAAGGAATGAGACATGGTAGCTGGAACGAATACCCAGCTAAGGAAGTAGGAAGGCATAGTCTACTCAATGTACTCATAAGTGAAAGTTAAATGTAATGGCATACCTTAGTAACACCCAGGAGTAATCCTTGAAGGTGTTTCGAATTCAAGAGGATTCTTCACGTCAGGATTCTTCGGAGGCTCCGATGGTGCCGGTTCTGGATTGTGTTCGACCCGAGCTTCTGGTTGTTGATTGTTGAAGGTGTTCTTCACGTTTTGGAGGTGGTTTGGTTGATGTTTGATGATTGATGATGTTGTGCGAGTTGAAAAATATGTTTTGGTGTTGATTTTGGTGAGATTTCGGTGTTTGATTGGGGCTCTGGAGTTCAAAAACGTGGAGAGAGAGACGGCCGCCTTCTTTAAGAGTCTAGGGTTCTCGAGGTCCTCCTTTGATCATGGGATAAGGTTCCTTATATAGGCTTCCTTAAAGATAGAAAAATCCGGTAAAAACCGAGATTTACCGACGTTTTAGCTCAAGGGCTTCCAAAAGGAATTTGATTATGAAATTTTACATATGGGTAAAGGATGATATTTCTGAATTTTCTAAAGTGGAATCGAATTTTTTGGATATTGGAATATTTTTAAATTCAATTTATCGTCAGATTCAATCAGAAATTGCTAGAAAATTATTGGAAATTCGAAAAATCAAAATTCCAACGCCATTATGCTTCAAATGTCATCCTCTATTATGGGTTAAAATTTCAAAGCATTTTGAATTGATTTGACCCTTATTTGGAGGAGAGATAAAGCCTATAGGGGCTTAGGAGCCTTGAAAAATTACGAAAATGCCCCTGGAGATGACTAAGCTGTCCCAAGTACTCTGAAATGTGCCGATCGAACTGGGAACCCTCGCTACTAGCCTATTAGTAGAGACTCTCGGGGGGGGGGGGTTGAAATTTTGGGTATAACAGATTGCCCCCCGTCAACTAGTTTTTGTAATGGAAATGAAATGGCTAGTTGATGCTTGAGTGATACCCAAAATTTTTGATCTTAAAAGACCCCACATGCAATTGAAGTCCGATAAGTTGTGTCGAGCTGCTCTAAGGCGCTGACTACCTATGAGTAAAGTGGAAGGATGTCGAGCGATTCTAAGGCGTTGACTACCATGAGGATGAAATGATGTCAAGCTATTCTAAGGCGTTGGGTGGTATGCAAATGCAAGAATGCTGAAATGCTAGTGATACTGATGATGCTGACGATGCTGATGATGCTGATGATGCTGACGATGCTGATGATGCTGATGATGCTGATGATGCTCGAATGCTTCTGGGGACCGAAACCCGTTCCAATGCTCCTGGCTGGTATACTATGGGGACTTATTGCCTCTGCCCACCAACTGGGGTGCTGGGATAACTTCTAGATTACCAAGGGGACTTATTGCCACTGCCCACTAGTTGTTTCTCCCGAGAAGTTGACATTAAGATGGGGACTTATTGCCTCTGCCCCACCAACTTAGATCACGCTCTGTCTCGTACTTGTCTAGCACTGAAGATGATACTAGGTCTCGTACTGGTCTCGCACTGGATGATGGTGATAGGTCTCGCACTGATGAAGATGATAGGTCTCGTACTGATGAAGATGATAGGTCTCGCATGATGAAGATGATGGGTCTCGCACTGAAGTCTCGTACTAAATGGATGAAGAAAAAGCTGGATTCCGCACTGATTCTGGGTCGCGCACTGAATGAAGATGTCTTGTACTAAAGTCTTGAAAATGATGGGTCTCGCACTGATGAAGATGGTGGGTCTCGCACTGAATGAAGATGCTAGGTCTCGTACTGAATGAGGAAACTGCAGGGCCTCGCACTGTTTTGGGTCTCGAACTAAAAATGAGTTAGGAAGATAATGGTCTTGTGCAAATGATGAAAACTGATTACTGGAGTGCCAAACATGGCAATGATGATAAGATGTATGCAATCAAAATATATGAAAGATACTCGTTCAAAACAGGAAACTGTTGGAAAAGGTGCCGAACTTGGCAATGCTTGAGAAAAACCCTGTTGAAAAAGGAAAATGAAATGATCATTTCTGACTAAAAATTTCAAATCTGCAATTTGCTTCTTGAAAAATGAACATGCCATTGGTGGAAGTGTGGTGTTTGTTGTGGTGCTAAAGGCTTTTGCCGGTGTTCCAGATTTGTGATAGACCAGGGATTGGGTTGTGATTTATGATGGGCTTGAGAGTGTGTGTGGTGGTAAGGGCTTATGTGTGTCTGTGGGGATGGTGGTGCTCAAGCTTTGGGTTTCAATTGGTGTTGACATGGCAATTGTTGGAACCAACAATTGCCCCCAGTATTTTTCCTTAGGACAATCCGAGCTAGAGTTCATGGCAATCGATCGTTCCGATCGATTGCCCCCAGTATTTTCTTGATTAAACGTGCGAACAAGTCTCATCCTCACAGGGTTGAGGCTTATTCTTTGATGTGGTGCTTCCTAACCTACACTCAATGTGGTCGGTGTTTGCACTCATTTCTCGCTCATGGTCATAACTTTTAAACCATTGAATTCGATATTTGATGGATTTACGCATTTGATCTGTTACTTTCACGTGATTGGACACACAACTATCAAGTCGGAAGTCTTTAAAGCTTATAACGTGGCCATAGGGTGTGATGAAAGACGACGGGATCATGGAGGGATATTTGAGGTATGTGGAGCTTAAATGGGTGACCAAAGCTGCAAATTGCGTCTTCTCTCGGATTCATCTTCATTGTCTTGAAGTTGTCTGGCTGCTTCATGTGACGTTGTTTTCGAGCTTCTGGACCTGGACTTTTAAAGTTGTCCTTTACACCATTCTCTTTTTTGTCATTTGGACTTCTTCGAGGCGCTTCGGGTTTGCCTTTTGTTTTATCCTTTCTTGACTTTTCCTTCGGGGTTCTTGGTTTCCCGGTTTTGGGCTTCGAGAGCTGTTTTGATGTGAGCTCTTATGATCCTGTGTCACTCTGGGACCATTTGCGGATCGCTTCGTCATGCTGATAGCGGCATTGCTTCTTTGGACTGATGAGAATGTTATCTGAGAGTCGGGCTCCTCGCTTCCTTTGATCACCAGGTCGGACATTCATCATTGGGGGTTATTTTGTGGAGCTCATAATATTGAAAAGGGATATACGAAAGGCTCAAGGGGGTGCCTAGGGTTTAATGATAGGGTTTACAAGCTTTTGGCTATGTGGTGCTGTACCTAGGTGCTTCGTCATTCCTGATAGTTGTGTATCCGTTCTTTGTTACTTTCGCAGGTCTAAGAGTAAATTTACAAATCATCTCCTTCGGTCGGAGTTATGCCGTTTACCTCACCTTTGAATGTGGTCTCACCAGAATCGTGTAAAAATGACACGCTTGTTCACTCATGGTTTTTCCACTCAAGACACTCTCGTGAATTTCACTCAGAGACTAGTTCACGCGTAAACGAAAGATTAAAGATGACGATCCTGAACTCAGATTGCCCCCAGTATTGACCTGGGGTTTATGACAACACTTAAACAGATGTGGATTTTGGAATGCTTTGTGGATATTGTGGGATAGTCTATGGTGTGAGGACGGACATGTTCACCCTTTTAGAAACAAAAGACAAGTCGTTCTAATTCACGAATGGAAAGATAACATCAAAAGTTGTGATCTAAAATGATAAAGGAAGCTAACTACCATAAAAGTTAGAAGAATGATTGAGAAAAGAAAACTACTAAATCGAGAAAACTTCTGAAATAGTGATGTTGAACAGTCTGATGCCAACGTGTTGAAGACTCAAGCTATTGACCGTCGGGGCGCCATTGACCATGATTGTCTTCCTTCCAAACTTCGAGTAGGCCCTGTAAAATGTCTGAACTAGGAATGCCTATGGGTTATGTAGGAAGTAACTGGGCCTGAGTCGTCGCCAAACTGAGAGTGAGTGCATAGATTAGAGTGATATATTCCTAGACTAGAGCGGACATGTAGGTGTGACTCCAGAAATTGAGCAAACAAGCTGAAAGAAATCACAAGGACGGTGAATGGGCCACTGGGCCGAGGGATAAGCCTTGAGGTCTAAATTCGTTTGATGCTCTTGTTGGGTCATGAAGCCGGAAACTGA
The DNA here is from genome assembly GCA_023374045.1 of Limonium bicolor. Taxonomy (NCBI): domain Eukaryota; kingdom Viridiplantae; phylum Streptophyta; class Magnoliopsida; order Caryophyllales; family Plumbaginaceae; genus Limonium; species Limonium bicolor. Next base: position 137,676,483 of record CM041780.1, on the reverse strand, counting down.
AATGAATGAGTTATGCAAACCATCTTGGATTCAAATGTTTTATGGGCAAAAATTCTGGATTGAGAACGAAGCTCATGGGCCAAAACTATGAATTGGTCTATGGGCTCAAATGGAATGAGTTATGAGTGTGGTACTTGGGCCAGAATGACTGCTCTATATGTGAACTGGAATTCGGGCCGAGTGATTTTGGTTGGGCCTAAAAGATGACACCTAGATCTAGGGTTTTGGGTTAGGGTCATGATAAGAAGTCTACCTAGACTAGAATGAGCCCTTGGGCCGGAATGTGTTTGGGCCTGAAGTAAAGCACATGAGCTGGAATGGTCCCTAAATCACAAATGGGCTTAACTTTCTTCGGGCCAGAGAAGATGGTTGCTAAGCCGAAAAAGATTTTATTTTCAGGACTTGTGAGATATTTCAAGTTCAAGTGGATTTCCTTTTTATGGGCCTAGAACTAATTGGATAATTCAAATTGGGCCAGAAGAGAAATCACCTAAGTCTAGGCTTTTGGGCCGAAGCCCGAACGACTCACATGTTAAACCAAACAGGGCCTCTGGGCCGCAAACAAATAGAGCTGCCAATTCGTGTTGGGCTAGGTCGATGTAGGAGAAGTTCCTATCAATCTCTAGGCTGGGTAGTGGGCCGATCATACAAGCAAACAAGGCCCACACAAATTCAACATGTCCTCACTAGACGTTTAAATCAAACTGGGTATGGATCGATCCGGAGAGGTGCTTGGGGCGCGGGCCCAGGTCACCACAAAGGAATAGGGCTTGTACGCTATTCTCTTTGGGCTTCCCCACTCTTTTCACATCACCTGAAGGTGTGCGTCTACAGTTGGGTCTTTGACTGACCAAACAAAGGGCTAGGTAAGGGCACTGCTAGGAAAACGCTTGGGGCTAAAGCCCAGGTATTAAGGGGGTGTGGTTAGACGACACCCTCCTCTTTTCCCCCGCTTATTCACATCACCTAAAAGGTGTGAGTCCCTGACAGGGGACCCTCAAACGGGTCCCGGGGTGAAATTGGTTTGTGTGGACCCTCGCTCTCATATGATGCCAAGGTGTAGAAAATTAAAGTGCGCACGAAGGTAAACAAACAGAGTAATAAAGCCATAAATAAACATTTTCGAGTTAAGCCCTCTTTCTTAAAATTAAAACAAGTTAAAATTAAGAAGTATGTCCCCAGCAGAGTCGCCAGTCTGTGAGCCTCGATTTTAAACCCCTATCCTATGTGGATTAAGCTGATTTGGATCTAATCGGGTTTAGGTCCACTTATAACCTAAGATTAATAACTATGTCATGTAATAATAATTATTAAATCCTAAGTTAGCTCACTGGAACCTATTATGAGTCGCCACCTAATTTTAACCTAGATCAAATTAGGAAAGGAGAGTTCAGGTTCGGGGGCTTGATATTCGACTTAATTAGGGTTCAAATTACTTTCATTACCCTTCCTAGGTCATTTTTCCTCTACTTGGTTTATTTACAGCTTATTACGAGTCGTTTTAACCTAAGTGCGCGAGCTTCTGTTTTTTTGTGTTTTTTAGCATTTTTTGACAGAAAATTAAAGTGAAATTTAAAGCTATCTAAACTAGGGTTTCGGAGGCAGAATTAGGTCAAATTTTGCTTACGTCCGTAGCCACGGACCCCATGTCCGAGACCACGGACCCCAGTTAACCTAATTATACAGAAGAGTCGAAATTAAAGGAAAACAAAAAATTGCAGAGTCCGGGGCCACGGACAGGCTGTCCGTGGGCCCGGACATTATTAGAAACCTAAACTTGAATTTTTTAAAATCCCGCCGCCGTCCGTGGGCGTCCGGGCTTACGGACAGGGAGTCCGGGACCCCGGACATGACGTCCGTGGGTGCGGACCGACCTCGGACGGCGGCGTTGAGGCTGTTCCCGAAGGTGTTTTTGGCTCAAATTTTATGGGTGTGTATCCTGAAAGATGTACAAGACATTAGTGATTGAAAGTTCTCAATTTGAATTCGAATTAAGCACGAAACTTGGTAAACAAGTTATTGTACAGAAGCTTAAACAAACAGCAATACAGAAGCGTAAAAAGGTTAGTTTCAGCCCAAAATTTGACAGAGAGTTAATAAGGTCGTGGGGAATTAGAAAAGTAGAATTGTAACCTGTTTTACCTTCGAATTCAAGAGGGTTCTTCACGTCGGGATTCTTCGGAGGCTCCGATGGTGCCGGTTCTGGATTGTGTTCGACCCGAGCTTCTGGTTGTTGATTGTTGAAGGTGTTCTTCACGTTTTGGAGGTGGTTTGGTTGATGTTTGATGATTGATGATGATGTTGTGGGAGTTGAAAAATATGTTTTGGTGTTGATTTTGGTGAGATTTCGGTGTTTGATTGGGGCTCTGGAGTTCAAAACGTGGAGAGAGAGAGACGGCCGCCTTCTTTGAGAGTCTAGGGTTCTTGAGGTCCTCCTTTGATCATGGGATAAGGTTCCTTATATAGGCTTCCTTAAAGATATAAAAATTCGGTAAAAACCGAGATTTACCGACGTTTTAGCTCAAGGGCTTCCAAAAGGAATTTGATTATGAAATTTTACATATGGGTAAAGGATGATATTCTGAATTTTCTAAAGTGGAATCGAATTTTTGGATATTGGAATATTTTTAAATTCAATTTATCGTCAGATTCAATCAGAAATTGCTAGAAAATTATTGGAAATTCGAAAAATCAAAATTCCAACGCCATTATGCTTCAAATGTCATCCTCTATCATGGGTTAAAATTTCAAAGCATTTTGAATTGATTTGACCCTTATTTGGAGTAGAGAGAGAAAGCCTATAGGGGGCTTAGGAGCCTTAAAAAATTACGAAAATGCCCCTGGAGATGACTAAGCTGTCCCTAGTACTCTGAAATGTGCCGATCGAACTGGGAACCCTCGCTACTAGCCTATTAGTAGAGACTCTCGGGGGGGGGTTGAAATTTTGGGTATAACAGATTGCCCCCCGTCAACTAGATTTTGTAATGGAAATGAAATGGCTAGTTGATGCTTGAGTGATACCCCAAAATTTTTGATCTTAAAAGACCCCACATGCAATTGAAATCCGATAACTTGTGTCGAGCTGCTCTAAGGCGCTGACTACCTATGAGTAAAGTGGAAGGATGTCGAGCGATTCTAAGGCGTTGACTACCTATGAGGATGAAATGATGTCAAGCTATTCTAAGGCGTTGACTACCTAAAATGTGAAATTGAGATAATGTCAAGCGATTCTAAGGCGTTGACAACCTAACAAGTGAAAATTGGGTGGTATGCAAATGCAAGAATGCTGAAATGCTAGTGATACTGATGATGCTGACGATGCTGATGATGCTGATGATGATGACGATGCTGATGATGCTGATGATGCTGATGATGCTCGGATGCTTCTGGGGACCGAAACCCATTCCAATGCTCCTGGCTGGTATACTATAGGGACTTATTGCCTCTGCCCACCAACTGGGGTGCTGGGATAACTTCTAGATTACCAAGGGGACTTATTGCCACTGCCCACTAGTTGTTTCTCCCGAGAAGTTGACATTAAGATGGGGACTTATTGCCTCTACCCCACCAACTTAGATCACGCTCTGTCTCGTACTTGTCTCGCACTGAAGATGATACTAGGTCTCGTACTGGTCTCGCACTGGATGATGGTGATAGGTCTCGCACTGATGAAGATGATAGGTCTCGCACTGATGAAGATGATAGGTCTCGCACTGATGAAGATGATGGGTCTCGCACTGAAGTCTCGTACTAAATGGATGAAGAAAAAGCTGGATTCCGCACTGATTCTGGGTCGCGCACTGAATGAAGATGTCTTGTACTAAAGTCTTGAAAATGATGGGTCTCGCACTGATGAAGATGGTGGGTCTCGCACTGAATGAAGATGCTAGGTCTCGTACTGAATGAGGAAACTGCAGGGCCTCGCACTGTTTTGGGTCTCGAACTAAAAATGAGTTAGGAAGATAATGGTCTTGTGCAAATGATGAAAACTGATTACTGGAGTGCCAAACATGGCAATGATGATAAGATGTATGCAATCAAAATATATGAAAGATACTCGTTCAAAACAGGAAACTGTTGGAAAAGGTGCCGAACTTGGCAATGCTTGAGAAAAACCCTGTTGAAAAAGGAAAATGAAATGATCATTTCTGACTAAAAATTTCAAATCTGCAATTTGCTTCTTGAAAAATGAACATGCCATTGGTGGAAGTGTGTGGTGTTTGTTGTGGTGCTAAAGGCTTTTGCCGGTGTTCCAGATTTGTGATAGACCAGGGATTGGGTTGTGATTTATGATGGGCTTGAGAGTGTGTGTGGTGGTAAGGGCTTATGTGTCTGTGGTGGGATGGTGGCGCTCAAGCTTTGGGTTTCAATTGGTGTTGACATGGCAATTGTTGGAACCAACAATTGCCCCCAGTATTTTTCCTTAGGACAATCCGAGCTAGAGTTCATGGCAATCGATCGTTCCGATCGATTGCCCCCAGTATTTTCTTTGATTAAACGTGCGAACAAGTCTCATCCTCACAGGGTTCAGGCTTATTCTTTGATGTGGTGCTTCCTAACCTACACTCGACGTGGTCGGTGTTTGCACTCATTTCTCGCTCGTGGTCATAACTTCTAAACCATTGAATTCGATATTTGATGGATTTACGCATTGATCTGTTACTTTCACGTGATTGGACACACAACTATCAAGTCGGAAGTCTTTAAAGCTTATAACGTGGCCATAGGGTGTGATGAAAGACGACGGGATCATGGAGGGATATTTGAGGTATGTGGAGCTTAAATGGGTGACCAAAGCTGCAAATTGCGTCTTCTCTCGGATTCATCTTCATTGTCTTGAAGTTGTCTGGCTGCTTCATGTTGACGTTGTTTTCGAGCTTCTGGACCTGGACTTTTGAAGTTGTCCTTTACACCATTCTCTTTTTTGTCATTTGGACTTCCGAGGCACTTCGGGTTTGCCTTTTTGTTTTATCCTTTCTTGACTTTGCCTTCGGGGTTCTTGTGTTTCCCGGTTTTGGGCTTCGAGAGCTGTTTTGATGTGAGCTCTTATGATCCTGTGTCACTCTGGGACCATTTGTGGATCGCTTCGTCATGCTGATAGCGGCATTGCTTCTTTGGACTGATGAGAATGTTATCTGATAGTCGGGCTCCTCGCTTCCTTTGATCACCAGGTCGGACATTCATCATTGGCTGGGTTTTTTGTGGAGCTCATAATATTGAAAAGGGATATACGAAAGGCTCAACGGGGTGCCTAGGGTTTAATGATAGGGTTTACAAGCTTTTGGCTATGTGGTGCTGTACCTAGGTGCTTCGTCATTCCTGATAGTTGCGTATCGGTTCTTTGTTACTTTTCGCAGGTCTAAGAGTAAATTTACAAATCATCTCCTTCGGTCGGAGTTATGTCGTTTACCTCACCTTTGAATGTGGTCTCACCAGAATCGTGTAAAAATGACACGCTTGTTCACTCATGGTTTTTCCACTCAAGACACTCTCGTGAATTTCACTCAGAGACTGGTTCGCACGCGTAAACGAAAGATTAAAGATGACGATCCTGAACTCAGATTGCCCCCAGTATTGACCTGGGGTTTATGACAACACTTAAACAGATGTGGATTTTGGAATGCTTTGTGGATATTATGGGATAGTCTATGGTGTGAGGACGAACATGTTCACCCTTTTAGAAACAAAAGACAAGTCGTTCTAATTCACGAATGGAAAGATAACATCAAAAGTTATGATCTAAAATGATAAAGGAAGCTAACTACCATAAAAGTTAGAAGAATGATTGAGAAAAGAAAACTACTAAATCGAGAAAACTTCTGAAATAGTGATGTTGAACAGTCTGATGCCAACGTGTTGAAGACTCAAGCTGTTGACCGTCGGGGCGCCATTGACCATGATTGTCTTCCTTCCAAACTTCGAGTAGGCCCTGTAAAATGTCTGAACTAGGAATGCCTATGGGTTATGTAGGAAGTAACTGGGCCTGAGTCGTCGCCAAACTGAGAGTGAAGTGCATAGATTAGAGTGATATTCCTAGACTAGAGCGGACATGTAGGTGTGACTCCAGAAATTGAGCAAACAAGCTGAAAGAAATCACAAGGACGGTGAATGGGCCACTGGGCCGAGGGATAAGCCTTGAGGTCTAAATTCGTTTGATGCTCTTGTTGGGCCATGAAGCCGGAAACTGAAATGAATGAGTTATGCAAACCATCTTGGATTCAAATGTTTTATGGGCAAAAATTCTGGATTGAGAACGAAGCTCATGGGCCAAAACTATGAATTGGTCTATGGGCTCAAATGGAATGAGTTATGAGTGTGGTACTTGGGCCAGAATGACTGCTCTATATGTGAACTGGAATTCGGGCCGAGTGATTTTGGTTGGGCCTAAAAGATGACACCTAGATCTAGGGTTTTGGGTTAGGGTCATGATATGAAGTCTACCTAGACTAGAATGAGCCCTTGGGCCGGAATGTGTTTGGGCCTGAAGTAAAGCACATGAGCTGGAATGGTCCCTAAATCACAAATGGGCTTAACTTCTTCGGGCCAGAGAAGATGGTTGCTAAGCCGAAAAAGATTTTTTTTCAGGACTTGTGAGATATTTCAAGTTCAAGTGGATTTCCTTTTATGGGCCTAGAACTAATTGGATAATTCAAATTGGGCCAGAAGAGAAATCACCTAAGTCTAGGCTTTTGGGCCGAAGCCCGAACGACTCACATGTTAAACCAAACAGGGCCTCTAGGCCGCAAACAAATAGAGCTGCCAATTCGTGTTGGGCTAGGTCGATGTAGGAGAAGTTCCTATCAATCTCTAGGCTGGGTAGTGGGGCGATCATACAAGCAAACAAGGCCCACACAAGTTCAACATGTCCTCACTAGACGTTTAAATCAAACTGGTATGGATCGATCCGGAGAGGTGCTTGGGGCGCGGGCCCAGGTCACCACAAAGGAATAGGGCTTGTACGCTATTCTCTTTGGGCTTCCCCACTCTTTTCACATCACCTGAAGGTGTGCGTCTACGGTCGGGTCTTTGACTGACCAAACAAAGGGCTAGGTAAGGGCACCGCCAGGAAAACGCTTGGGGCTAAAGCCCAGGTATTAAGGGGGTGTGGTTAGACGACACCCTCCTCTTTTCCCCCGCTTATTCACATCACCTAAAAGGTGTGAGTCCCTGACAGGGGACCCTCAAACGGGTCCCGGGGTGAAATTGGTTTGTGTGGACCCTCGCTCTCATATGATGCCAAGGTGCAGAAAATTAAAGTGCGCACGAAAGTAAACAAACAGAGTAATAAAGCCATAAATAAACATTTTCGAGTTAAGCCCTCTTTCTTAAAATTAAAACAAGTTAAAAATTAAGAAGTATGTCCCCAGCAGAGTCGCCAGTCTGTGAGCCTCGATTTTAAACCCCTATCCTATGTGGATTAAGCTGATTAGGATCTAATCGGGTTTTAGGTCCACTTACAACCTAAGACTAATAACTATGTCATGTAACAATAATTATTAAATCCTAAGTTAGCTCACTGGAACCTATTATGAGTCGCCACCTAATTTTTACCTAGGTCAAATTAGGAAAGGAGAGTTCAGGTTCGGGGGCTTGATATTCGACTTAATTAGGGTTCAAATTACTTTCATACCCTTCCCGGGGTGAAATTGGTTTGTGTGGACCCTCGCTCTCATATGATGCCAAGGTGCAGAAAATTAAAGTGCGCACGAAAGTAACAAACAGAGTAATAAAGCCATAAATAAACATTTTCGAGTTAAGCCCTCTTCTTAAAATTAAAACAAGTTAAAAATTAAGAAGTATGTCCCCAGCAGAGTCGCCAGTCTGTGAGCCTCGATTTTAAACCCCTATCCTATGTGGATTAAGCTGATTAGGATCTAATCGGGTTTAGGTCCACTTATAACCTAAGATTAATAACTATGTCATGTAACAATAATTATTAAATCCTAAGTTAGCTCACTGGAACCTATTATGAGTCGCCACCTAATTTTTACCTAGGTCAAATTAGGAAAGGAGAGTTCAGGTTCGGGGGCTTGATATTCGACTTAATTAGGGTTCAAATTACTTTCATTACCCTCCTAGGTCGTTTTTCCTCTACATGGTTTATTTACAGCTTATTACGAGTCGTTTTAACCTAAGTGCGCGAGCTTCTGTTTTTTTGTGTTTTTAGCATTTTTGACAGAAAATTAAAGTGAAATTAAAAGCTATCTAAACTAGGGTTTCGGAGGCAGAATTAGGTCAAATTTTGCTTACGTCCGTAGCCACGGACCCCATGTCCGAGACCACGGACCCCAGTTAACCTAATTATACAGAAGAGTCGAAATTAAAAAAAACAAAAAATTGCAGAGTCCGGGGCCACGGACAGGCTGTCCGTGGCCCGGACATTATTAGAAAACCTAAATTTGAATTTTTTAAAATCCCGCCGCCGTCCGTGGGCGTCCGGGCTTACGGACAGGGAGTCCGGGACCCCGGACATGACGTCCGTGGGTGCGGACCGACCTCGGACGGCGGCGTTGAGGCTGTTCCCGAAAGTGTTTTTGGCTCAAATTTTATGGGTGTGTAGCCTGAAAGATGTACAAGACATTAGTGATTGAAAGTTCTCAATTTGAATTCGAATTAAGCACGAAACTTGGTAAACAAGTTATTGTACAGAAGCTTAAACAAACAGCAATACAGAAGCGTAAAAAGGTTAGTTTGAGCCCAAAATTTGACAGAGAGTTAATAAGGTCGTGGGGAATTAGAAAAGTAGAATTTTAACCTGTTTTACCTTCGAATTCAAGAGGATTCTTCACGTCGGGATTCTTCGGAGGCTCCGATGGTGCCGGTTCTGGATTGTGTTCGACCCGAGCTTCTGGTTGTTGATTGTTGAAGGGTTCTCACGTTTTGGAGGTGGTTTGGTTGATGTTGATGATTGATGATGTTGTGGGAGTTGAAAATATGTTTTGGTGTTGATTTTGGAGATTTCGGTGTTTGATTGGGGCTCTGGAGTCAAAACGTGGAGAGAGAGGGACGGCCACCTCTTTGAGAGTCTAGGGTTCTTGAGGTCCTCCTTTGATCATGGGATAAGGTTCCTTATATAGGCTTCCTTAAAGATAGAAAAATCCGGTAAATACCGAGATTTACCGACGTTTTAGCTCAAGGGCTTCCAAAAGGAATTTGATTATGAAATTTTACATATGGGTAAAGGATGATATTTCTGAATTTTCTAAAGTGGAATCGAATTTTTTGGATATTGGAATATTTTTAAATTCAATTTTCGTCAGATTCAATCAGAAATTGCTAGAAAATTATTGGAAATTCAAAAAATCAAAATTCCAACGCCATTATGCTTCAGATGCCATCCTCTATCATGGGTTAAAATTTCAAAGCATTTTGAATTGATTTGACCCTTATTTGGAGGAGAGAGAAAGCCTATAGGGGGCTTAGGAGCCTTGAAAAATTACGAAAATGCCCCTGAAGATGACTAAGCTGTCCCTAGTACTCTGAAATGTGCCGATCGAACTGGGAACCCTCGCTACTAGCCTATTAGTAGAGACTCTCGGGGGGGTTGAAATTTTGGGTATAACATATCGGTATATATGAGAATTCGCTACCGGTACTTGTTTATGTGTACCTTGCGGAGTGCTGTACTTTTGATAGGAGTGAAACACGATGGAGCTTTCTGGGAGCAGAATTTATTGCCTCCTGATCTTGTCCTTCCGGAGTTACCAAAACCGCTTGGAACTTAAAAACATGCTGCTCGGTACTGAAATTTTACTGTCGTTATTGCACAACTTTGATTTGTCCGGTTCTGAAAAGTGGGCCGAAGTTTCCACAGACCATAATTACCACCGGGCTTCTTTTCTCGTCAATTCTGGGAGTACACCGAACTCGTGAACTCCCGGTACCTGCTTCCCTCTTCTCCAGCTTTACCTCTTTTACTGGGACCTGTGGAAACAGAAAGTTGAACCCTTGCGGAGGATTGCTTCCACCGGTAGGAGATACGAGGCAGAGTAGATCAAACCGCCGCTATTTGCTGTGGTTCTCGTCCCACTCCCTAACTAGTATCACCTCTCCGGTCGATCTTCTTTCGATCTTGTACCCGATCTGTTCCAGTGTCACCCCTTTTCCTCCCCTTTCTATTGACATCGCTGCTGCTTAATTTTGAGATTCTGTGTCCTTACGTATTGCACACGAAGTATCACTGCCTTCTGTTTTCCTCATTATTACTGGAGAGTTGAATGATTGATTGATGGTCCGTGGTTTCGAAAGCGCACCTCCGGTAACTCCCTTCAATATTCTGTTGCTGGAAAATAATAAGTCTAATGCACTTGCTGCTATAGGTATCGCTTTCTTCCGATAACTTGTTTTTGGATGCTCTGGGGGAGGGTGCCTTTACCGTTGCATCAGGGTAGTCATTCCGGCTGTGATAAGTGCAAAACATATAGACTTGTTAGGGTTTTATCACCTTATTAATTGCAACATTTTAGTAATGTTTCGCACTTATCTAGGGTTTTTCCTATAATTATGTTGTTATATTAACTGATGTATTATATGTGTTAAATTGTAGGAAAAATACCTAAAACATACATATGTTTATAAGGGATTAAATAAGGTCACGTGGAGGAGGAATACGCATGCATATTTGCATGCAACCGCCTGGTCTTGGGGGCGGACACCACACCACCAACCGCCTGGCGGACGAGAAGGAGGCAACCGCCTCTTAATGGGCGGTCAAGCTGGCGGACAAGGAACACAAGACCGCGAGGCGGTTGAGACAGAGGAGACCGCCACTTAAGAGGCGGACAAGACCATGGAGAACCACCAAGTAACAGGCGGACAACATAGAGGAGACCGCTCCTTATCTAGCGGACACGTGTAAATGTGTGGGAAATCAACGGGTTATCTTCTACGCCGACTCGCTCTGCAACTTGAGACGGCGCCTACCAGAAATCACGCACGTCGATGCAGCCCTGTCCCCTGCGCAATCAATGAGCTGCAATCAATGGGGAGCTGCATCATCGAGCTCAATCAATGAAGCTGCTGATCTGCTTCTTCTTCCTCTATAAATACGAGCTTCATTCCTCCTTACTGAGTGTCCTTCCGGAGGCTCCTTCCGTGGTTCCTCTGGAGTTCCAATTCACACACCATCTCATCTCTCCTTCCGCCTTCTCCATTTTATTTATTTACATTCCACTAAATCCACCTCTGGCCTACGTACACAAAATAGCAGAGTGAGCCGGAGTGATTACGGATGATTTCTATTACTCTTGTCTCTGTCTATCTATTTAATATGTTAGGCTAGTTTACGTATGCTTTGGGAATAATTATTATGTTTGTATTAATTGTGCAATGTTTTTACTGGTTTTAATTTAATGAAGTTTGTTACGCTTAAAGCTCATCTCTCGCCTTTTTAATAAATGTCATGAGTTTATTAAATTGCTTGCTAAGTCTATTTTGATCAGACCAGGTGATAAATAGATAGGTTGATTAAGCCGTAAATTTGGAGAAAGCTCTATTATGATTTAATGAGTTAGTATTTTCAGATGCAATTATATTTCCTCGAATTTAATGTCCGTTTACATAAGAGTGCTCGAACCTTGATTAGACCGAGCATTTCTGGTAAACGAGTTCTTATGAGGCTATGACTTAGTCCTTAAGATAATTAAAGGAATTTTGCCAGACAATTATAATTAAACCAGCAGGAATAGCATGAAAGAGCAGATAATATTAGTCTGAACCAGAGTCCCGTTTAGTTTATCTGTTAATTTAGTTTTTTATCCTTCCTTTTATTTATAAAAACAAGTCAATTAATCCCCCTCCTGTGACACGCTTAGGTACTATAATATGTACATTAGTCCCGTGGTTCGATATCCGGTCGCTTACATTTTCACTATACTACTGCGACCGGGATTTGTTTGCAGCCCGACGTTTATTTTGGGTTTAAATTTCTTTTCTTTAATTTTAATTACACCACTTAAACCACTCAGATTATAACGTCTGCAGGCTGCCATCTGTCGACGGTCCTTATCTTGCTCCATCCGTACAGCCTCCCTTTTATCATTTTGTCTTGCATCTCTTTGCATACTCTGGCTATTTTCATGGCAGCAACAGAGCATATATTTCATTCGTTCACCATCGGTGGAGAGGAGGAGTTGGCTACTGGCGGAAAGAATTATTTTACCGAGAGACTTTCTAGCCCAAAGATTGCTCGGGGTGCTGGCCTCCTTTCCTACCGGGGTACTCTTCGTACTTAATATTTCTTTATGGCTAAACAAAGTACCTTCCGGTAACAATAGGAGTAGTGTGATGGCGCTTCTGTAAAACTAATTACCATCAATTAGTAGCAACACTTTCATGAGGTGGTCCCTTCTATTGTTTTACAGACGCTAGTCTCGTATGCCCCCAGGCGAAACTAAACTCCCAGAGGGAGATGTTGAAGCATAACTTCTCCTGGTTGGTGATAGGATGTGCGGAGATATTCCTTTCAATTCAAGGCAATGTTGAAATCTCAAATCTTTGACGTCCGAGCCCAAACTTCAAGTGGCTGTAAATCCCGTCACCCGGTGTGAGCCTCGATTTTAAACCCTATCCTATGTTGGTTAAAGCTGATTAGGATCTAACCAGGTCTTAGGTCCACTTATAACCTAAGGTTAATAACTATGTCATATAACAATGATTATTAAAACCTAAGCTAGCTCACTAGAACCTATTATGAGTTGCCACCTAATCTTAACCTAGATCAAATTAGGAAAGGACTGTTCGGGTTCGGGGGCTTGATATTCGACTTAATTAGGGTTCAATTACTTTCATTACCCCTAGAAGTCGTTTTTCCTCTACTTAGTTTAATTACGGCTTATTACGAGTCGTTTTAACCTAAGTGTGCGAGCTTCTGTTTTTTTTTGTTTTTAGCATTTTTTGACTGAAAATAAAAGTGAAAGTTGAAATTACCTAAACTAGGGTTTCGGAGGTAGAATTAGGTCAAATTTTGTTTCCGTCCGTAGCCACGGACCTAATGTCCGTAACCACGGACCCTAGTTAATCTATGTGGAAATAAAAGTCGAATTAAACAAAAAACAAAATTTGAAAAGTCCGGGGCCACGGATAGGACGTCCGTAGGCCCGGACATAGTTTAGCAAAACCTAAATTTTTAAAATTTTAAAATCCCGCCGCCATCCGTGGGTGTCCGTGGCCATGGACAACCCGTCCGTGGTCCCGGACCATAGGTCCGAGATCCCGGACCACCCACGGACAGGGGTTTTATGGTGGTTCCCGAAGGTGTTTTCGGCTCAAAATTTATGCACGTGTAGCCTGAAAGGTATACAATTCGTTAGTAATTGAAAGATTGCAATTTGAAGTCGAATTATGTACAAAACTTGACGAACAAGTAACAAGGCAGAAACAAAAGTAATTAGAAATACAGAGCGTAAAAAGGTTAGTTTGAACCCAAAATTTGACAGAGAGTTAATAAGGTCGTGGAGAGTTAGAAAAGTAGAATTGCAACCTGTTTTACCTTCGAATTCAGGAGGATTCTTCATGTCGGGATTCTTCAGAGGCTCCGATGGTGCCGGTTCCGGATTGAGTTCGACCCGAGCTTCTGGTGGTTGATTGTTGAAGGTGTTCTTCACGTTTTGGAGGTGGTTTGGTTGATGTTTGATGATTGTTGATGTGTTGGGAGTTGAAAAATGTGTTTAGATGGTGATTTCGGGGGATTTTTGATGTGATTTGGTGCTTGGATGTGTAAAAACGTGGAGAGAGAGGGACGGCCGCCTTCTTTGAGAGTCTAGGGTTCTTGAGGTCCTCCTTTGATCATGGGATAAGGTTCCTTATATAGGCTTCCTTAAAGATAGAAAAATCCGGTAAAAACCGAGATTTATCGACGTTCAAGGGCTTCCAAAAGGACTTGATTATGAAATTTCACACATGGGTAAAGGATGATATTTCTGATTTTTCTAAAGTGGAATCGAATTTTTTGAATATTGGAATATTTTTAAATTCAATTTCTTGTCAGATTCAATCAGAAATTGCTAGAAAATTATTGGAAATTTGAAAAATCAAAATTCCAACGCCATTATGCTTCAGATGCCATCCTCTATCATGGGTTAAAATTTCAAAGCATTTTGAGTTGATTTGACCCTTATTTGGAGGAGAGAGAAAGCCTATAGGGGGCTTAGGAGCCTTGAAAAATTACGAAAATGCCCCTGGAGATGACTAAGCTGTCCCTAGTACTCTGAAATGTGCCGATCGAACTGGGAACCCTTGCTACTAGCCTATTAGCAGAGATTCTCTTCCGGGGGGGTTGAAATTTTGGGTATAACAGATTGCCCCCCGTCAACTAGTCTTTGTAATAGAAATGAAAAGGCTAGTTGATGCTTGAGTGATACCCCAAAATTTTGGATCTTAAAAGACCGCACGTGCAATCCGACAAGTTCCGTCGAGCTATTCTAAGGCGCTGACTACCTAAGAGTAAAATGGAAGGGTGTCGAGCGGTTCTAAGGCGTCGACCACCTAAAGGTAATAATGAAGTAATGTCAGACTATTCTAAGGCGCCGACTACCTATAAGGATGATATGATGTCAAGCTATTCTAAGGCATTGACTACCTATAATGAATGAGATGATGTCAAGCTATTCTGAGGCGTTGACTACCTATCAGTGATTGAAAATTGGTGTTGGGTCGAGTTCTTCTATTCGGGAGTTCTGCTGCTCTAGTGAGTTCTGCTGCTCTGGTGAATCTGAATCTTTGGCTGAGAATCTGTATCTCTGAAGAGTCTGTACCTTCGGCTGAGAATCTGTATCCCTGAAGAATCTGTACCTTCAGCTGAGAATCTGAATCCCTGAAGAATCTGTACCTTCGGCTGAGAATCTGTATCCCTGAAGAATCTGTACCTTCGGCTGAGAATCTGTATCCCTGAAGAATCTGTACCTTCGGCTGAGAATCTGTATCCCTGAATCGTGACGAGGAGTCTCATACGAATAAATGCAATGGTCATGATGAAAGTTAATTATGAAAGTGCCAAACGTGGCGATGAGGATGTGCATGTCAAAATACGATCAAAGTGTATGTAGGAAATTTGTCCAAAACAAGAAATTGCTGAAAGAGGTGCCAAACGTGGTAGTGTTTGTAGAATAATCTGTTTAATGAAAAGGAAAGCAAAATTATCATTTCCTAACCATAGACTTCGGACTTGTAATTTATCCCCTAGGAGATGAACATGCCATCGGTGGGGTATGGTGTATGATGTAAAGGTAAGGGCTTATGTGGGCCTGTGGTGTTTGATGTGGAGGTAAGGGCTTATGCGGGCCGTGGTGTGTGATGGTGGGTGGTGATGTTTAAGCTCTGGGTTCCAATTGGTGTTGTCATAGCAATTGTTGGAACCAACAATTGCCCCCAGTATTTTTACCTTAAGACAATCTAAGCTAGAGTTCGTGGCAATCGATCGGAACGATCGATTGCCCCCAGTATTTCTTTTATTAAACGTGCGAACGAGTCTCGTCCTCACAGGGTCAGGGCTTATGTTTTTATGTGGTGCTTACTAACCTACACTCGGCGTGTTTGGTGCTTGCACTCGTTCCTCACCTATAGTCACAACTTCTAGACCATTGAATTCGATATTTGATGGATTTACGCATTTGATCTGTTACTTTCACGTTTGGACACACAACTATCAAGTCGGAAGTCTTTAAAGCTTATAACGTGGCCACGGGTATGATGAAGGACACCGGGACCATGGAGGGATATTTGAGGTAAGTGGAGCTTAAGTGGGTGACCAAAGCTGCAACTTGCGTCTTCTCTCAGATTCATCTTCCTTGTCTTGAAGTCGTCTAACTGCTTCATGTTGACGTTGTTTTTGAGCTTCTGGACTTGGACTTTTAAAGTTGTCCTTTACACTATTTCTCTTTTCGTCTTTTGGATTTCCTCGAGGCACTTCGGTTTTGCCTCTTTGTTTGATCCTTTCTTGACTTTGCCTTCGGGGTTCTTGTGTTTCCCGGTTTTGAGTTTTGAGAGCTATTTTGATGTGAGCTCTTTTGATCCTGTGTCACTTTGGGACCATTTGCGGATCACTTCGTCATGCTGATAGCGGCTTTGCTTCTCTGGACTGATGAAAACGTTATCTGAGAGTCAGGCTCCTCGCTTCCTTTGGTCACCGGGTTGGTTATTCATCACGGGCTGGCTTGCTCTGTGGAGCTTTGCAACATCGAAAAGGGATATATGAAAGGCTCAGCGGGGGTGCCTAGGGTTTAATGTCAGGGTTTACAAGCTTTTAGCTATGTGGTGTTGTACCTAGGTGCTTCGTCATTCCTGATAGTTGTGTATCCGTTCGTTGTTACTTTTCGGAGGTCTAAGAGTAAATTTACAAATTATCTCCTTCGGTCGGAGTTATGCCGTTTACCTCACCTTTGAATGTGGTCTCACCGGACTCGTGTAAAAATGACACGCTCGTTCACTCATGGTTTTTCCACTCAAGACACTCTCGCGAGATTTTCACTCGGAAACTCGTTCGCACATTTAAACAAAAGATAAAAGATGACGAACTTAAACTTAGATTGCCCCCAGTATTGATTTTGGGGTTTGTGACAACAATTCAATAGATGTGGACCTTGAACCTCTTTGTGGGTTGTGAGTTGTGGTGTTTGGTTAGGCATGTTCAAATTTTCAGAAACAAAATGCAAGTCTTTGTATTCCATTGCATAATCAGAAAATGATTACTTCGTGATCCTTGAAAGACGTAAGTGCTCTTTTTTTTAGTTTTTCGAATTAATGAATAATGCTTTGTACAAAATTATGAAAATGGAACTATTTTTCATTCAACAAAAAGAATAATGTTGGAAATTACAAACTCAAGAACTACCGAAAATGATCAAGGGAACTAACTACTACAAAAGTTGAAAGACACTAAACAAGAAAAGAAATGCATTTAATGAGAAAAACACTAAAAACAACATTTCTGATGATGCTTGGGCACGCGTGCTCTGCCCTCTCCACCATGTTCTTAGAATTGGAGCCCTTGGTCAATTAGATCCTGGATTCTGTGTTGTAGGGCCCTGCAGTGGTCAGTCGACTGTGACAGTTCTTTCCAGAGTCTGAAGGATGCTCTGACATCTGCACCAGTCCTGACTATACCAGACGGTCCAGATGGTTTTGAGGTCTATTGCGATGCATCAGGCAGAGGTATGGGTTGTGTGTTGATGCAACACAGGAAGGTCGTAGCTTACGCCTCCCGACAGCTGAAGAAGCATGAAGAGAACTACCCTACCCATGATTTGGAACGGGGGGCCATTGTCTTCGCATTGAAGATATGGCGACATTATTTGTATGGGGTAAGTGTGACAATTTATTCTGACCATAAAAGTTTAAAATACTTGTTCACTCAGAAGGAGTTGAACATGAGGCAAAGAAGGTGGGTTGAGTTTCTAAACGACTACGACATTAATCTACAATACAAAGAGGGTAAGGCAAATGTGGTAGCTACGCATTGAGTCGCCGAGCACACTCTCTCCATTCGCTAGTCTCTCATACTGGCTTGGTTGAAGAGGTGCGGAGTGCTTAGATGACGGATCAGTATATGTTGGAGATCAGGCAGAAGCTTATTGATGGCACATTTGAGGGTCAGAAGTACGACTTCAGACTCCACGATGATGACCTGATTAGGCTTAATGGCCGACTGTGTATACTGAGGAGTAGCGCTGAGTTGAAGGAGCGCATATTGAGTGAATCCCATTGTTCTACTACTTCGATTCACCCCGGAGCTTCAAAGATGTATAAGGGTATGAAAAGATATTTTTGGTGGACTAGAATGAAAAAGGATGTTACTGATTATGTATTGAGGTGTCTCACTTGCCAGAAGGTCAAGTTTGAGCACCGACGGCCTGGTGGTATGGTACAGCCAATGCCAGTGCCTGAGTGGAAGTTCCATGATATTTCCATGGACTTCGTAGTAGGGCTTCCGCCTACAAGGGGAGGTCTGAATATGATTTGGGTTATTGTTGACCGACTGACCAAGGTGGCTCGATTCATACCGATGAAGGACACCTGGAAAGTGGCAAAACTGGCAGAACTCTTTGACAGAGAGATTGTAAGACATCATGGGGTACCGAAAACGATTGTATCTGACAGAGATACCAGATTCTTATTGAGGTATTGGAAGTCTACGCGAGAAGCACTGGGTACCGAACTGAAATTGACTACAGCATTTCATCCATAGACAGATGGCCAGAGTGAGCGCACCATCCAGACACTTGAGGATATGTTACGTGCATGTGCGCTTGACTTTCAGACCAGCTTGATTGACAAGTTACATCTGATCGAGTTCAGCTACAACAACAGTTACCATGCTTCGATCAAGATGTCTCCTTTCCAGGCTTTGTACGGTAGACCATGCCGCATGCCATTGTGCTGGGATGAGTCGAGTGAGACGGTCATTATAGGACCAGAGTATCTTGAACAAGTTCAGGCAGAAGTTCGCCAGATCCGGGCTAACATGAAGGCAGCTCAGGATAGACAGAAGTCGTACGTAGATGTACGCAGACGTGACCTGGAGTTCGCCGTGGGCGATCAGGTATTTCTCAGGGTATCCCCCATGAAGGGAGTATTTCGTTTTGGCCAGAAAGGTAAGTTGAGCCCAAAATATGTGGGGCCTTATGTTGTGACGGAGCGGATCGGCCCGGTAGCTTACAGACTTGATCTACCCGCTGAGCTGGGCAAGGTACATGATGTATTTCATGTGTCCCAGTTGAAGAAGTATATGTCTCATCCCGTCTCATGTGCTTCACCCGAAAGGCTAACCTGAGCCGACCATGCGATCAGTGGAGACTCCGGTATGGATTCTGGATACTAAGACTCGAGACACTCGCCATAAGTCAGTGAGACTGGTGAAAGTTCTTTGGTCTAACCAGGACGTTGAGGAGGCCACTTGGGAGCTGGAAGATAAGATGAAGGCGAAGTACCCGTCATTGTTTACTTCTTAGTGTTTATGTGTATAGGGTACGGGGCGTACCCCTTTTTAAGGGGGGTAGAGCCGTTTCGGTTATGTGTGTACGACGTGTATTTAAATACATCGTCTATGTTATGTTGTTATGTTACAAA
>CM041780.1:137458504-137656921 GCA_023374045.1 Limonium bicolor | reverse complement strand
AGTCGTTGTACATGGGTAGTCATTTAAGTTGTATATATATACAGTAGGTGTAGTAAGACCGAAATTGTTATCGGCATCAGTCGTCAACACTCGGCACAGTTGGAAGATATGTGTATGTTTTGTGGTTAATGGAAAGGGATAATAATGTGTAGTCGCTCGGGAATCTAGTCCATCAGACCGGTACAATGTTTATGTAATAGCCTTGTTAGCCACATGGGTGGTTAACGGCGTGTAACACCAACGAGTTAAGTAATGTGAAGTAGTATATTTTCCACTGCAGATTGTTGTTATGTGTTTGTTGTTGGATGGGGGTTACAGTGTCTCTCCCTTACCTTCCACAGACCAACGGACAGGCTGAAGTCACAAACAGGGAAATAAAATGGATCTTACAGAAATATGTTAATTCATCTCGTAAAGATTGGTCTCTAAACTGGATGACGCCCTATGGGCATACCACGAACAGCCTTAAGACACCCCTGGGCATGTCCCCTTACAAGCTGGTCTATGGAAAAGCTTGCCATTTGCCATTGGAGCTGGAACACAATCGTTTTGGGCACTCAAGGCCCTAAAATTTGATCTTCAAAAAGCTGGTGAAGAGAGGAAGTTCCAGCTATGTGAGTTGGATGAGTTTATAGAAGAGGCATACGAAAATGCCAAGATATATAAGGAGCGGACAAAACGATGGCATGACAAGTCACTTATCAAGAGAGGGTTTCAAAACAGAGATCGTGTGTGATGTTCAACTCCCGTTTGAAACTGTTTCTAGGTAAACTTAAATCTCGTTGGTTAGGTCCTTTTACCATCACTAATGTTTCACCATATGGAGTTATAGAGTTAATCAACAAGGAGGGGAAAACATTCAAAGTAAACGGATCACAGTTGAAACCCTATCAAGGTGGCGAATTCGACACTACTCATTCCATACTCTGGCTCAGAGATCCCGAATCATAAAATAGACGAAAACAAGGTCTAGCCAAAGACCGAAAAGATGGGCAGCTTGGTGGGAGGTGACCCACCAGTATGAATCTCTTTTATACTTTCCTTTTGCTGGATATAATTTTTAATCTCTTGTGAATTGTTACATTCTGCTATTTTACTGCAAGAGCCCCGACTTCCCTTTTTCAATAAATAACTCTGCCTAGTTCCACTTGAGTTCTCTTGGTTTTACAGATTTAATCTCTCAATTATCTCACTTTGATGCTAAACTGAACTCAAGTGTGGGGGAATATCACGACATTGTTCATTACGGATCAAGGAGTCCTCTAACACTCTTGCTATTTAATTTCTACATTTTTTTGTGCTTGTTTTATTTTCGCCAAATTTTGATTGTTTTTAGTAAAATTTCCTTCTATTTAAGTCCAATATGGTGTTTTGTAGTAGTAGTTTTTAATTCTTTTATTTAGTTGAAAAAAAGGATTTTAACTCACGTCTGGGTGAGCGTCCGACCCTTCCCCACTCGGACGCTTGCAAACCCTAATGCGTCTGGATCCGGACGACAGTCCGGACGTGACTGAACAGCGCGCCGTCCTCTCTTTTCTTCTTTCTTCTTCCACCGTCGAACTCGGACCCAAAAAATGTCGTCCCCTCTTCCTCTCCTTCCTCCATCTTCGCCACCACCACAACCAAACCACCCACCACCAGTAATACCGCCGGCGACACCAGGAGCACAGCCGTGCCGCCCAGCCCCAACCTCCGCCATCGTCATTTTCAAACCCAGCATATTCGAACAGGTTTTTCACAGTCATTTGAGAATTTGCCAAATCTGTTTCGAAATGGAAGTAATCGATGGATTAGATAATAGTTTGCGTAGGTTATGTTATTAATTAGATGATTGAAGTGCGAAATCTGTGCAATTTGTATGGGATTTGTGTGATTTGGGCGATTTATGTTCACGCAGATTCGATTTAGGATTCTTGGGCCGTCCAGACTTGCGTCCAACCCAGACCACCCGGACGTAGATCCGGACATGCACAAATTTTGCAATTTTTCTGTAATTGACTTCTAGGCTTATGTTCTACTGTTTGATGCTATACTTGCTATGTTAGATGTTTTACAGCCTTAATTCTTGTGGATGATTATGTGCAAGAATTTGTCTAAATAGAACTTGCTGCTCGCTCATTTTCGGGTATTTATGTGTTCTTTTGCTTTTCCTTATTGCTTCATGTTGTTTTAGCTTCTTAGCTCATTTGTTTACCGTATAGATGGCTAGAACTAGAGGTGGTGGTGCCACACAAACGGGATCCTCTTCTAGAGACCCGCACCCGGATGATCAGTCAGCTCCACAGCCTCATACACTTCGCCCTAACGACTTCATCTCCGCTACAGCCCGTGCCTGGTTCGACCAAGGCGGGGCATTTGTCATAGAGCGGTGCATCACCCCAGAGGCGACATCTGCTACCGGGCTCAAGGATATCTTTGCTGGGTTCGGCTTAGAGAGCATATTGCGCATGGGCGAGGGCCTCTACTCCCTTTCTTTGGTACGGGAGTTCTTCGCGAATGCTGAAGCAAACGACACGACAAACGTCATTACCTTATATGTTTGCCACTTCCCTGTAGAGGTAACCCCGATTCCTTCAGCATTATTTTAAACTTACCTGATAATGAGGTGGCGCACTCAGACTTTATGGAGGGAGAGCTTAGGCGTAGTAAAACTAGATGGGTACAAGAGGTGGGGAGCACTACTCGCCGAATGGGGTGAAGAGCACAAGACCGTACTCCCATACGCTACCCTCCCCTCACTTCTACAGAGGCTCATAGCAGAGATCCTCAGTCATCAGATCCGGCCTCATGCCGAAAATGATGCTTCTGACGAGGATTGCGTTCTGCTAGATTATCTCCTAGCTGCACCACCTCCACCAGCTCAGCAGATCTCCATCCCGTTCGTGATGTTTGGCAGCTGCACAAGGTGGTGACATATTTGAGGACGAAGAAGAAGAAGATTACCCCATCTTCCCCTTCTTCATCCAGCATTTTCTATCCCACTCACTCCCCGAGGACGTCTTTACCGGTGTGGATGTGCGGGGGGAGGGACAAAACCATCACATTATAGATCTTCAAGAGATGGGGATTCTTGTGTGTCGATGATGGCAGTTGGGTGAAAAGGCAGCTCTGGCCTGGGGCCCGCTGGCACATCTTCGAGCTCTAGCTCTACTGCGGCACCTACTACAACCATGGAGCCTCCTATCCCTCCGGTGATGAGCATCCCGCCAGAGATGCAGGCCATGATGGACTCCATCCTACAGCAGCAGAGAGGATGGAGCAGCAGCAGTTTGTGGATGTGCATCAGCGCCAGGAGCGGATGGAGGGGCATATCGATGACATTCGCTAGACACAACAACACCTCCAAACAGAGCAGACCACTCTTCGAGACACCAAGGCACTAATCACACAGCGCTTGGAGCGTAGGTGATGCATTTCAGAGAGAGACAGCTCAGTTTATGGCTGAGGCATCTACTCGACAGAGAGAGGTAGCTCAGTTCATGGCAGACACATCTTCACAACAGGCCTACACTAGCAAGCTCCTGCAGATGCTCCTTGATAGAATGAGCGCGGGAGCTCCACCACCACAACCACCTTAGTGACGGACATCACATCTTTATTGCTTTCTTTATTTTATTTGTTTTTCCGTACTTTTATTTTGAATTGTTTTACTTTTGTTTGTTGAGACTAATGTTGAACAAGGAACTAGCAGCTGCTGAAGTGGTAATATTTATATTTGGCAGTGTTTTAATTCGAAATGCTAAATTTCCTGTTTCTCTTAGCAGTGCAGTATTCTTAAATGATTTATTTACTTGTCCACTCTACTGCGAAACCAACGGCTATAAGTATAGGAAATGGAACCACATTACTCTCAAACGTCTACTAAGCTAGAACTCTGGGGGTATTCCTTCTTTAACATTGATCATGCAAGTCAAATATTCCCTATTGTTCCAGTTAATGCACTTTATTTTGTGATCATACATGCCAGTGGAAAACTATCAACTTTTACTCTACACAATAAGAGCTTTGTCTGTGAATAAGTGAGGAATGTCTAAACCCCTACAAAGCTTCCAGTGTGAGGAAGGACATCTTCCTCAATCTATGATACCAGGGGAGTCTCAGTTTCCTAAGTTAATATATTGATGTTCCGCCTTTTCTTGCGTTGAGGTTTAATTCTTGCAAATGCATCTATCATGAGTATGGCATGTTTTGAAAGGTCTTTTACTTGCATTTCTTTTATGACCAATGAGGACATTTCTCCTCTTAAGTGTGAGGAAGGAAAGACCTTTCCCTAAAAACATGTTAGTTGTTCTTTAATGCCACACTCACTTTTTGCTGCTCCAATGCTTGTGCATTATGATAATAAGATGAAATAATTGCAGGAGTGTTTGAAATTAAACCAAGTGACAACCGTAAGAATCGTTTTGCTTAAGGAAGTTTGGATAATAGTTTTATACAAAAATATTTTTCTTTTCTCTGAAATCAGGTAGATTAGCTAGTTGCGGAAACCAGATTATTTTAGCTTGGGATTTTGGAAATGATGTGAAAGTTTAGAATGAAAAGGATAAGGCAAGGTACTCCGCTGATCAAATTTTTTTTCCCTAACAATAGCAGGCCTCGTCTATCCGGTTATTAAGTCCTAGGGTGCCTTAAAACCCATCTACCTAAGGTCTTGGGATCTGCGATAGTTGGCCCAACACCATTTCAAGGATAGAGAGAAAAGTCTGGGTTACGGATAACTCTGAAAATCTTAAATATTCGTTTGTTTTGTACATATTTCTTGAAGAAGAATGTTTTTGCTTATGAAAAAGATAATTGCAGTTAAATTTTTGCTTTTGATCATGAGTACGTGGTGTTGAAAGGTACTACGAATAAGGCATTACTTCACACCCCTTGTCATCCAAAGATTAGAGGAATGAAAATTGGTGGAAAGTCCCAGGCTAAGCTAACTTGTTTTCTACAATCTAGTTTCTCTATGCTTTTACAAAATTGTTCTTCTTTCACTGTTCGTGAAAACCTACCTCTAAAGAGCAAGATTATTCTTTCATTTGTCACTTTGCTTGATTTCCCTCTGCACTTGTTTGGTCTTGAGATTATTTGACAGCTTTAGAGATATTCTTAATTACTATTTGCTTGAGGACAAGCAAAAGCTTAAGTGTGAGGAAGTTGATAAGTGTGAACGATATAGGTTTTTTTAGGGTTTATTACCTTATAATCTGCAACAGTTTAGACAATGTTTCCCACTTATTATGCGATTTTCCTAAGATTGATGTTTTGATATGAATTAACGCATTATATGTGTTAAATATTGGAAAAACCCATGGAAATGAAGAGTTTACATCATAAGGATTACAACACAACAAACGGGGAACAAATCAGGAAAAGACGCAAAAATTTATCACGTCCAACCCAAACTCACCCGGACGTACTCTGGACGCCGTTAATGAACGCGTCTGGATCCGGACATTGAGCTGGACGTGACACGAGACGCAGACCCAAACTTCTATCTCACGTCCGGATCCTAACACAAAGCTGGACATGAGGCGAGATCCAGATCTAAACTTTTATCTCACGTCCGGATCCAGACATAGATCTGGACGTCATACAGAGTCGGAAAATAAAAAGAAGATCAGGCTGATAATTACGCTTTCGGTGCAATTATCAGTCGAAAGCTGCATAAGTTTCTTTCTAGTGCTCCATTAATCTCACTCAACTTACCCGCTAATCCCTGTTCTTGCTTTTCTCTCATATTTAAACTACCGTTCACTTCCTAATTCGGGGCACCAGACACTCTCATCTACTACTCATACACACACTCACTCTTTACTTCTGCTTCCATTCACAGATCATCTCATCTCCATTCCACCTATCTTTCTTCATAAATCCTTCTCCCTGAGTCACAGACGTAAACCTGCTCACGCTCCTCATTTAGCCACGTCCGGATATACGTACGGATCCGGATTGACCATCTTTGTGCGTCCAGATCGACATCCGACCCTGGGTGACCTGGACGTGACACAAACAGAAGAGGAAACTGCGGAATCGGCAACGGCTTCTAAAATCAGTTTTTCTACTAAATCCATATATCCTTATTCTGTTTAAATTTAGCATTGTTATTATGTCTATGGCTGAGTAGTCACTTTTAATTCCGGTTTACTCTGTATCCCTAGATTAATTATTTCCGAACCTTTGTGATTTTCTACTGTTCAATAGAATAAAGTTCTTTCCCTTATGAATTCCTAAATCTTCTTTAATCTGATCAATTATTGAGTTTATCGGTTTGTTAGCTTATGTGTGAGAACTTCAGCTATCAATTGACTACAGGGAAAGAACCGGTTAGTGTAGAGATGATAATTCCTCTAAACTACTAGTTGACCATTAATCTAGACTTTGCTTAAAGCAATTAGTAAAAGTGGATTCATAACGAGAGTTAGGATTCGGTCTTTGCTAATTAGAATTCGTTGAGCGGGAGACCGGATGCGAATTGCCTTTATTCTAGGGTTTTATTCAGAATTCTGTAGAAATCACATAGGGAAAGAAATTGCAGATCTAGGGAGAAGTTGTAAACCAGGATTTCCCTTATCAATCAAATTCAAATCGGTTATTTTCCTGTTATTTATTGCTTATCGATCTCTTTTACAGCATTCACTATCACATACAAAAACTTCCAATTTCCTGTTATTTTTACATTATTCTTATTTTGTTTGTGAGTAAAGATTAAACTCGACATCGCCTCCCCTGGTTCGATACTTAGGGAATACTCCGAGATTTAAACTTGCTATAATCGACCGGTGCACTTGCCGTTAGGTTTTACCCCCCAAACCACCTTGAAGCCGCATCTTGTAAGGAATGAGGAAAGAGTTTGCAACCTTATTCTTTCGTTAAGCGCTCCGGTCTTATTGAATGAGTTGCAGACTCAAGGAAAAGACTAAGGTGGTTCGGGGCGTCATCTGGGTTTTGCCCACTAAATCTCCCCAAGTCTCTGATTACAGTGATGAAATGGGTTTTGAAACCCATTGACCGGCCTCTACAAGTGTAATCTCGGGGAGAACTATAGCTGAAGCTCTCCCTACGGTACACGGTTGATATAGCTGCTCAATGTTTGAGGAGGCTTTGGTTGCTGTTCACTGAGAATGTGCTCATCGGCTGGGTTAAGCTCAGCATGATTGAGCTGGTTAAGAACCTTCTGGCTCGGTGTAGAGAGCGCTCAAGTTCGGACCACGGACTGATAAGGGGGGAGCCTCTAGCTTGTTAGTTGGCATACACAGAGAAAGCGAATGGTACCTAAACAACACAAGACCACTAAACTTGAATAGAAAAACAAAAACTAAAGAAAGAAGAAACTACTACTGTACTACATATATTTTACCAAAATTGTCACTACTACTACTGTGCTACTATAAGATCTATAAAGGCAACTTTTATTGCCTCTGTAGACTTTAAGAGGCGAAAAAGTGTTACTCTAGATTTACCTCTAAAAGATCACTCACATGAATATGAAGGTGATAACTTTGTTTGCCTTTTTGATTTTACCTACAGGGGCGACTAAACTCGCCCCATATATAACAAACTACTAGGGCAAGAGAATCTGACCTCGGTGCTATAGAATACTCAATGCAACTTCATTATCTTTTTTTCGATAAGCTGGGCACAGAAACCCACCCCATAAGCAAGGGAGGCGATATCCTTATCTCGCCTCTGTTGATGTCCCAACGGTTAAGAAATTACAACTGCAGCATAAGAAATAGTGTGAAGGCGACTTGGTTGAATCTGGTGAGAACTGACTTACAGGGGCACCTATGATTGCATTTCTCACGCTCTTCAATGCATAATGGGCAGAATATTCTTGCCTATTTGAAGATCTGGAGACTGAGACAAAACCAGGTCGCCTATATGGCTTATTCTGCACATTAAGCAATGGAGGTGAGATAAGTACTTGCCTCGTTTGTTGGACATCAACGGAGGCGAGATAAGGATATCGCCTCCCTTGCTTATGGGGTGGGTTTCTGTGCCCAGCTTAATCGAGGCGAGATAATGAAGTTGCCTTGGTAATTCTATAGCACCGAGGTCAGATTCTCTTGCCCTAGTAGTTTGTTATCTATGGAGGCGAGTTAGTCGCCCCTGTAGGTAAAATCAACAAGCAAACAAGTTATCACCTTCATATTCATGTGAGGTGATCTTTTAGAGGTAATCTAGAGTAACACTTTTTTCGCCTCTAAAAGTCTACAGAGGCAATAAAAGTTGCCTTTATAGATCTTATATGTAGCACAGTAGTAGTGACAATTTTGGTAAAATATATGTAGTACAGTAGTAGTTTCTTCTTTTCTTTATGTTTTTGTTTTTCTTATTCAAGTTTAGTTGTTCTTGTGTTGTTTAGGTACCATTCGCTTTCTCTGTGTATGCCAACTACTCAAGCTAGAGGCTCCCCCCTTATCAGTCCGTGGTCCGAACTTGAGCGCTCTCTACACCGAGCCAGAAGGTTCTTAACCAGCTCAATCATGGCTGAGCTTAACCCAGCCGATGAGCACATTCTCAGTGAACAGCAACCAAAGCCTCCTCAAACATTGAGCAGCTATTATCAACCGTGTACCGTAGGGAGAGCTTCAGCTATAGTTCTCTCCCGAGATTACACTTGTAGAGGCCGGTCAATGGGTTTTCAAAACCCATTTCATCACTGTAATCAGAGACTTGGGGAGATTTAGTGGGCAAACCCAGATGACGCCCCGAACCACCTTAGTCTTTTCCTTGAGTTCTGCAACTCATTCAATAAGACCAGAGCGCTTAACGAAAGAATAAGGTTGCAACTCTTTCCTCATTCCTTACAAGATGCGGCTTCAAGGTGGTTGTTGGGGGTAAAACCTAACGGCAAGTGCACCGGTCGATTATAGCAAGTTTAAATCTCGGAGTATTCCCTGAGTATCGAACCAGGGGAGGCGATGTCGAGTTTAATCTTTACTCACAAACTAATAAGAATAATGTAAAAATAACAGGAAATTGGAAGTTTTGTATGTGATAGTGAATGCTGTAAAAGAGATCGATAAGCAATAAATAACAGAAAATAACTGATTTGAATTTGATTGATAAGGGAAATCCTGGTTTACAACTTCTCCCTAGATCTGCAATTTCTTTCCCTATGTGATTTCTACAGAATTCTGAATAAAACCCTAGAATAAAGGCAATTCGCATCCGGTCTCCCGCTCAACGAATTCTAATTAGCAAAGACCGAATCCTAACTCTCGTTATGAATCCAATGTTTACTAATTGCTTTAAGCAAAGTCTAGATTAATGGTCAACTAGTAGTTTAGAGGAATTATCATCTCTACACTAACGGTTCTTTCCCTGTAGTCAATTGATAGCTGAAGTTCTCACACATAAGCTAACAAACCGATAAACTCAATAATTGATCAGATTAAGAAGATTTAGGAATTCATAAGGGAAAAGAACTTTATTCTATTGAACAGTAGAAAATCACAAAGGTTCGGAAATAATTAATCTAGGGATACATAGTAAACCGGAATTAAAAGTGACTACTCAGCCATAGACATAATAACAATGCTAAATTTAAACAGAATAAGGATATATGGATTTAGTAGAAAAACTGATTTTAGAAGCCGTTGTCGATTCCGCAGTTTCCTCTCTGTTTGTGTCACGTCCAGGTCACCCAGGTCGGATGTCGATCTGGACGCACGAAGATGGTCAATCCGGATCCGTACGTATATCCGGACGTGGCTAAATGAGGAGCGTGAGCAGGTTTACGTCTGTGACTCAGGGAGAAGGATTTATGAAGAAAGATAGGTGAATGGAGATGAGATTGATCGTGAATGGAAGCAGAAGTAAAGAGTGAGTGTGTGTATGAGTAGATGAGAGTGTCTGGTGCCCCGAATTAGGAAGTGAACGGTAGTTTAAATAAGAGAAAAGCAAGAACAGGGATTAGCGGGTAAGTTGAGTGAGATTAATGGAGCACTAGAAAGAAACTTATGCAGCTTTCGACTGATAATTGCACCGAAAGCGTAATTATCAGCCTGATCTTCTTTTTATTTTCCGACTCTGTATGACGTCCAGATCTATGTCTGGATCCGGACGTGAGATAAAAGTTTAGATCTGGATCTCGCCTCATGTCCAGCTTTGTGTTAGGATCCGGACGTGAGATAGAAGTTTGGGTCTGCGTCTCGTGTCACGTCCAGCTCAATGTCCGGATCCAGACGCGTTCATTAACGGCTGTCCAGAGTTACGTCCGGGTGAGTTTGGGTTGGACGTGATAACTTTTGCGCTTTTTCCTGATTTGTTCCCCGTTTGTTGTTTGCAATCCTTAGATGTAACTCTTCATTTCCATGGGGTTTTCCAATATTTAACACATATATGCGTTGTAATTCATATCAAACTCAATCTTAGGAAAATCGCATAATAGTGGGAAACATGTCTAAACTGTTGCAGATTATAAGGTAATTAAACCCTAAAAAAACCTATATCGTTCACACTTATCACTTCCTCACACTAAGCTTTTGCTTGCCTCAAGCAAATAGTAATTAAGAATATCTCTAAAGCTGTCAAAAATCTCAAGACCATACAAGTGCAGAGGGAAATCAAGCAAGTGACAAATGAAAGAATAATCTTGCTCTTTAGAGGGTAGGTTTTCACGAACAGTGAAAGAAGAACAATTTTGTAAAAGCATAGAGAAACTAGGATTGTAGAAAACAAGTTAGCTTCGCTGGGACTTTCCACCAATTTTCATTCCTCTAATCTTTGGATGAAAGGGGTGTGAAGTAATGCCTTATTCCGCAGTACCTTTCAACACCACGTACTCATGATCAAAGCAAAAATTTAAACGCCAATTATCTTTTTCATAAGCAAAAACATTCTTCTTCAAGAATATGTACAAAACAAACGAATATTTAAGATTTTCAGAGTTTATTCCGTAACCCAGACTTTTCTCTCTATCCTTGAAATGGGTTGGGCCAACTATCGCAGATCCCAAGACCTTAGGTAGATGGGTGTTAAGGCACCCCTAGGACTTAATAACCGGATAGACGAGGCCTGCTATTGTTAGGGAAAAAAAATTTGATCAGCGTAGAGTACCTTGCCTTATCCTTTTCATTCAAACTTCACATCATTTCCAAAACCAAGCTAAAATAATCTGGTGTTCGCAACTAGCTAATCTACCTGATTTCAGAGAAAAGAAAATATTTTTGTATAAAACTATTTATCCAAACTTCCTTAAGCAAAACGATTCTACGGTTGTCACTTGGTTTAATTTCAAACACTCCTGCAATTATTTCATCTTATTTATCATAGCACAAGCATTGAGCAGCAAAAAGTGAGTGTGGCATTAAAGAACAACTAACATTTTTTTAGGGAAAGGTCTTTCCTTCCTCACACTTAAGTGGAGAAATGTCCTCATTGGTCAAAAGAAAATGCAAGTAAAGACCTTTCAAAACTGCCATACTCATGATAGATGCATTTGCAAGAATTAAACCTCAACGCAAGAAAGGCGGAACATCAATATATTAACTTAGGAACTGAGACTCCCCGGTATCATAGATTGAGGAGATGTCCTTCCTCACACTGGAAGCTTGTAGGGGTTTAGACATTCCTCACTTATTCACAGACAAAGCCTTATTGTGTAGAGTAAAATTGATAGTTTTCCACTGGCATGTATGATCACAAAATAAAGTGCATTACTGAACAATAGGGAATATTTGACTTGCATGATCAATGTTCAAGAAGGAATACCCCCAGAGTTCTAGCTTAGTAACCGTTTTTGAGATAATGTTATGGTTCCATTTCCTATACTTATGGCCGTGGTTTCGCAGTAGAGTGGACAAGAAATAAATCATTTAAGAATACTGCACTGCTAAGAGAAACAGGAAATTAGCATTTCGAATTAAACACTGCCAAATAGAAATATTACCACTTCAGCTGCTAGTTCCTTGTCAACATTAGTCTCAACAAACAAAAGTAAAACAATTCAAAATAAAGATACGGAAAACAAAAAATAAAGAAAGCAATAAAGATGTGATGTCCGTCACTAAGGTGGTTGTGGTGGTGGAGCTCCCGCGCTCATTCTATCAAGGAGCATCTGCAGAGCTTGCTAGTGTAGGCCTGTTGTGGAAGATGGTGTTCTTGCCATGAACTGAGTCTACCTCTCTCTGTGAGTAGATGCCTCAGCCATAAACTGAGCTGTCTCTCTCTGAAATGCATCACTACGCTCCAAGCGCTGTGTGATTAGTGCCTTGGTTGCTCGAAGAGTGGTCTGCTCTTGTTTGGAGGTGTTGTTGTGTCTAGCGAATGTCATCGATATGCCCCTCATCCGCTCCTGGCGCTGATGCACATCCACAAACTGGCTGCTCCATCCTCTGCTGCTGTAGGTGGAGTCCATCATGGCCTGCATCTCTGGCGGGATGCTCATCACCGGAGGGATAGAGGCTCATGGTTTGTAGTAGGTGGCCGCAGTAAGGAGTAGAGCTAAGCTCGAAGATGTGCCAGCGGGGCCCCAGGCCAGAGCGCCTTTCACCCAACTGCCATCATCGACACACAGAATCCCCATCTCTTGAAGATCATAATTGTGGGGTTTGTCTCCCTCCCGCACATCCACACCGTGGTAAAGACGTCCTCGGGGATTGAGTGGGATAGAAAATGCTGATGAAGAAGGGGAAGATGGGGTTAATCTTCTTCTTCTTCGTCCTCAAATATGTCACCACCTTGTGCAGCTGCCAAACATCACGAACGGGATGGGAATCTGCTGAGCTGTGAGGTGGTGCAGCTAGGAGATATCTATCATAACGCAATCCTCGTCAGAACATCATTTTCGGCATGAGGCCGGATCTGATGACTGAGGATCTCTGCTATGAGCCTTGTAGAAGTGAGGGGGAGGGTAGCGTATGGGAGTACGGTCTTGTGTCTTCACCCATTCGGCGAGTAGTGCTCCCCACCTCTTGTACCCATATAGTTTTACTACCGCTAAGCTCCCTCCATAAAGTCTGAGTGCGCCACCTCATTATCAGGTAAGTTTAAAATAATGCTGAGATCGGGGGTTACCTCTACAGGGAAGTGGCAAACATAAGGTAATGACGTTTGTCGTGTCGTTTGCTTCAGCATTCGCGAAGAACTCCCGTACCAAAGAAAGGGAGTAGAGGCCCTCGCCCATGCGCATATGCTCTCTAAGCCGAACCCAGCAAAGTATCCTTGAGCCGGTAGCAGATGTCGCCTCTGGGTGATGCACCGCTCTATGACAAATGCCCCGCCTTGGTCGAACCAGGCACGGCTGTAGCGGAGATGAAGTCGTTAGGGCGAAGTGTTGAGGCTGTGGAGCTGACTGATCATCCTGGTGCGGGTCTCTAGAAGAGGATCCCGTTTGTGGGCACCACCACCTCTAGTTCTAGCCATCTATACGGTAAACAAATGAGCTAAGAAGCTAAAACAACATGAATGAGCAATAGGAATAAGCAAAGAACACAAAATACCCGAAAATGAGCGAGCAGCAAGTTCTATTTAGACAATTCTTGCACATAATCAATCCACAAGAATTAAGGCTGAAAACATATAAAATAGCAAGTATAGCATCAAACAGTAGAACATAAGCCTAGAAGTCAATTACAGAAAAAATTGCAAAATTTGTGCATGTCCGGATCTACGCGGGTGGTCTGGGTTGGACGCAAGTCTGGACGGCCCAAGAATCCTACATCGAATCTGCGTGAACATAAATCGCCCAAATCACACAAATCCCATACAAATTGACACATTTCGCACTTCAATCATCTAATTATAACATACCTACGCAACTATTATCTAATCCTCGTTACTTCCATTTCGAAACAGATTTGGCAAATTCTCAAATGACTGTGAAAAACCTGTCGAATATGCTGGGGTTGAAAATGACGATGGCGGAGGTTGGGGTGGCGGCACGGCTGTGGCTCCTGTGTCGCCGCGGCGTATTACTGGTGGTGGGTGGTTTGGTTGTGGTGGTGGCGAAGATGGAGGAAGGAGAGGAAGAGGGGACGACATTTTTTGGGTCCGAGTTCGACGGTGGAAGAAGAAAGAAGAAAAGAGAGGACGGCGCGCTGTTCAGTCACGTCCGGACTGTCGTCCGGATCCAGACGCATTAGGGTTTGCAAGCGTCCGAGTGGGGAAGGGTCGGACGCTCACCCAGACGTGAGTTAAAATCCTTTTTTTCAACTAAATAAAAGAATTAAAAACTACTACTACAAAACACCATATTGGACTTAAATAGAAAGGAAATTTTACTAAAAACAATCAAAATTTGGCGAAAATAAAACAAGCACAAAAAAATGTAGAAATTAAATAGCAAGAGTGTTAGAGGACTCCTTGATCCGTAATGAACAATGTCGTGATATTCCCCCACACTTGAGTTCAGTTTAGCATCAAAGTGAGATAATTGAGAGATTAAATCTGTAAACCAAGAGAACTCAAGTGAACTAGGCGAGGTTTATTGAAAAAGGGAAGTCTGGGTCTCTTGCAGTAAATTAGCAGAATGTAACAATTCACAAGAGATTAAAAATTATATCCAGCAAAAAGGAAAGTATAAAAGAGATTCATACTGGTGGGTCACCTCCCACCAAGCTGCCCATCTTTTCGGTCTTTGGCTAGACCTTGTTTTCGTTATTATTCGGGTATCTCTGAGCCAGAGTCCCAGAGTATGGAATGAGTAGTGTCGATTCGCCACCTTGATAGGGTTTCAACTGGATCCGTTTACTTTGAATGTTTCCCCTCCTTGTTGATTAACTCTATACTCCATATGTGATTGAAAATTAGTGATGGTAAAAGGACCTAACCAACGAGATTTAAGTTTTACCTAGAAACAGTTTCAAACGGGAGTTGAACATCAACACACGATCTCGTTTTGAACCCTCTCTTGATAAGTGACTTGTCATGCCATCGTTTGTCGCTCCTTATATATCTTGGCATTTTGTAGCCTCTTCTATAAACTCATCCAACTCACATAGCTGGAACTTCCTCTCTTCACCAGCTTTTTGAAGATCAAATTTTAGGGCCTTGAGTGCCCAAAACGATTTGTGTTCCAGCTCCAATGGCAAATGGCAAGCTTTTCCATAGACCAGCTTGTAAGGGGACATGCCCAGGGGTGTCTTAAAGGCTGTTCGGTATGCCCATAGGGCGTCATCCAGTTTAGAGACCAATCTTTACGAGATGAATTAACATATTTCTGTAAAGATCCATTTTATTCCCTGTTTGTGACTTCAGCCTGTCCGTTGGTCTGTGGAAGGTAAGGGAGAGACACTGTAACACCCCATCCAACAACAAACACATAACAACAATCTGCAGTGGAAAATATACTACTTCACATTACTTAACTCGTTGGTGTTACACGCCGTTAACCACCCATGTGGCTAACAAGGCTACTACATAAACATGTACCGGTCTGATGGACTAGATTCCCGAGCGACTACACATTATTATCCCTTTCCATTAACCACAAAACATACACATATCTTCCAACTGTGCCGAGTGTTGACGACTGATTGCCGATAACAATTTCGGTCTTACTACACCTACTGTATATATACAACTTAAATGACTACCCATGGTACAACGACTACCTCTCCTACTCTCGAACGGCTTCCAGCTCTTCGTACCTGAAATAGAAGAAAGAAAGAAAGGGTGGCCCCCAAGGGGCTCAGCACCTTTGGCTGGTATGGTAATCTCGCAGCCCACATGCTACCGGGCCACGCACAAACTAATTGTCGTCGTCCTAGCATGCGGTTGATTATTTAAATCATGCATGCAACTGTAACATACCAACACACACATTTCGCCTCAATGGGCTCAATAAACGGATAATAATCCTTATTTGATAAGTCACTCATGGCATCATTATCCCTAGCGTGTTTCTCCTCTAATGGAGCTACTTCCTTAGAGACGACAATTTACCATTAATCGGGTTATCCTTAAACGCCGCTTATCACAAACTGGGATTCATATCCATGATCACATACTCCACATCTTACACATAAACATGAACACATAACAACACAAACAACACTTCACGTTCAACGTGCACATAATAACATCGCAATAAAAATTTCATACCTCAACAACACATAACATAACGGGAACGGTTCTCTTAGGAACCGACCCAACATAGTTAATTCACTGGTGAGCCTAGAGAATGAAGTCACCCTCATGATAAGCTCGTTATACAACAACAACAACACTCATTACAGTCCTAATAGTCGGACGAGTAACTTAAGTTAAGATGGTTTGGGTTTGGAGGCCCGAACACACACCAAACACTGTTCCCCCCAACCGATCATAAGTCAGAATAGCCAAGCTTTGGAATAAGCTAATGGGAGATCATAACCCGTGAGGGAAACAACCATAACAGAGAGAAGGGTAAGGCTAAGAAGGATACCCCACTCCCAAACAACCGCGACCGGCAAACCGGATTCCTCACCATGTTAGTACATACTTACTTTTAGATATTAGTTGAACCCCACTATGGAGTCTATCACATCTTCGCACCATACAGTATTACAACTGGTTAAACACAAGGGAGATCCCTACTTCACATCCACATACACATATCACACAATTAACACACGCATAGCCGTGGTTAGAACGTCCCATGGTTCGGGTCGTTTCTCCGAATACCGAACTCTCATGTGATCCTAGACTCAGTTAACTAAGGTAAACACTTCCGAGGTTAGATGGTATCGGAGTTGAACACCCACCATAAATGAATTACTGTAAACTCATTACATGTTTTATCTTACAACGTGGCAAACATACAGAAAAACACATTGGCATACAAGCCGGTTGTAATCGGTAGGACACAGGTTGCAAAAAACCATACCTGTCCCGGAGTCCACTTTACCACGTCCACTATGTTCCTCGAGCAATTCTCGAACAATGATAACATTACATGTACTTTTATTAACTCGGGGTAGGATGATATTAATGTCTAATGCTTATAACTTTTCCCCGTTAACTTAGTTACTAACTTCACTTTTTAATTTGTTTTTACTTTTACATTTTAATACAGCTTTTCCCCCCACTAAATTGTCATTATAACTCACTAACATGTCTTAAACAACCTTATAACATCATTAACTAATCAAATCCTCATCATTACATGAAATACCCCAAATCTAAATAATATTATTTAATCATTATTTATTGGAATATAATCCAAATATAAATCATTTCACGTACGCATGCAAACCCATGCATGAAAACGTTACGAAAAACAGTCGTTTCACCATAAACGCTAAAACGCCTTAGAAGCATATGGTCAAACATGACCTTGTATGACCTCTATATTCAAACTAAATGGTCATACAATTATTATATGAATATACAAATATATTCCCTAAGCTATATCAGTCAAATACGCAAAATGCTCGGGAGTGCTCACCCGCTCCTTAAAGCACGAAAAGTCGGAGGAGTGCCGAGGTGGCACGAACTCCTATAAAATTAATTCCTAGAGTTCTAACATCATTATTTATCATTCTAAAGAGAACCCACGAAGTGGTTTCTCAAAATTCAGCAAAAAACCAAAGGAGGATTTCTTAGCGCTCCTTTTGGCCCGGGAGTGTCCCGATGGCCCGTAAATTATGTCACGGGTTGATATAACCCATATAACTCAATGTAACATCTTAGTATATGTTTATTTACTATAATAAGTGTTTACAAACACTTGGAACTCATAAGAACAATTGGTTTCCCAAAATTTCCTTAGAGCACAAAAACACACCTTCGGGTGTCACGAAAATGCGTTTTACGCAATTACCTTGTAGTTTTTGACATGCCACGAATTGGTAATCTTAAAAAGGGTTAAAATGACCTTCTAAATCAGTTGGTGTGACTAGTCAACAAGGCTCTCTATAGGGGCCGATTTTAAGGGCAAAAACTAGTATAAAATTTGCTTTAAAATTTATAAAAGGCTTTAAAACATGATGACTCATCATCCCATGTGTTACATTACTTAATGCAAAGTATGTAGGTCTCATTTGACCAGAGAGCTGTCGAAATTAGGTCATGGAACAAGGCCATGTGAGCTAGATAAAAACAAATGCTAAAAGCAAAAAGTAGATTCCTTTTCTTTTGCCTTTTGATTTCTTAAGCAAGTAACCTTCCTTGCTTCTTCCTTGGCTCTTCATGGCCGGTTTTTGAGCTCCATTCAGTCCTAAATTCGTGACTCTACATGGGGAAGAAGACAACACAACTTAGAAAAATCAAAAGAAGATACCTTACCTAAATTTCCTTGTCTTCTAGTTCACATTATTTCTTCCACATGCTCTTGCCTTGTCACACTCCTCATGGCCGGTTTTAGCTGGAAAAGAGGTCATTTATTGAGCCAATCAATCATGTAATAAACTAAGGAAAAGTAAAGTCATTTGACAAAAAAATTGACAAAACAAAAAATCAATTTTCTTCTTTCCATTGCTTATTACGTGAGCTAGTCTCATTTCTTCCTTGCCTCTTCATCCACGGTTTGGTAAGCTCTCTCCTCTCTCTTCTAGCTTCATCTTCTTCCTTTGAAGCTCTTAAGTCCATTAATGGAGTTTTAACTTCTATCTTCATCTTAAGGTAAATTCCTAGCATTTCTTGGCAAGTCTTGAAGCAAAACTCTTCCTAGCATATCAAGGTGGTTCGGCCACATTTAGTTCTCCAAGGATTGTCCAAACCAACATTAAACCAAGGAGCATCTCAAGGTTATCTTAAGGTAGGTTTTAAAGCTTGAAATCCTTAAACACATTTTTGTGTAACCAAGTTCTACCTCTTCTAAGTCTCTTTTCTTCTTCATTTTGATGAAGGAAAACTTGCTTCATCTACCTTAGGAGCCGAAATTATAAGGAGAAAAGTCTAAGGTAAAGTCTTGTAAAACTACTTCAAATCTACTTAAGATCTTTATTCAAGATCTAACTCCTAAACACCTTCACCTCTTGCATAAAACCGAAGAGGATCAAGTTTACCTAGGAGAAAGCTTGGAGATTCAAGAAGAAGTTCAAGCACTTAACCACCTTTGTTAAGAAGTAAGTTTACTAAGTAAATCCTTATATTATAAGCTTTGTTAAGCTTCTAAAAATTGTACAAAAATTATGTACACCTCTAGGTATTAATACCGAAACTATATGGTTTATATGCCAAAATATAACTATAACATATAGAAAATATTTACCTTAAGACACATTTTTGTGTCACAAAATTATTTATGTTACAATAAATTAGGCCGAAAGTCTCAGGCAAAATGCTTATTTTGAGCTAAGAATTTATATAAGACATTACAATAATTTATACATGAGTTATATGACTCCTATGAATTTATTTATAATTATTAGACATATAAATCCACTTTTATATACATATGGTCTCATTTAAATTATGGCCGAATGTTCTATTGATAAATAGTTTTAATGAGCTACTTAGGTATATAAATTTATATCATAAAGTTTGGTGAGTTAAAATATTCTATTAGTGTCTAAATGACTAATTAATTAAGTTATGTGGTTAAATGTAATTTTTACAAAGTTTAGTGTACTTATATAAAAACCGAGAGCTAAGGGCTGTTTGGTGTAATTATAATATAATATAAGGTTAGGAATTAAGTTTAAGAATTTTAGATAATTTAAACAAGCTTTGAAATAACTTTTTATAAAGTTTTGGGCTATTATGTAATTTATAAAAGTTGTTATGAAAGTTTAGAATTTATAGTGGGCGAATTCATAATTAAGAGAATTATTAGGTTCACTTTCGAAATTTTAAGAATTAAATATTTAACTATAGTTTATAAGTTATTAAGTAACTATTAAAGTTTTGGGGTGAAAATGTAATTAATGGAAAGTTCAAGACCAAAGCCGAATTCTTTGGGGTTAGTTTGGTAATTTAGAATTTATAATATATTCGGCATTTATGGAGAATTAAAATTAAAACTATAGTTTACATGATTATGTAAAAGTTATAAGATTTTGTGGTTAGATTGTAATTATAAGAATAAATTATTAAAGCCGAGAATTTAAGGGGCTAAGTTGTAATTTTTGAGAGTTATAATTTAAAAGCTATATACCAAAATATTAGGGATGGCTTTGTAATTTAGCTAAATAAGAATTAAAACTCTATAATATAAGAGATTAGAATTTAATATAAAGTTTATGAATTATGTGGTTGTTTTGTAAATAACCGAAATATAAGTAAGAATTTAGATTAAATAAATATAGGTCCTACATGGATATTTGGAGGAATTAGAAGAAAGAATTTTGATTAAAGGAATTATGGAATTAAACTATGGCTTATGTTATAAGGAATTAAAAGATAACAATAAATTATTTATGGTTAAAGGAGAATAATAAAACTATAAGAATTTTATGTCATGTATGACATATAAATATGTTAAGAATTATAAGTTGTTATGTCACCTAGACAATAAAATAAACAACAAATGCAATGAAAACTATATGTGCATTAAAGGATTTATAAATAAATCAAAAGGAATAACAAATAAGTTATACATAAATCATGAGGTAATTAAAAGAAATAAACCTCACATGAAATAACAAATACAGATTTGTTAAAAGATCCAATAGAATTATTATAAGGGTAACATAAATTAACCCTCTCAGTTAATCCTATTCTAGGACTTTGTTTGACCAGACGTTGACCGGGAATTTACAAGTACAGTCTACGGTGAACGGTATGGGATTCTTGCAACCTGTTTTCTAACGGATTACACCGGCTTGTGTGCTATCTGTTGTTTGAAATAACGACCAAGATAATTAATGTAAACTGTTGTTTTACTCTTGCACACTGTGGTATTATTTTATGTGCGTGATGTTGCTGACTACAACGTGTATGTCCCACGCATACAAACACTACTATACCAGTGGATTAAATACCTGCGTTTCAGTATACCGAGGACTTGTACTCAAGTCTCTCACTAACTTCACTTTATAACAAACGTCATTATCCTAAACGTGATAATTGACAATACACATTGTGTTCTTGTTTAACGTCTTTATATGACACTTAACAATTATACTACGAGATGAGGAGCCCAGTTGGATCTGGCCATGCATGCTACGGAGTTGTACCTGTCTCAGGTCGTCTCCTACTACGTCGCGACGGAACATTCAGTTGGGAGGAAGACTTTATTCCTTCCGGGATTCAAATGCCCTTCAGTTCGAGGAAGACTTTATTCCTCTAGTGGGTTCTTATTTCCCACGCCATTCAGTTCAGGGTTTACTACGTTCTCCTGGGGTTTTTATACCCAACCTTTCTTTATAACGAGGTCACTATACCTCCACTATTTCAGATATTCAGTTATAACGTCAGTCCCATTGTGTGGACCGACTATCAGTAAAGAATTTCAGTTCAGCTAACTCGACCTTCTGTGTCTTGTTCTATGTGACATTATTGTCCTTGTATGGATACTTGTTATTATCAGACTATGCTTGT
The DNA here is from genome assembly GCA_023374045.1 of Limonium bicolor. Lineage (NCBI taxonomy): Eukaryota > Viridiplantae > Streptophyta > Magnoliopsida > Caryophyllales > Plumbaginaceae > Limonium > Limonium bicolor. The sequence goes on along the minus strand of CM041780.1, from coordinate 137,635,519 downwards.
TTACAGCTTTATAAAAATGAACTGCATGTGTTCGACAAAGTAGTTGGTGTGGCCCGGTAGACGATGGGCTGCACGTTTTCCATACCAGCATTGTTTGCTGAGCCCCTTTGGGGGCACCCCCATTTTTCAGGTACCTGAAGTTGAGAAGATCACCACTGAGTGTAGGTGGGGTAGACCAAGCTTTGGGAGTCTACTATTAGTTATTTTTTATTTCAGTATTTACTTTGAGTTTGATTCCTAGTATCTCGGGTTGTATCTGTATTCCAGACCGTGACATTTGAGGATTGTATTTGGACTTAGCCTTGTTGGTCACAAGGGTGGCCAACGGCATTGTAATACCGCCCGGTTTGTATTTATTTCCGCTGCAGTTGTATTTTATTTGGGAGTGATCGCCGTTCAGTTTATTGGATTTCGGGTTGGGGTATTACAAAAATGGTATCAGAGCGTAGTTACGCTCTGGATACAAGGATACACCGAGATTAGGATATCTATACTTAGGTTAAGGGTTGAGAGATAGTATTGAAAGGAGTTTAAGTTAGTTTTACTTAGACTACTATCCAAGACCAGATTTTGACCACAGTGCCTAATATACCTCAACATCCTGCAGATGTCAGGAAGAGGAGGACGACGTGGACAGGCTGATGAGGAGCCAAACATCAGGCTGGCAGACATTGCCACCTTAATTGCTCAGGCATTTGCACAGGCGGGGGTTGCACAGCAGCAGCTACCTCCACCACCACCACCCAGGAGAGAGATGGGTGAAGAGTTTGGCTGATCTGAGGCCAACTGCATTCAAGGGGCAGACTGACCCTGCTCACTTGAGACCTACATCATGGAGATGGAGACAGCGTTCGAGACGCTTGCAGTCCCAGCTAGGGAAAAAGTAAGACTTGCTGCCTTTTATCTGAAGGATGCAGCTAGAGATTGGTGGAACATGGTGAAAGCCGACCACCTGGATGACCCAGCTTTTACTTGGGGACATTACACTGCACTACTTAGGGGCAAATACTACCCGGCCCACACCAGGATGGTGAAGACTCGGGAGTTTGACGCCTTGGAGCAGACGGGGAAGATGAGTGGATGAGTACTATGCGAAGTTCACTTCGCTACTCCGACTATACCCGGCATAGGATACTCGGACCAGGTGTTGGTCGACCGATTCTACGGGGGACTGAGCCCTCGACTTCAGTTTGGGATGGGACCAATCATCCCCACCAGTTTGCAGGTAAAACAGGAAGACATAAATCAGTTGGAAATCTTATTACATACTATACCCCATCATGGGAGATTTGGAGATTAATATCTTGAGATTTCAGGAATGCTACCATGCTGCTTCCGTAGTGGAGATCACTTGTAAGAGAAGGGATGCTTTGAGCTCCCAAAAGAGGAAGGACGGACCTGGTGGCGAAGATGCCAAGCAGGGGAACTCCAACAGAAGGAACAAACCCTATCAGAAAGGACAGGGGTCCTATCAAGGGAAGGGGAACCAAACTACTGGGAACCCCCAGTCAGGAACCCGGAGCAGCAACTACACAGAAAACCTACCCACTAAGGGTAGGACTCTAAGTTAAATTTGAGACTTTTGTGATTACTTCAGTACCTTTGGATGTATAATTGACCTTGATTGTTAGGTTCTGGATCTGGCTCAAACACGGGCCAGAAGTATGTCCGCCGTTTCAACTGTAAGCAATGCGGAAAGGATCACCCCGGCGTGGACTGCCAGGGGAGAAAGTCATGTGCCGCTACTGTCAGATACTCGGGCATCGTGCCTTCGAGTGTATCCGAAACCCGGAGAGCAGGAACTACCGCCCGGGAGCAAAGCCAAACACCGGCCCTAAGAATGGAGCTAGCGATACTCGCCCTCCACCAACAACCAGGCTCAGGGGTATAAGGGCAAGGCCCAGCATCGGGACCCGCCCTACATGTCATGGACCGCTCAGATGAGGCTGGTCCCTTCTACTAACCCAGGTATTTCTAAACCGTGAACCTATTATGAGCAATGGATGATGTGAATGAGTGCTTGCATGCCTTGATTGCCTAATTGATAGGAAGAATTAGTAAGACTCACTAGTAAAATTTAAACCACGTAGGAAGCTATAAGATATGCTTTCCTATCCCCTCACCGCCCTCCCTGGAAGAAAACATTATCAAAATACAAGAACCAGGGAACGAACAATGTAAGGTTATCCAACCAGGTTGATATACTCAAAGGATACCTAACACCGGAGACACAAATGCAATCATAGAAAATGTCAAGAATTGGGAGCAGGACCAGGAGGGTTCTACACTCCAGAATTTCCAGGAGGATCAAAAATGAAGCTGAAAATGATGTGCTTGGGAAAGGATTGGAATCCTTATACCAAGAACTACCAGATACAAGAAATGGAGATGGAGCACAAGTGCCAAAAATCCCAGAAGAATTTTTACAAATTGTGGAACAAGCAGTTACTACGCTCAGCAGATGGAAGAAGATCCAGTTCCCAACTTAAGGGCTGATCTATGTATCATCAACTTCTATGAAGAAGGAGGCCGTTTAGGCTACACCAGGACAATGATGAAACAAAAGGGTCCCTTGAACAGGGGATACCAGTATTATCTTTGTCTATTGGAGATGACGCAGAGTTCCTTTATGCGAGCAGAAGCGTGTGGACCTTGCAAAGAAAATATATTGAGTTCAGGAGATGTTTTAATAATGGGTGGAAAGTCAAGGTTGCTATACCATGGAATTAAGAGGTTAAGCTAAACACAGCACCTTCGACAGTGATAAACACCACTCACATGAGACCAGGAAGATTAAGTTTGACTTTAGAAAGTTAGTGTTGTAATTGTTTTGGATCGAAAGGAGATCATATCATCAGTGAAGCATTATTGTGAAAGTGAATGTCTTTAGACCCCATCATATATCAAAGTACTTACTCAGATTCTGTTATTAGGTTGTGCTAAGGAGACGGAAGGTGCCTTAAGTATACTTACTGAGGAGGAGGCCAGCAAGGGCGGCGCGATCTCACTGGTACCTTTCCGGTTAATGGAGTGGATGCATTAGTACTGTTCGACTCCGGAGCCTCACATACTTTCGTTTCGCCTACGCTTGCGGGGAAGTTGGGGCTAGACGCAGTAGAGTTACCTGATTTTAAGGTGGCACTCCCGTCTAAGGAGAAGATCAGTTGCACTCGTCTTTATAGAGGAGCCACTATCAGTATTAAGGAGGAGGAATTTCCTATTGACCTTATTGAGTTCAGAGGTCTAGGATTCGATGTTATAGCCGGGATGGACTGGCTGGGGCGGCACAGAGGCCGCATTCTTTGTGCAGAGCGCAGACTGTTGCTTAAGAGCCCATCAGGAGTGACAGTATCTTACCGTCAGAGCCCTAGGGCGCCATCGATAAAAGTTATATCTGCTATGTCCATGTACAAGCACGTCAGGAAGCAGAAGGAGGTATATCTATGTTATGTTCAGAATGTAGAGCATGACCCTGATTTTGATCCAGCTATGCCAGTGGTGTCGGATTTCCAGATATTTTTCCAAAGGAACTTCCAGGCTTACCGCCATCCAGAGAGGTAGAGTTCTCCATCGAATTACTACCAGGTACCGGTCCCATAGCTAAGGCACCGTACCGTATGGCACCAGCAGAGATGGCTGAGCTGAAGGAGCAGCTGAAAGATTTATTGGACAAGGGATACATACGACCTAGCGTATCTCCTTGGGGAGCACCAGTCCTTTTGTGAAGAAGAAGGATGGAAGCCTTCGTTTGTGTATTGATTACAGAGAGCTTAATGCAGTATCGGTGAAGAACAAATACCACTACCACGGATTGATGATTTGTTTGATCAGTTGAGAGGAGCAAAAGTTTCGAAGATCGATTTGAGATCAGGCTACCATCAGATACCATCAGGGAGCAAGACATAGAAAAGACAGCATTCAGAACACGGTATGGCCACTATGAGTTTACGGTTATGCCTTTTGGCTTGTCAAATGCACCTGCAGTCTTCATGGATTTGATGAACAGTTATTCAGAGAGCAGTTGGATAAGACCGTGGTTGTATTCATCGATGACATCCTAATTACTCAAAGTCTAAGAGAGAGCATGAGAGTCACCTCCGACATGTACTTGAGATCTAAGGGAGAACCAGCTTTATGCTAAGTTTCTCCAATGTTAGTTTTGTTGGACAGAGTTTCTTTTTAGGACATGTTATCTCATGCTGGTATCGCAGTAGATCCAGCAAAGATAGAAGCAGTTCGCACTTGGCCTAGGCCAAAGACAGTTACGGACATCAGGAGTTTCCTTGGTTTAGCAGGTACTACAGAAGGTTTGTCAGAGACTTCTCCAAAATAGCCAAACCTATGACCAGCTTAATGAAGAAGGATGCACCTTTCACATGGACTACTGAATGTGAGACCTCATTCGAGCTTCTGAAGAATGCCTTGACATCAGCACCAGTTTTGACTATACCTGAAGGCACAGAGGGTTATGAAGTTTACTGTGATGCATCAGGTAGGGGATTAGGGTGTGTACTCATGCAGAATGGGAAGGTAGTCGCCTACGCTTCCCGACAGTTGAAGAAACATGAGGAAAACTATCCCACACATGACTTGGAGCTTGGAGCTATTGTTTTTGCTTTGAAGATCTGGCGCCACTACCTGTATGGTGTCCAGATGACCGTATATTCGGATCACAAGAGTTTGAAGTATGTATTCACCCAAAAGGAGTTAAACATGAGACAAAGAAGATGGGTTGAATTTCTTAAGGACTATGATATTGATTTGCAGTACAAGGAAGGGAAAGCTAATGTTGTAGCAGACGCACTGAGTCGACGAGCACATTCCCTAAATGCCATTGTGGCTAGCTCGAGTCTTATGGACGACATACGTAGAGCACAGCAGAGTGATCAGCGAATGATGGAGATCAGTCAGAAGTTGTCTGACGGTACATTTGAAGGTGGGAAGTATGAGTTCCAGTTACATGATGATGGACTCATCAGATTGAAGGGGAGATTGTGTATTCCCAGAGACAGCACAGATATTAAGGAGCATATTCTTCGAGAGTCCCACACTTCTACCACATCTGTCCATCCAGGAGCTTCTAAGATGTACAAAGATCTAAAGAGGTATTTCTGGTGGAGTGGTATGAAGGGCGACGTGACAGAGTATGTGATTCGATGTCTCACTTGTCAGAAAGTGAAATTCGAACATAGACGACCAGGAGGTATGGTACAGTCTATGCCAGTTCCAGAGTGGAAGTTTTATGACATTTCTATGGACTTCGTGGTGGGACTACCACCTACGAGAGGAGGATTAAATATGATTTGGGTTGTTGTTGATCGACTGACTAAGGTTGCTAGGTTTATTCCGATGAAACACTTGGAAAGTGCCTAAGTTAGCAGAGCTATTTGAGACAAGATTATCAGACATCATGGAGTACCTAAGACTATTGTTTCAGATCGAGACACTAGATTTCTCTCACGATACTGGCGAGCTACTCGCGAGGCACTTGGCACTGAATTAAGCTTAGCACAGCATTTCATCCTCAGACAGATGGTCAGTCAGAGAGGACTATTCAGACCTTAGAGGACATGCTACGAGCATGTGCCTTGGACTTTCAGGGCAGCTGGATAGATAGATTACATCTCATCGAGTTTGCTTACAATAACAGCTATCACGCCTCTATACAGATGTCACCTTTTCAGGCTTTATATGGCAGACCATGCCGCACACCTTTGTGCTGGGACGAGTCTAGTGAGACCGTCATCATTGGGCCTGAGTACTTGGAGCAAGTCCAGGCAGAAGTTCAGCAGATCAGAAACAATATGAAAGCAGCACAGGACAGACAGAAATCATATGCTGATGAGAGGCGACGAGACCTTGAGTTCGCAGTTGGCGACCAGGTATTTCTACGAGTTTCACCCATGAAGGGTGTATTCAGATTTGGTCAGAAGGGCAAGCTAAGCCCGAAATTTGTAGGACCCTACGCTATCATAGAGCGGGTGGGCCTAGTGGCATATCGACTTGATTTGCCAGCCGAGTTGGGCAAAGTACACAATGTTTTTCACGTGTCTCAGCTTAAGAAATACATGCCTCATCCTTCTCATGTTCTACAACCAGAGACACTCTCTTTAGAACCAACAATGCGGTATGTGGAAACACCGCAAAGAATCTTAGATAGGAAGACACGAGAGACTCGAAACAAGTCTGTGAGCCTCGTGAAGGTTCTTTGGTCGAACCACGATGTGGAAGAGGCCACATGGGAACTCGAAGCTGATATGCGAGCGAAGTTTCCCTCATTATTTACCGACTAGGCACTTTAGTCTAGGGTACGGGGGCGTACCCCTTCTTTTTGGGGGGTAGAGCCTTTTTCATTTTTGAGTTTAGTGTGCACTTTGTTGCACCTTTGTGCATTGCATTTGTTGCTTTTGTGCATTTCAGTTGTTGCACTTTTGTGCATTTCAGTTGTTGCACTTTTGTGCATTTCAGTTGTTGCACTTTTGTGCATTTCAGTTGTTGCACTTTGTGCATTTCAGTGACACCTTGTCTTGTATGTGTTCTTGTGTAACACTGTGTTTGAATGTACCTTGTACTTCTACTTGATTGTGTGTACTTCATTACACTACAATGGAAATATTATATGCACTACGTTGCACCATTTGAAATGAAAAGTGATTGTGTTCACTACCTTGCTTACACTGCAAGTATATGTTATGACATTCCAAGTATTTCTGTTGTACTTGATATACACTATGAACTTAGGGATATAGAGACTTGGGACTTGATCCCTAAAAATTAGATTGAGTTGTGGATACTTAGTGGAACTTGATTCCCCCACAACCTTATACTTTAAATATGAGACTTCGGGGCGAAGTCCTTTTTAAGGGGGGTAGATTGAAATACCCCAAATCTAAATAATATTATTTAATCATTATTTATTGGAATATAATCCAAATATAAATCATTTCACGTACGCATGCAAACCCATGCATGAAAACGTTACGTAAAAACAGTCGTTTCACCATAAACGCTAAAACGCCTTAGAAGCATATGGTCAAACATGACCTTGTATGACCCTCTAATATTCAAACTAAATGGTCATACAATTATATATGAATATACAAATATATTCCCTAAGCTATATTCAGTCAAATACGCAAAATGCTCGGGAGTGCTCACACCCGCTCCTTAAAGCACGAAAAGTCCGGAGGAGTGCCGAGGTGGCACGAACTCCTATAAAATTAATTCCTAGAGTTCCTAACATCATTATTTATCATTCTAAAGAGAACCCACGAAGTGGTTTCTCAAAATTCAGCAAAAACCAAAGGAGGATTTCTTAGCGCTCCTTTTTGGCCCGGGAGTGTCCCGATGGCCCGTAAATTATGTCACGGGTTGATATAACCCCATATAACTCAATGTAACATCTTAGTATATGTTTATTTACTATAATAAGTGTTTACAAACACTTGGAACTCATAAGAACAATTGGTTTCCCAAAATTTCCTTAGAGCACAAAAACACACCTTCGGGTGTCACGAAAATGCGTTTTACGCAATTACCTTGTAGTTTTTGACATGCCACGAATTGGTAATCTTAAAAAGGGTTAAAATGACCTTCTAAATCAGTTGGTGTGACTAGTCAACAAGGCTCTATAGGGGCCGATTTTAAGGGCAAAAACTAGTATAAAATTTGCTTTAAAAATTTATAAAAGGCTTAAAACATGATGACTCATCATCCCATGTGTTACATTACTTAATGCCAAAGTATGTAGGTCTCATTTGACCAGAGAGCTGTCGAAATTAGGTCATGGAACAAGGCCATGTGAGCTAGATACAAAACAAATGCTAAAAGCAAAAAGTAGATTCCTTTTTCTTTTTGCCTTTTGATTTCTTAAGCAAGTAACCTTCCTTGCTTCTTCCTTGGCTCTTCTTGGCCGGTTTTTGAGCTCCATTCAGTCCCTAAATTCGTGACTCTACATGGGGAAGAAGACAACACAAACTTAGAAAAATCAAAAGAAGATACCTTACCTAAATTTCCTTGTCTTCTAGTTCACATTATTTCTTCCACATGCTCTTGCCTTGTCACACTCCTCATGGCCGGTTTTCCAAGCTGGAAAAGAGGTCATTTATTGAGCCAATCAATCATGTAATAAACAAGGAAAAGTAAAGTCATTTGACATTAAAAATTGACAAAACAAAATCAAATTCCAATTTGCTTCTTTCATTTACGTGAGCTAGGTCTCATTTCTTCCTTGCTCTCTTCATCCACGGTTTAGGTAAGCTCTCTCCTCTCTCTTCTAGCTTCATCTTCTTCCTTTGAAGATCTTAAGTCCATTAATGGAGTTTTAACTTCTATCTTTAACTTAAGGTAATTTCCTAGCATTTCTTGGCAAGTCTTGAAGCAAAACTCTTCCTAACATATCAAGGTGGGTTCGGCCACATTTAGTTCTCCAAGGGGATTGTCCAAACCAACATTTAACCAAGGAGCATCTCAAGGTTATCTTAAGGTAGGTTTTAAAGCTTGGAAATCCTTAAAACACATTTTTGTGTATAACCAAGTTCTACCTCTTCTAAGTCTCTTTTCTTCTTCATTTTGATGAAGGAAAACCTGCTCTTCATCTACCTTTGGTGAGCCGAAATTATAAGAGAAAAAGTCTAAGGTAAAGTCTTGTAAAACTACTTACAAATCTACTTAAGATCTTTTGAAGATCTAACTCCTAAACACCTTCACCTCTTGCATAAAACCGAAGAGGAGCATCAAGTTTACCTAGGAGAAGCTTGGAGATTCAAGAAGAAGTTCAAGCACTTAACCACCTTTGTTAAGAAGTAAGTTTACTAAGTAAATCCTTATGATTATAAGCTTTGTTAAGCTTCTAAAAATTGTACAAAAATTATGTACACCTCCTAGGTATTAAACCGAAACCATATGGTTTATATGCCAAAAATATAACCTATAACATATAAGAAAATATTTACCTTAAGACACATTTTTGTGTCACAAATTTATTTATGTTACATATAATTAGGCCGAAAGTTAAGGGCAAAAGTCTTATTTTGAGCTAAGAATTTATATAAGACATTACAATAATTTATACATGAGTTATATGACTCCTATGAATTTATTTATAATTATTAGACATATAAATCCACTTTTATATACATAAGGTCTCATAAATTATGGCCGAATGTTCTACTTGTAAATAGTTTTAATGAGCTACTTAGGTATATAAATTTATATCATAAAGTTTGGTGAGTTAAAATTCTATTAGTGTCTAAATGACTAATTAATTAAGTTATGTGGGTTAAATGTAATTTTTACAAAGTTTAGTGTACTTATATTAAAAACCGAGAGCTAAAGGGCTGTTTGGTGTAATTATAATATAATATAAGGTTAGGAATTAAGTTTAAGAATTTTAGATAATTTAAACATCTTTGAAATAACTTTTTATAAGTTTTGGGCTATTATGTAATTTATAAAGTTGTTATGAAAGTTTAGAATTTATTAGTGGGCGAATTCATAATTAAGAAATTATTAGGTTCACTTTCGAAATTTCAAGGGATTAAATATTTAGACTATAGTTTATAAGTTATTAAGTAACTATTAGAAAGTTTTGGGGTGAGATGTAATTAATGGAAAGTTCAAGACCAAAGCCGAATTCTTTGGGGTTAGTTTGGTAATTTAGGAATTTATAAATATATACTCGGCATTTATGGAGAATTAAAATTAAAACTATAGTTTACATGACATTGTGTAAAAGTTATAAGATTTTGTGGTTAGATTGTAATTATAAGAAATAAATTATTAAAGCCGAGAATTTAAGGGGCTAAGTTGTAATTTTTGAGAGTTATAATATTTAAAAGCTATATACCAAAATTAGGGATGGCTTTGTAATTTAGCTAAATAAGAAATTAAACTCTATAATATAAAGAGATTAGAATTTAATATAAAGTTTATGAACTTATGAGGTTGTTTTGTAAATAACCGAAATATAAGAGTAAGAATTTAGATTAAAATAAATATAGGTCCTACATGGATATTTGGAGGAATTTAGAAGAAAGAATTTTGATTAAAGGAATTATGGGATTAAAACTATGGCTTACATGGTTATAAGGAGTTAAAAGATAAACAATAAATTATTTTATGGTTAAAAGGAGAGTAATAAAACTATAAGAATTTTATGTCTATGTATGACATATAAATGTAGTTAAGAAATTATAAGTTGTTATGTCCACCTAGACAGATAAATAAAACAACAACATGCAATGAACACATATATGTGCATTAAAGGATGTATAAATAAATCAAAAGGAATAACAAATCAGTTATACATTAAATCATGAGGTAATTAAAGAAATAACCTCACATGAAATAACAAATACGGATTGTTAAATGATCCAATAGAATTATTATATGAGGTACATAATTAACCCTCTCAGTCATCCTATTCTAGGACTCTGCTTGACCAGACTTGACCGGGAATTAACGAGTACAGTCTACGGTGAACGTATGGGATTCTTGCAACCTGTTTTTAACGGATTACACCGGCTTGTGTGCTATCTGTTGTTTGAAATAACGACCAAGATAATTAATGTAAACTGTTGTTTTACTCTTGCACACTGTGGTATTATTTTATGTGCGTGAATGTTGCTGACTACATCGTGTATGTCCCACGCATACAAACACTACTATACCAGGTGGATTAAATACCAGCGTTTCAGTATACCGAGGACTTGTACTCAAGTCTCTCACTAACTTCAGTTTATAACAAACATCATTATCCTAAACGTGATAATTGACAATACACATTGTGTTCTTTTTAACGTCTTTATATGACACTTAACAACTCTATACTACGAGAATGAGGAGCCCAGTTGGATCTGGCCATGCATGCTACAGGAGTTGTACCTGTCTCAGGTCGTCTCCTATCTACGTCGCGATGGAACATTCAGTTGGGAAAGACTTTATTCCTTCCGGGATTCAAATGCCCTTCAGTTCGAGGAAGACTTTATTCCTCTAGTGGGTTCTTATTTCCCACGCCATTCAGTTCAGGGTTTAACTACGTTATCTCCTGGGGTTTTTATACCCAACCTTTCTTTATAACGAGGTCACTATACCTCCACTATTTCAGATATTCAGTTATAACGGTCAGTCCCATTGTGTGGACCGACTATCAGTAAAGAATTTCAGTTCAGCTAACTTGACCTTCTGTGTCTTGTTCTATGTGACATTATTGTCCTTGTTTGGATACTTGTTATTATCAGACTATGCTTGTTTACAGCTTTATAAAAATGAACTGCATGTGTTCGACAAAATAGTTGGTGTGGCCCGGTAGACGATGGGCTGCACGTTTTCCATACCAGCATTGTTTGCTGAGCCCCTTTGGGGGCACCCCCATTTTTCAGGTACCTGAAGTTTAAGAAGATCACCACACTGAGTGTAGGTGGGGTAGACCAAGCTTTGAGGAGTCTACTATTAGTTAATTATTTTATTTCAGTATTCTACTTTGAGTTTGATTCCTAGTATCTCGGGTTGTATCTGTATTCCAGACCGTGACATTTGAGGATTGTATTTGGACTTAGCCTTGTTGGTCACAAGGGTGGCCAACGGCATTGTAATACCGCCCGGTTGTTGTATTTATTTCCGCTGCAGTTGTATTTTATTTGGGAGTGATCGCCGTTCAGTTTATTGGATTTCGGGTTGGGGTATTACATTACATATCATTTTATAACCTTAAACAATGTTTTTGGTCCGACCGACCTTACCAACCGACCTTACACAAGGTCGGTCCATTCCAGAACACATTACCATCAAAAATTTCTACTCCGACCGACCTTGTAAGTTCGGTCGCATGTTCGGTCCATTCCCGAGAGTTTCTTCCCTTTGAAAATTCAGGCCCGACCGAACTTGCCAAGTCCGGTCCCATGTTCGGTCGATTCCAGAAACTTAATTCGTACAAAAAATACAAGCCCGACCAACCTTGCAAGTCCGGTCCCCAAGGTCGGTCCATTCCAGAAACTAATTCTCGCAGGGTAATCTGGGCTCGACCGACCTTGGCAAGTTCGGTCGCAAGGTCGGTCTGCTCCAGACCCTTATTTTCCATTGCCCATTTAACTCCAAACTTCACCTCATATATCCTAATATGTCCTAACCTCATTTGGGCACTTCAAACGCATCTTTAGCCATGTACTAAACTCCTTAAATCACACACGAAAACCATTTTATCATTCACAAATTTCTTATAAAATTCCTAGCACTTGGAATGTTTTCTCCTTAAGATTTCTAAGTGGTATTTCACCAATAATGACCTCTATACCAAGGTGTTTCCTCTACATCTTAACATCAACTCTCAAACTTCTTTTCTTACTAACTAAATCTCCTTTTTTCACATCTTACCTAAACATCATTTCTTCCTTGTACATCAACATTCCTAAACCTTAAAAAAACTTCTCCAAGACTTTAATACATTCTCAAAAACACACATTGAATTCCTAGAACTTCCAAGATAATACCTAAATCCTTGTATCACTCTAAATCACCTTAATACATGTTTTCTCCCCTAGTAAAACACTTTTTCACCTTTAACACTTCCTAGTTCACCAAAACCCATTTAAAACACTTAGAAATTCTTGCACATTTTCCAAATTTTGCCATAGCTTCTCTTGTATATACTCACATCCAAACACTTAGGTTTTTACCTTATTTCATTCAAGAACACCTAAAATCCATCAAGAGTATTCTCACACATGTAATTTCACCAAATTTACACTACATCACCATATAGTGCATAAACTTAATTGCTTGGCCCTTAGGCCCTTAAATAACATGGCTCTTAGGCCCTTAAATAGCATAAACCTTAAACACTGAATTTCCCACATAAGTAATGCCTTTGACCTGCAAATACACCCAACAATACATATGCCCTTAATAAACTCCTTGAGAGCATTTCTCTAGGTCATTCACCATTGGCTCCTTAGGTATTTTATTAAGCAAATCAAGCTCATTTTCCTAAGGCATTTAAACTACATTGAGATAGTTTGTTTACCTCTTTTTCCTCACAACTTCTTCCTTGTTTCCTTGTAAAACCGGTAGGATGTTTGGTTGTTTGTCAACTTCTAAACAATGTACACATAATAGAATGAGTATTCAAGCATTATGCTTCATCTCATTGTAAACCCTAGGCACATTAGTCTTAATACATTAAGGTAATTGTTTTACCTTGGAATTGGAAGAGAGCTTGAATAAGTATCAAGAGAGGACTCCTCCTAGCCCTTGGAAGATTCAAATGAAGCTAAAACACGCAAGGTAAAGACACCATGGTGAGGTGAATTTTCGGACAACACAAAACTTGGAGGAAACATCATTTTTCTTTGAGTTTCCTTACCTTGAAGCAAAGGAGGACAATAATATGTGAAAAGGTGAGCTCAAGCTCCTTCAATGGTGAATCTCCATGGCACCAAAATTGAGTTCTTGAAGATTTGAAAAGAGGGAAATGAGGAGCTTGCTCTAACTAAGACAAGGGTAGTCTTGAAATTGATTTTGGAGCATGGAATCATAGGTTACAAGTGAAAGAAGATGAAGAATGAGAGGGGGCTGTCGCAAACCGAGAATGGAGCTTGGGAGAGATGAAGAACCGTGTGAAATGAAGAAGAAGAAGAGAATGAGAAGGTAAGTAGCTAGCTTTAGATATTTAAGTAAAGTAACTATTTACTTTTTGCTATCTTTTCTTATCTTATCAATTAACAAGGGGATGAGTCATCCCACATAAGAAAACCGGCCCCCTTTATTACATAATGGGTATAATAGTCTTTGTTGACCAATTTAATTACTTATAACAACATATGTTACAAACTAGCTTATTAAAGTTACTATTCACTAAAACAAGGCACTTAGATGTGAAATTTTTTATTTCCCATTGATATAGACTTCCAAATGTGATACTATATAGTACACATGTTAATTAAAGAGTAATGATGGACATCTAGCCATTCAAAACTCATTTACAAGATAATTTTTCAAAAACGTGCTTTAAGACTCCTTAAAGAACTTTTTGTGTTTTAACTTGTTTTCAAGCTTTTTTTTCTTTAGTAATTGATTTAATATGTCCATTAACATATTTATAAGGTATATGTATGACCTTTAGGCCTTATACAAATTTATCCCAAGCTTAGAGCACATTTTTGCTCTTATTGACTTTAAGGTATTTTCTTGTGTTTTGTTTGGTTAACTGTCTACCAAAGTTCCCTAAGGACTTAATTAGCCTTATTAAATCATATTGAATATTATTAAGTCTTGGTAGGCTCTTTGGGTCCTAACCAAGTTCACTCCTAGCTTAGAGCATGTTTTTGCTCAAACTGTATCTTAGTGCTTTATTGCATTTACTATGGTTTAAATTGTTCACAGATGTCTCTAAGGCACTTTTTAGCCTTTACATACCATAGTTTAATATTAAACCACATATCAGGGTTTGGGGTGTTTCAATCTACCCCCCTTAAAAGAACTTTGTCCTCGAAGTTTACACATCCCACACATCTTGGATTAGAATACGAGGATTACTTATAGAAATAAAACTTCCATAACCAAACACACTTTACATCACAACCTCGGACTTAATGGTCCGGGTAACACATTCACATCCATACAAACATAACATATTCACATGATAACCTCGGACTCAATGGTCCGGGTATCTTAACAACATTTACACATACATAACAACCCTTAGACTCTCTGGTCTTGGGTAACATAACAACATTTAGACACATAGGTCTTGATAACATAACAGCCTTTAGACACATAGGTCTATGTAACACAACACATTTAGACTCATAGGTCTTAATAGCATACACTTTAGGAACTCAAGGTCAAAATAATATTTATTACACATACCACACAACATGTCATAGCATGTATAGCAATAAAAAATATCTTTGATATATACTGTGATCCTGCAGAACCCGGTCGCGATGGACACCTTCCGTCCCCGTGCCTTTGGGAGATCAAAACAATCACTTAAATTTGAATTTTTTTTCCTTGTGAGGTTAAGTAAGAAAACTTTAATTATGTAAAGTATCTATCGACGTTTTATAAATACCAATTAGAAATCCTTTTTGAAAACACACACAACTCCAAGTCCAACTTATGGTCTTTGCTTCTTTTCTTAGCGTGGTAATTTGTGACCACTTAAGGGGAGCTTCAAGAGTCATCCAACCCTGATGTGATCAGCATCAGTGTTGAACTATCCTTCCACCCAATTTGTGTTCGGCTCCCCTTGATCGCATGCAAATCAAGTTCCACCTCCCACTTCATTTTCAAGCATCAATTAAATCACTCATTTCCAATTTTCTATCTTTTTAATCATTCTAATCATGATCATACATCTCCAAGGGATAGAACTCCGTCTATCAGTTATCTCCATTCACTTTAATCCTGTTGCCTATGGAATCTTATTCTCATTAGGTTTTATATCGGTATCATAACCTTCATGAATCACTATATAGTATATATATACATATATATTTTATCAAAATACAACACACAGTTTCACATTTATACACTGTCGGGGTTTTTGTTCCCCTGGGAGTTTCTCTACTCCCCACACTTGTACCATCACACACAACTGTTAATAAATCAACACACTTATCACAATGGTATTCGCATCTTCTGTGCGCAATTACCACAATTAAACCATGAATGTGCGTATGTTTACATAACACACACACCAATCATCAAAACAATTTATTTTGTGCTATGCACAACCTAAGTCACGTACACTTTTACGGTAATACACACTAAGTGGTTTTGCGCTCTACCCCCCCTTAAAAGGGATTACGCCCACGTAATCAATCACTAAACATTGGCTTAAAATGTTCTGCCATCGTGAAGTGTTTTAACTTCCACGCGGTCTATTACACAATGGATTCTGATTAGAGGATCTTAACCATATTGGCGGTTTAGTTCCTAAACCAAGAATTCTCATTGGAGTTTGTTTAAACTCTTAGTTGGTTTCGATTCTGGCCTGTTAGGCTTCTAGGCAATAATAATTAGCCATTCACTCATGTTCACCATGTACATTCCACTTGAATCACTGTCTCACTAGTCCAATAACTATAGAGCTTAATTGCCTCATTTGTTATTCTTACTGTATTGTATATCCCCAATATCACCTTTATGTTGGTAATAATGGTTTCTCAACCGACGCGTGGTATCTCTTACCGTTAGCGAATTCGGTGAGTTATAAACTTTCATTCACTTCCATAACCAATTTATTGTGTATACAGCTATGTATTTCACATGATTGACTTGTTCCCTTCCGACTTACTGTCGGTTGAGATGAGCTACTACCTAGTGTGTAGTGCTCTCTCAGCTATTTACAAACATTTGGGGTATATTCCATACCGATATTTGGCAGTTAGTGCTTCTGTAGTCACTTACTGTTAATCATGCCGCCACATTTGGTTTTGTACAAGTATCTTTATTGGTGCGGCCTTGCATTTCCTATGCATCGCCATTATAACATTATTCCTCTACAATTAATGTGTTTCCATTCCTAGCTATCCCACTCGATCATTACTGTGCAAGTGCATACCACCAAAACATCAGTCATACAGAGTGCAGGTGTAAACTCTGACAGTAAATCCCTTATGCGATTCGCCATGGAATTCACACTGAGTTCCTCATCACATAGTACTTACCACTGGCTTATTGCCCAGTCTGTTTAACATCGCTTGCCTTGCATCTCCACTGAGTTAACTCATAACTGGTCTTATCTGCCACATTATTATTCAACAACACTTATACAACGGTCGCTTACTGCGCACCGTGCTTATTGTATAACACTAACTTACGTGGTATTTACTGTCACATTAACTTCCACACATGTACTTACATCATTTGTATTATGGTTCATCACTCATTTGGATGACTACTGAATGCTCCTTGAGCATCGATCATTCGAGTCACAAGCCGGCATTATTCAGCTCGGTGTTTCACTTTATACACACATACTACTAAGCTAACTGCTCCTTTCAATAATAACATCGTCCATCCTTAACATATTTCTTGAATTTAATTCACATAACTACCGCTCCTACGGTCTCACAATATCGAGAGGTATCCCCACTCTTAATGCAGTGGTTCGTTTACCACTCTATTTACTTGTATAACATAAAGTCTTGCAATCGATCAAACTTACATAACATATCTTGCTTGTGGCTTATAAGCCTTATTATCTTGAGCTGCGCTCGTTGTAGGCTGTCCACACACATGTACTTCTCTGTACAACATTACGTGGTTTGGATGTTATATTGAGCTCCATGACAAGGTCGTTGCATTCCGTCTCCTCTCATGGAATGCCCCTTAGGATTGTTAGTCCGTCTCCTGACAACTTATGTCTAAACTGGGTGTTAGTTTCAACCCTTGTGTTTCTGTCATGCATTTCGTTCAACAATTGTTGATGCGAACACCCTTCAAGGATTGCTCCTGGGTGTTACTAAGTTATGTCATTACATCTGGCTTGCACTTATTGGTATATTCAGTTAGCCACGTCGTTTGCGAAGATCAACATTTCCTGGTAGGGTAGGTATCATTCTGGGAGTTTCATCCCGTTCATTGCACATTAATGTGTCCACATTAGGCATCTGCTTGCCATGTACAGGCTGGGTCACCGTTCCAGCTAACATGGTTATGCCTGAGGATCCTTAAGACATATACGATGTCTTTACATTACAGTTAGTGCACTTCGCACCTCCTGACTCTTAAACATTTCGTTGAAAGGAATTCACTAATTCCTTTAGTCTCGTTAACTTAACTGGGTTCCTTTACTTCAACCATTCATGGTAATCCTTAGCTGTTGTTTGACTTATACTGCTGACCGTAGAACGGAGTCGACTACTTCCCGTGTTTCGGACTCTACTCGTATACATATGTGGGGTACCCTACTGATACATTACTACTTACCCAACTAACCCATAAGTAGGTCTGTCAGGCCCACAAGCTCCTATCGGAGTGCGGTCGTCCCACATTTCAGTTGGTACACTCGTAGTGTCCGTCACACGCCTAGGTGAAGTATTCTGTTGTCAACTCCCTTATATTGTCCCGTGACAATATTCATTCCGTGCTTCCCGAACTTAATCGAGGGAAAGTTTATCTGAAATACCCCAAACCTAAGTATGCTAAGCAAACATCAAATTATGATGTAGTAAGGCTAGAATATGCCTTAGAAAGATTGGTAGACAATTTAAACCAAGGAAAACACAAGGAAGTGCCTTAAGGGCAATCAGGGCAAAAACGTGCTCTAAGCTTGGAGAGACTTGGGTGAGTACCCAAATATCATGATAAGACCTTAGTAATATTCTAATGGTCATTTTAAATCAATTAGTAAAGAAAACCAAGCTTGAAAACAAGTTAAAACACAAAATGTGCTTTAAGAAGTCTTAAAGCACATTTTTGAGAAATTGTCTTAGAATTGAGTTTTGAGTGGCTAAATGTCCATCATTACTCTTTAATCAACATGTGTACTAATTAGTATCACATTAGGAGGTCTAAATCAATGGGAAATCAAAAATTTCAGAAATATGTGCACTGATTAGTGAATAGTGCCAAATAGTGACTAGTTTAAGTTTTAATCAACTTAAGTCAATTAGTTGGTCAAACAAGACCATAAATATCTTGTTTATAATGAGGGGGCCGGTTTTTCTAAGGGTGGATGAGTCACCATAAGTAGTCAAATAAGGAAGAAAAGAAGAGATAAGTAAAAGAGTACTATTTGCTTTATTAAAGCAAATATCTTATATTAGCCACCTTTCTTCTTCTCTCTCTTCATTTCTCTTCTTCACACGGTTCCACCATCTTCTTCCTCCCTTCATTCACGTAGAGCAGCACCCATGGCAACACCACCTTGCCTTGTCCATAACTTACTCATTTTAGCTCCAAATCAAAAACTAAACACATATTTCTCTTAGTTAGGCCAAGACCTATCTTTCTATCTTTTCAAATCTTTCAAAGCTCCATTTTGGTGCCAAGAGGAAACTCCATTGATGGAGGAAAATCATGTTTGAAGAGCTCATTAGCTTCTCCATTCTCTTAAGGTAAAGAAAATGTAAGAAAAACCAAGTTTCCATCATCTTCCTTATATGGCCAAAAATTCCTTCTCATGGGGCCTTGTTTTTATGCCTTGTTCTAGCTTGATTTATTCACCAAGGACTAGTGGAGGTCCTATTTCATTCAATGCCCAAGTCTACTTTGAGACTTCAAGGTAATCATCCACTTTTATGCTTTAGAACACATTTCTAACCTAGGTTTTCATTCCTTGAGATTAGTGCATTGTTTAGTACTCATATGAGTCATTGAATATTGATTAGAACATTGGCAAGGGGAATTTAAGTGGTGGCCGAGATCTATGCAAGAAGAAGGTCTAAGGAGGAGATTAAGATAAGCTTGAGAAAACAAGGTAAAATGCTTACCTAATGGTGGTTTAAGATTAAGGA
Source organism: Limonium bicolor (assembly GCA_023374045.1). Taxonomy (NCBI): domain Eukaryota; kingdom Viridiplantae; phylum Streptophyta; class Magnoliopsida; order Caryophyllales; family Plumbaginaceae; genus Limonium; species Limonium bicolor. The sequence goes on along the minus strand of CM041780.1, from coordinate 137,616,056 downwards.
ATGAGTTTTAGATAAGTACCAATGTAGCTTAGAGCTTACATTGTGTATTGGGTTCTATAACCTAAGAAAAAGAACTTAAACAAGCTTATGAACTTGTGATTAAGGAGCTAATGAGAATGAGTTAGTAATATAAGTTTAAGGTGGATTTTAAGAGCATTATAACTACTATGAGATTGATGAGTGTATTTGCAGGTTGAAAGCTTATATATGTGGGGAAATTCAGTGTTTAAGTTTAAGTCATTTAAGGGCCTAAGAGCCATGTCATTTAGGAGCCTTAGTGCTATGCAATTTAAGATTAATTGCAAATATTGAGTTTGTTGTGAATGAGTTGGTTTGGTGATGAGATGTGATGAGAAAGAACTTGATGTGTGTGTGAGATGGTTGAATGAGGAAAACAATGTGTGTGGGCATGATAAGATACTAGAGAAGCCATGGCGAAATTTGAGTAGAAAATAAGCGTTTAGGTGATGGTGGTGAATTAATATGACCTAGGATTTACTAGGAATCACTATGAGGAATTTGAGTGGGAATGAGTTAACTAAGGAGTTCTTGAGGTTTAGAATGATCTAGAGATGTCTAGGAGGAATTAGAGGATTGGTGAGTGTTTTTGAACACACCAAAATCATGAGATGAGGAATGTAAGACTTGTGCATAAGTTTAAGGAGAAGGTATAATGCTTAAGGTGATTAAGATATGTCCTAAGGGAATATAATGACTAAGGAAGTACTAGGAAGTCTTAGAGGTGTCTTGATGAAAAAGGGGTGAGATAAAGTGTTATAACGAGTTATAATGACTTAGGCATTACTTTGAAGGATTTAGGAATCAAGAGAATGTAATTGAGTATTTAGGACTTAGGTAAATGTTGGTAAACAACTAGGAAGGAAATAAGGTGTTGATGGAGGGAAGCTTAAGCTTGTGAAGGAACTTTAAGTAAATGCATAAAAGAATTTTCGGTGGTGAAAGATGCTTGGGAGATGATGTTATAGTGGTGAGGAAAACATTTGGCATAGTGGTTACATTAGGTATGAACCACCACCTAGAAACCTAGAGGAAAGCATTACAAGTGTTAGCATTATTACAAGGAAAATGTATAATGATTAAGGTGAAACTTGGTGAATGATTTAATGTGTTTGGAGGATGCTCTAAGGTGGGTTTAAGGGTCTAAATGATGTTAGAACACATTGGATGGCGTGAGGAAAGGTTTAGTGAAGATTTGGCAAAGTTTGGGCATGTTTTAGTGGCGTCCGACCCAGGGGTCTGACCCAAGTTTGGGTCGGACGGCCTCTGTTTAACGCCAGGGAAAGGTTCTGGAATGGTCCGACCCAGAGGTCTTGGGTCGGACATGGGTCGGACGGGTGAGTTTTAGAGGGCAAATAAGTTTCTGGAATGGTCCGACCCAGTTGGTTGGGTCGGACATGGGTCGGACATGTAGGGTTTTTCAAACCCGAAAGTTACTGGAATGGTCCGACCCAGAGGGTGGGTCGGACGGTGGGTCGGACGGCCCTTAACACTTAAAAAAAAAAGTTTAAATTCTAAGAATGGTGATAGGTAATAAGGTATACCTTTGGTGGGGTGTTAATGATTAGGACCCTAGGAACTTAAGGGATTAAGTTAAGTTAAGTATAAACTTAAAAGTTTAAGATTAAGTTTGTAAGATTAAGTTGTAAGACTTAAGAGGTGTTAGGTGGGGGATCATTAAGGAATTAAGTAAATTAAACAAGTTAAGTAGGTCATATTAAGTTAAGTGATTAACAACCTAAAACTGAATGAATGTTTTAGGACTTGGGAGTTTGGACTCCGGAAGAGAGTAAGCAGCCGAACGACCAACGGTGAATGGTACAGTTCTCTTGTGACCTGCTTGCTAACGAGGTGTCCCTCGGCTTGTGTGCTATTTGTTTTTGTGTGCTCACTAAACAAGATAAAGCATGCAATCGGAATATTATATTTCTTGTATTGTTGTGTGATGTTTGAAAACTAACACAACATACCGTGAGAACTTACTAACCAATGTTTAGTAAGAAATTGAGTGAGACTAAGGAACGCCCCCTAATAAGGGACGATATGAACCGAAAGAGGTTAACCAACGAACATGGTCTTGAGACTATTACTAACTGGAACTTGAGTGAGGAAACCCGGGACCGATCTCCGGTCATGCATGCTAAGGAAAAAGGGGGACGGTATCTGAATCAGATCCGCCCTCCGCTTAAGGACTTGTCTCCGGACTTGTAGCCTAGGGCCAGTTGCCGGCTCAGCTGCGCTGGACTCCCGTCCAGAGTAGGTGGCATTAAGATGGTGCGATGGGATCACCTAAATCCCAGGTTCGAATTAAGCTACAACCATTCCCTTCCAGGAACGGTTTGTATATTGAGATTAAGTTAAGATTAAGACTAAGGTAAGGTTAAGATAAGTTGCAACTATTCCTTTTTAAAGGATGGTTTGTATTATTAAGATTAAGATTAAGGTGAGGTTAAGATAAGTTGCAACCATTCCTTTTTAAAGGATGGTTTGTATAATTAAGATTAAGATAAGCGACATCCACTCCTTCTTAAAGGATGGTTGTTTCTAAGATTAAGATAAGACTAAGAGTGAGGTGAGATAAGGATGGACTAAGACTAAGAGGGAACATTACTTAAGGAGTTAAATAACTAACTCTCTAATTAAGGGAACACATTTAAGCCGTTCATTGTGTGTGTGAACTTTGATTGTTCGTATATGGATTGTTGTTTACAACATTTACTATTATGATTGTGCATTTAATCAACCTCCATGCTATCGACAATTAGTCGTCGTATCCACGTTAGCTTGGGGGCCATGAGGGGATCGTACCAGCATTCGTGCTGACCCCCTTTGGGGGCTGTTTTTACTACACAGGTACATCAGGAAGCGGCCGTCGCGTGAGTAAGAAGGGGTACAAGTGTTAGGGATTAAGTGAGGCCTACGAGTTGTGCATGTACACTCGTATGGCAATTGAGTTAGTAAGATGTAGGTTGTGAGAGGATTGTAAGAAGAATATGTATTTGGTTAAGGATGTTATGTACCAATGTTCGGTATATTCTGTAGTCAGACCGTGGCAAGGTCCTGGACTGTAAAGAATTCCGCTGTGACATGTTTATATATATACTGTTAAGTTGCGAGACCACATCTGGATTAAGTTGGGGTGTTACAAAAAGTGGTATCAGAGCGTAGTTACGCTCTGAAGACAAGAAATACCGAACTTAGGAGGGTGTTGAGGTTGAGATTGAGTTATGGGTTAAGGGTTAAGAGATAGAGTGAGAGGTGCGTTAGCCAGGACTTCCCGGTGTTTACCGGACATCCATAGTACCTAGGCCCGCCCTCCACATCCCTAACCCTAAATATGTGGAACAAACGCCAGAGAGAAGAAAGCCTTCTCTTACTCGGGAAACCCGATCTGGCAGTTAGCTAACAATAAGCAGTACGAGGAATATCTTGTTGCACAACAGTTATGGAGAACTTGGAGATTTCCAATGGAAGCAACAGAGAAACAGGCGCTACCTATGGAATACTATCAGTAAGGGAACGGAAATTACCGGCAACATGGGTCGACATGCTACGCAGTCGAAATAACCCGCGATACCAATGGTAAGGAAAGCACTACGCGTGCAATGGATAAGGAAATGATAAGAGATATGAGTACCGGACAGCGGTCCGAGTGAGCATAACAGTGGGATAATACAAAGCATGAGGATTGAGATTACTGGAAAGTCCAGTTAGAAACGGGAACTCCAAACCCCATACAATGAGGAAGGTTATAAGACCTGGCCAACATAATGCGGACAACGATAGGAACTCATATAAATTGTTTACCAAATAGGACTACGATGTAGTGCCTAAAGGAGAATTATTACTTAATAACCACAACAAAATGCGTGGAGACAGGAGCGAGGATTAAGACATAAGAAAATATTAAGGGGTTCCCTCAGAAAGAGGAACACCCTGATAAATGACAGTACTGTCAAACAACAAGGAAACTGCCGGATGGTTAGTTATCCAAAATAAGATATTATCGAAGGAGTCCCAAGGACTACCAATTACATGGAAATTAGAAAGATGTGTCGCTACCAACGTACCTTGTACCAATAACCCATCCTGCATGGCGCACTTGCCATAGCAAGTGCTACCACGATTAAGCCACACGAAAAGCCATCAAGGCGAAATAGGAGAACGCTACAGTTGTAGCATATATTAATACCGGATGGTAAACCCATAAGAACAGAAAAATAGGACCTTGGAAGGGCCTGACGGCCTGACCATGATGAGATGAGCCGACACATCAGTCAGCAGGGAGCTGAGCTTAGACGAAATACTAAACAATATAAATATTAGCAACGGTATAACCCACTACAACAACAACCGATAGTACGATAAGAACACAATTCCGAACTCCAAGGGGAAAACCTAAGAGATCGCTCGGTGATCCGAGCAAAACACTATATAAGCAATGATATACAAGAGATGTATTATAAGATACCATTGAGACCGTTGACATAACGTTTTCTAAAAAGAGCGGGATAAAACTCCCGAGATGACCGTAAAAACCTGCCAATGACAACATTCTTCAATGAAGATGTTGGAAAACGCTGAAAATAAGGATAAAAGAAATAAACGTAAGTTATAACCTACTAAGGATTAAAGTCGTACAACCCTGGAAAAGGAAAGCTCAGAGGACTACCCCCACAGAGCGGGCATAGTCGAGCCGAACAACAAAGGGTGGCGTAATCAACAGAAGTTGAACGAAGCGTTGAGATGGAAGTATAAGACGACAGGATGATATCCAACTTGGACACCGTAAGGCAAGCGCCTAATATGAACCTAACCTTGACTATTAAAAAAACATAAGTCTAGTAAAATGACAGCATTGTCAAAGACATTAAGTAACCTTAGATCACCTGAACAACTTCCCTAGCAGGAAGCAGGTTGCAGCAACTTATCATGAAACCTGATACTACATTTAGTGTATAACCTAACGGTGGATAGTGCTCAAAGAACCAGAATCTTAAGAGAATGACCTGCAGATGAGTAAGAACACAAATAATGAACTGAGATATTAAGTACTAAGAGCCTACGAGCCAAGGATGTTAACCACATCAGAGCCCGAGGTGCAGTAAGTTATAAGAGAGCTTGTTTAAGCCACGAAGGGACTACAATTTGTAGATATGGACGGTTACCAAACCTATAACTTAGATTGGGGAGGAACATTACCAAGAAAGGGTACCAATGAGAAAATTTAGATAATGCTAAGCACAGGAGCGGAGAACGAACCATGCCTTTTAGGGTGGGGATACCTCTCCTTGTTGTGAGGCCATGAGTGGGAATGAACCCCTGAAAAGGGCTTTCATATGTTAGAGATAAAATACACTTTATTTAGAAAATGGAAACTATGAACCTTGAGATTACCTTAGAACATACCAGATACACTTGAGTAATAAGGAAGGTTGCACAGATAGACCCCATATCCAACACCCAGGATGTAAGAATTAGTAATTGTCAGAGATAAACATTGTGACTGCACATTATGGCACATCAATTAATCAATGCTCAGAAGAGCTTGTGATTCAGAGGATGACTTCTTCAGTAACCAGTTAAATTATATGGTAGATAACATCACTAAGGATGAAAGAAAGTGAAAGAGATTAGCCTACTTACGAATCTGAGATTGGAGCGGAACAGCTTCATATCAAGAGTCAACTATTTTACAACACGGTACGACAACCGCCAATACCAGAATGAGAGAACTCCCAGTGTGTTTACACCAAGAAGGGATTGAGTATAAGGTAAGACATTAGAATAAGTGAGTAAGGGGTTGCACCATTAATGGGCAACATGGTAAAGGCCAACTACCACGGTAGTAATGGTCGTGAGTATAATAGTGAGATAAGTAGATTAAGTCATGGTGCGCGGTAAGGCGACCATTATGTATGAGCCGTCAAATATTGACACTGAGGCAATTAGACTTATGAGTTAAGACCAGTCTAAGTAAGAAAATAAGATGGTAGACGAACTGAGCATTGGTGCCAGTAGTCTGGACCTGGTTAGGTAAGATTTCGTAGGAAGCACACTACCCATTCCTTAAGGAACTGGAAGTGCATTCCTAGTAGCATAAATATGAGAAACAAGATAAGAGGCTCTACGGAAAGAGACCTCAATTATTAAGAGACCGAATCAGTACGGGATACAGAAAGAGCTAGAGCATACAATACCCAAGAACACAGTAAATGGACTTCCCTTGATTAACTTCAAGAAGAACAATAAATGTTATTATGGAACGATGAAAGAGGAGATCGACAACAGAATACTTCATAATTAGCAATAGCTAAACGTGTGACGGACACTATGAGTTTACTAAAACGAGACGTGGGACGACTGCACCCCACAGGGGCTTGCAGGCCTGACACGCTCATTTATGAGTTAGTTGGGTAAGTAGTAATGTACCAGTAAGGTACCCCATGCATGCAGACGAGTGGTGTAAGGAACACGGGAGGTAGTCGACTCCATACCACGGACAACGACACAAGATCAGACAAGAGCAGCCATTACCACAAACAGTCGAAGAGAAGAATTCAGTCGAACCAGCAATACAGAGGAACCAGAGAACAAATAATTAAGACTATGAAGTGCGAAGAGCACGGATTGTTAAGTACAGACATTGAACATGCCTTAAGATGTAAGAGATTAAGATTGTAAAGCGCATTATGCACTAAACAGTAGTTTTAGACTAAGATTATCAGAGTCGCGCAGCGGAAGCTAGCAGACCACTACTTTGAGATTAAACCAAACTAAGTTAGGAATACGGTATAAGTACCGTTAAGTGAAAACGTGTAATTTGGTCCCTCATATCTTACAAACGAGTAGAACACCGAGAGTTATAGTGGTTCGGCCAATGATCCGGCCTACATCCACTTCTTGACAATATCTTTATTCCTTTCCTTTGGTATTACAACTTTAGAGAGCTTTCTAGTGTTTTCTCTCTCTTCTAATAATGTGTCCCCCAACAAAATGAACCCCCCATCTCTATTTATAGACTTTCTAGGGTGAAGTCTATCCTAAACCCTTGAACATGTAGCATTGTTTTATAAGAGCTGCCTTCCTAACTTTGACACTTTCCTCCTTGTAACGCCTTCCGGTCCAAAAGTGTGGGGTACTGGGTATGACGCCCGGATGCGGAATACGAGACGCGGGATGTGGCGCCCAGACGTAGAGTGCCGGGTGCGGGATCCTGGACCTAGTCATGAGGTCTAGTGCCTGAACTTAGTACCGTTGCGGGATCCGGATTGACGCTTGGTGTCTAGATTGGAGCCTGAATAGGGTCCTGAAGGGGGCCTGGGGCCTGAGTCGGGATCTAAGATTTGGACCGTTTTGGCTCTTCAGTCTCGTTATATTTTTGCCCTCTTCATCAGTCCCACAAGTTCTACTTTTGGCACTCAAAAAAGTGGAACTTACAAAAAGAAAGATAAAAATTTACATTCTTTCTACTTTTCCTTTCTCCTATCTCCTAGTCCCACAAGTTCTTTTTTCTTTAACTTTTACAAAGAAAAAATGAACTTACAAAAATTTTGGTAAAACTAGTACAACTAAAGTCCCACAAGTACATTTGATAAACTTGGGTATTTTGGGACATATATCTTCGAGATAGTACATCTTTCATGGATAAATCTTCCGAGTTTTGATACGCAATAATTAAGAAGGCCAGAAATCCAGAAGACTAGAAATCTAGAAATCCATAATAAGATTTTCATAAAGAAAACCAATGGTTCTTTAATAAGAACCATTCCCTGTTTGAAAGGGTAAAATAATATGATCTTAAAGGGAGAGCAGAGAAAACATATTTCCCAACTTTGCTTATGCTAGCCAAAGGATGGTACTTGTGATTCAAGTATGGTGTGGCGTCCCGCACCTAACAACTCACCCATTACAGGCGACCAGAGCTCCTGATGGGTCCAGAGATGGGTTTTCTTGGTTGGCTCGATGGCCGGGTTTCTTTTCAACCCAAGGTGTTACTTTTAAGGCATGATAGCCTGTAGGTGTTACTTTCAAGGCATGACGGCCTGTAGGTGTTACTTTTCACCATGGATATGCAAATCTATTGCAGAAAGTCCATGGGTAGGTATTACTTTCAAGGCATGATAGCCTGTAGGTGTTACTTTCAAGGCATGATAGCCTGTAGGTGTTGCTTTCAAGGCATGATAGCCTGTAGGTGTTGCTTTCAAGGCATGATAGCCTGTAGGTGTTGCTTTCAAGGCATGATAGCCTGTAGGTGTTGCTTTCAAGGCATGATAGCCTGTAGGTGTTGCTTTCAAGGCATGATAGCCTGTAGGTGTTGCTTTCAAGGCATGATAGCCTGTAGGTGTTACCTTCACCAGAGGGCCTATGAAAGCACCATGGACCAGAGGGCCTATGTGAGCGCCATGGATTTTGATAATACTTTTGAATTTTCGCAGTCATAGATTTTTTACAAACTTGGGAGCATTCAGAATAATAGAAACGTCTTCAAGCGACCGCTTCAGGAATAACATTTGGTGCGGTTTTGCTAGGAAAGTGGTATGACCTTGAGTGATATCTTAGTTTATCTGAACTGGATTAGTGCTCCCGGTCGAAAACGTTTTCTGTTAGCATCCATCTTCCGGCGTCCTGTTGTTGTTGTTATGTTACGCCCTTGCTCCCCATACCTTGATGGTAGCGTTAATCTTTGGCCGGAAGGTTTACTGAAACAGGCAACATTATTAATAGAAGTGAATTCAACAATATAGTGGTAATAACGTTTAGATGTATAAGAGCAAACAACAAGCATGAATTGGAGACTAGTAGAACAGTTAAGTATTCGCAGCTAGAAGCTTGCTATTGCAGCAGTAAAATGACAAGATAAAACCCAGAAGACCATTCTAGGCAAATTAGCAGCAATGACTAAACTGAAAACTATATATATCTCTTCCGGTTCAGACTAAAATGAAGTTGTAAATGACATGGAACCTGTCAAAATTCAGTAGAGAACATTTTTCCTAACAGAAAACCACACAAGCAAGGTTTCCCACAGAGTTTCCGATAAGAACAGTTGGCTTTTGGACTATTTCATCCAAGAAATCAACAAGTGGCTCGTCCCAACTTTCCATGGTATACTGAAACCCTATTGGCTTGTCCGATGAACCGAAACCAGTAAGGTCAATTGCATATACCACATGGTGCTCTGCCAATGTCAAGATATTTCTGCGCCAGTGAGGATTTGAAGTGCCAAAACCATGAACAAGGAGCAGAGCCGATCTTGTTTCTCCTTCTATTCCGCCTTGAACGAGGTAATTAATTGAATACTTGCCTCTCCACTGCCACTTTTGACACTGATCGTTTATCCCTTCGACATCTAGCACAAACCCCAGCTCACTGTCATTCAAAGAAGAGGACGTGGTCGTTGTAGAAGACGTCACATTTCCCAGCTTGTAAGAGCGAGACAGAAAACGGTGGTGAAGGACGCGGCGAGAGCTTGCTCTCCTCTCAATCATCTGCGCAAAACAAGAAATTTTCTCGGATCTACTGTCGATTCTTTATTCTTCTCACACTGTCCTTTCTTGAACTCTATTTCCTTATTAACCGGCAATATCACTTCCGTTCCTTCCGATGCTTGCCAACTATCAAATCCCGACTGTCTAGGGTGAGCTTGCGAGGATCGATTTCGGTCGAAGTAGTCGCTTCCACCTTGACGACTTCCACCTTGATGGTATTGAAGATGTACGAAGTCTTCCGTGTCCCTCTTCTCTCTCGAATCCTTACTATGGCGATGATGAAGTGAGGAAGGCGGTGGTGGTGGCGAAGAGTAGAGGCTTACCCGATAGTCTTCTGATAAACAAATTTGTGTGTCAACGATGCCGTCAAACTCATGTAGCGCCGTTGATTCCCCCTCCTTCACTTTTTCGTCATTGAAGTGAGGAAAACTTAACTTCGCAAGTGACGTATCTCCAGAATACAAGTTTTTTGAATTAAAGTTCCGGTTGTTTGCCTTTCTTGATTACTCGAGGTCTTCTCCGGCACTCCTGCAGGATGCAAGCGCAACGCTTCCACGCGCAATGCTTCAATTAGAGCGGCGCCGTTTCTTTCAATCTTGGCATTCTGCTCGTCAAACATGGTTTGAATCTAGGATAGAAGAGATGCCTTTAACTCTTTCATTACATCGCGGATGATTTGTGAAGTACGTGTTTCAGCCATGGAGATGCAGAATCGACTGGTCTAAGAAGAGATAAAGACTGAAGTGAAGATACCATAAGTCTTTGGCTAAAGAAACTGCTGTTTTTAAACTCAATAGCCTTATAAGGGCTTTTAAACAAAACTAAAATCAGGCATTTCCCCAAAATACAGAAATAGTTGGAACAAACAACTGCAGAAAAGCACAAAGACCAGAATCATGACCATCTATAAATTCGTATTGTATTACCAGAAATGTCTTGCAAAAAATGCACAAGAATACAAGTCATAAGAAAGCTTTTAACCGTGGTTGTTCGAAGTGCTGAACATACACTTAATTGAAGCAGTAGAAATGACCAGAAATTGCGAGGTAGACGAGTGTTTGTGGAACAATTTGAAGTGAAATCTGAAACAAGAGTATGTGCAATAGTTCATAATGGAGGGGTTAAAAACAAAACATGAACTGGTCCAAACATGTTCCTATGGTGGCACAGCAGGAAGTAAAAAACTGAAATACTCTTTAAAACTGAAGTACACTTATATTTTATATAATGTTTATCAAAATGACAGAAATGAAACTAAAGAGATGGGCTTGTATTTTATTATATAAAGTTCAACAAAATGCTCACGTCTAACAGGTATAACTCAAGTTTTGCAAAACCAATCACGATTGGACCTGTACGTTAATCTTATAAGAGGCCAAAGCTCAACCAGCCTGCATCATCGTTGCTTGACCACCCCATTATTACAATGGGCTTGAAACAGATTAAAATGTTGCCATAAAAAAAATTCTATCGATGGTCTGGAAGTTTCAAAGGTAAAACCGGCTGAAAACAGCCTTGATAAGATAGCAACAAAATTCACATTTTAATGGAATAACGAATTCTGTGTAGAATTTGATCATAAATCATCTTGAACAGATAGAGCCATATACCCTTAGGCTTACACATGTTTAAACAGAGATAAAAGTTTGAACACAGCCAAACCTGGTTAGAAATACCTAATTTTCCAGATTGAAATAGACAAAAAGCTTCAGTTATAACAGAAAAGCAACAATATTCGTTTCTGTTCACAAGCTCGATTTTGGAAACTCAAGCAGATGAGAACTTTTGTGAAGGATTTTTTTTGGGTTGTTACAGATTTTGGAAATGCCTTTGCAAATGAAGATTTTTCTTTAGGTCTACCTTCATGTCCTACCATAGCGCTTAAAACTCTGAACCATAGATGCATGGTGTACTCAAACAAACTGATACCAAGGCAGTAATCAGCAAGAGGGGAAACTGAATTAATATCTATTTTAGATTGAGAAAGTACCGTACCTACCAATGTTTCAAAGGTTGGTTAAAATCTGATTTAAGACAGAAACATACCTCGAAGATTATAAATCAGAAACAGATTTGAGGTTTTGATATCCCTCCTCCAAAATATCTTAGCTTGCTATAAAGTATTTTTTGGTTTCGCATTATTGAAAACATAGGCAAGAATTTAGAATTTGACGTAGATATCACTCTGTAATCACATTTTCGAAAGCTGGATGCATCAGGAATTTTGGAATTGCCAATTCTGAGAAAAGACAATCATGCTTAACAAATTACAAAATTCAAGCTCATTGGATTGCCAATTCTATTTTCGACTTCACCACAGCAGATCAAAGGAACTTTTTATAATTTTGAGGAATTTATTGAGCTAGTTTTATGATCGAAGGACTTATCTCAGTTAGTTTCCTTGCTGTGCGAGACCATCATCTCTTTTTCGTTCCGCCGTCCACGTCTGGAAATGATTTTGCTTTTAAGAGTTTTGGGTGACATCCTAGTTGAAGAAAGCCTCCCGGTCGTCTGGCCACTTGGAAAAACCTTCAGGGATTTGGAATTGTGGCCTCGTTTCGACTTTACTGAATCCAATTTTGTTTTGAGTTGAGATCTTCCCACCCTTCTTTCTTTAATTTAACGCTTGCTGTGGATTTTCTTTATCAGTCGCTGCCTGCTTCCATTTCTTATTCCTGAAATCGAGCGGGATGTGCACAGCTGGATCTTCCGCTAAATCAACAATCACGGGCAATGCTCTCTATAGGATGGTCCAGTTTCTTCCTGGTCATGGACTGAAATATCTCCCGGTCATGGACTGAGATATCTCCCGGTCATGGATGGAGGTGCCTCCCCGCCATGGAAGTCGAATGATCTTCCGGTCATATCTCCCGGTCATGGATGTCGATGCCTCCCGCTCATGGAAGTCGAATGATCTTCCGGTCATGGACTGCGATGCGGTCAAGGAAGTCTACCTGCCTTCCGGTCATGGACAGAGATGCGGTCAAGGAAGCCGAATTACCTTCCGGTCATGGATTGCGATGCGGTCAAGGAAGCCGGATTGCCTTCCGGTCCTGGATTGCGATGCGGTCAAGGAAGCCGGATTGCCTTCCGGTCCTGGATTGCGACGCGGTCAAGGAAGCCGAATTACCATCCGGTCATGGATTGCGATGCGGTCAAGGAAGCCGGATTGCCTTCCGGTCATTAAAAGTTATTGCTCCCGGTCGAAGTTGCCGAATTGCCGATGTTGCATCTGGTCGATGCCGCACCTGTCCTTGAGTTAAAATAGTGCTACGCCTGGTCGACGTTGCTCCTGGTGATGTTGTGCCTGATCGGGCTGAATTTCCTCGACTGAAGTCACGACGGTGCTACACCCGGCCGAGGCTGTGCTCGTCACCCAGCCGCCCGTCAGTCGCTTGAGGGTCACCACCCGCTCTTCAAAGAACTTTGTTTGAAATGTCCAGGCTTAATCTGAAGATGGCTCCCGTATCCTTTCAACTTTCAGGCTGGACGGGCTTGAATCGAGGCCTCGTTCGCACACCCGCTGGGCTATAGTACCGACCGGAGTCTCTTTTCAAGCTTGCTCTCTTCCCAATTTTTGTCCCGTTAAGTTGAATTTGATCTTCTTGTCGATGAGATCTCTGAAGTTGACCGGTGACGAGTTGCAACGATGCCCGGTCATAAACCAGAGTGATTGTCCGGGCCTGAATGAGGGATTTTGAAGTTGAGCTATCCAGTTGCCTGGACGAAATCGAATCGCGACATTGCGCTGTGCCTGGGCATTGATTTGAGATGTTAGTCAGATTTTGGGTCGTCGCCTAGGGTAGGGTGCTTCAAGGGAGGCTTTTCTTGTTACTCCTTCGATTTTGCTTCTGTGCCGTCCCTGGTCGCTTCAAAAGGCGGTCCTCTAGGATACGGACCATCGAAACATTGCTGCGAAGAGGAGAGTAATTGTTGGATACATGATTCTTATTAATGACGAATGAATTCTTAATTGTATAACTGAGCGATGTTTAGATCGTGATTCCTAGATTTTTTTTCAAGACTACAAAGGATTCTTCCTTGTTGGATCGCATCAGGTTGTCGATTCTTCACTCCCGTCATTGAATGAGATCTCCATAACCTCTTGAACCTCCGTGGACTCGCCTACCGAAGCTTAATATTACGATCGATTGAAGTTTATTGCTTCTTGAATCGCTCGCTTGTCGTGATGACTTCACACACAGATCTTTCTTTTGAGTCAAGCCGGGCTGGAAGTGATTTCTCCATGATTAATGATGCTTTTACTCTCTTGATTGATTGTTTTGCCGATTCAGGATCATCTTACAAACTCATTTTTCACAAACTGCGGTCGGCTCGTGATCATCACTGAATATTTCGATCATCACTTTTTTGCCTGATCTGTCACGCGTCTAATATTTTGATTCCTAGCAAGGATCGAATGATCAATCAACCTTTCTGGATGAATTCTAGCGAGCTTTCCTTGTGACTTTCTCTGAAATGAGGTGTGCGATTATCTGCGAGGTTGTGGTTGAGTCGCGAGTATTTTGCTGGTTTCAAGTGACATCGTGTGGAACTCGTGGTTGCTCTTTGCTGTTCGTTTCCCACAGACGGCGCCAATGAAACGTGTAATTTGGTCCCTCATATCTTACAAACGAGTAGAACACCGAGAGTTATAGTGGTTCGGCCAATGATCCGGCCTACATCCACTTCTTGACAATATCTTTATTCCTTTCCTTTGGTATTACAACTTTAGAGAGCTTTCTAGTGGTTTCTCTCTCTTCTAATAATGGTCCCCCCAACAAAATGAACCCCCATCTCTATTTATAGACTTTCTAGGGTGAAGTCTATCCTAAACCCTTGAACATGTAGCATTGTTTTTATAAGAGCTGCCTTCCTAACTTTGACACTTTCCTCCTTGTAACGCCTTCCGGTCCAAAAGTGTGGGTACGGGGTATGACGCCCGGATGCGGAATACGAGACGCGGGTGGCGCCCAGACGTAGTGCCGGGTGCGGGATCCTGGACCTAGTCATGAGGTCTAGTGCCTGAACTTAGTACCGTTGCGGATCCGGATTGACGCTTGGTGTCTAGATTGGAGCCTGAACAGGGTCCTGAAGGGGCCTGGGCCTGAGTCGGGATCTAAGATTTGGACCGTTTTGGCTCTTCAGTCTCGTTATATTTTTGCCCTCTTCATTAAGAATCCTCGATACAGAGACTAATATGATCGAATTATAAGTAAGATAGATGACGTGGAAGCTAGAATGCTTGGTGAGAATTAGACATCTTGAACTTATGTTCAAGGATGATATGACGCTGATTACGTGGCGTAATCCATTTTAAGGGGGGTAGAGCGAAAACCGCTTAGCGTATGTTGTGTACTGAGTACATAAACTACGGTGTGCATAGCACAAATAATTTGAGAAATGTTTTTACATAAACATTTTGAGATAAATTATGGTTATTAACACAGAAGATGTGAATACCATACATATTAAGTACCTATCTTGTTAACTCCGGTGTGAGTACAAGTTAGGAGAATTAAGGAAAAAGAATTAAGGAGACTTAAGAAATAAGGAATATATGAGGTATGAGTCGATATGAGACTAGTGTGAGATAAGATGTAACACCCCTATAATAATAAAACACACGGAAAATACGAAAGGTGCTACAGACCATCGGGCTCCAACACCCGGTACCAACCTCACCAATTACAACCTTTACAATTAACTAAGTTACGGTCTGAACTTCGAGAAAACTTAACAAAACATAACAATAAACACATTCGCTCTCCACAAAACCTAGTCCCATCCCAAACGCTCATTCTCTTCGTGGCCACCTGTAAATCAATTCGTACCTGCAAGATGAAACCAAGCAGCCCACCCCAAAAGGGGCGGGTCCGTTCCCTGGAATGGAACTGGTACAATTCTCCAAAAACAAACTTATAAAACATAACTCTTCAAATAAATAGTAATGAAATAAACTCTTGAAAGTAAAACAAGATAAAACACTTCAAAAATCAAGTTTAAAGAGAAAGGAAAACAAGACAAAGATAAAGAAATTCCAAACCAAGTCATCCACTTAAGTAGTCCACCACATAGTTAGCAAGCATCCATTGTTGATGTTAGAACCAATTCCCGTTAGGAGTAGAAAACCCAGATAGCCACAAAGGACTAGGAATGAATGAGAGAAAACCAAAACCAGCAACTCAAGAATGGAATGAAACCAACTGGGAGAGATGGCCCCCACCGCCAAGAACGTCCATTAAGGACAGGGTATACAGCCCCTTACTGTTAACTACGTCCTCTCGTGACAAGGGATATACAGCCCTTTACTGTTTAATATCAATGCCCCTATGGGCGAGGGATATACAGCCCCCTACTGTTCACATTAAAGACGCGCGCACGTCGAAAGAAAGATTCCCAAGATTGACCTTTTCCAATAATCCCGCTAGATCACCAACTACCCAGAGCAATACCAAAACACTCAGTCCTACAGAGTGCAGAAGCGTAAACCCTAAGCAGCCAATGCCTAACGGGCAACCAAGTAGAAGAAACCAATACCCAAGTGAGTTCCACATCCAAGGCTCAGTTAGTCACACAAGCTGAGTAGTCACACAACCATTTTTTTTCTTAGAAATCCTCTTAAAGTCAGTTAGCGTTTTCCAAAACATTCCACAAGTCAACCATTAAAAATATCGGAGTACGAGAAATCGCACAACATTCCATAAAGTCCAAACACATCAAGCTGAGTACGAGAAATCGTACAAAACATTCCATAAAGGCCAAAACACAACAAGCTGCGAGAAATCGTACCTGGAACGTTGTAGCAGTTCTAATCAACTTGCGCAAACAATCAACAGTACTCTGAAGAATATTAAAGGTAATCTATCATCAACAACTTATGCCCTAAGTCAAACTTAAATAGATTCCTCACTCTTATCCACTACTAATACTTAACCGTAGTTCTCACATTAATACCTTTATATCTTAAGTGTATTTATATTACTCAGTTAGTCTTAGAATCTCAATAATCACCCTTAAGCTTAATACCTTTTTTCCCCTAAATGTTTTATTTTTTACACACATACTCTCTATAAACTATGTATAATCCTTTTGTACTAAACTTCAATAAACTTAAGCCTTAAATACGTTTTAAATTGTTTTACAAAACCTAAGGTTTCAAAGGAATAACCTAATAAATTAATTTCCTTTATTGTATCTAGGATGAACAATATATCTACATAGAGTAGAATTTATCAAAGAATTAAATTCTAGTTCATAAGCAAAATTGTTAATTATTTAATAAGATAATCTATTATGAAAATTCTCATATTTTATATTCAAATAACCCATCATTACTTCCCATCACCGTAAAGTATATTAATATAATATCTTATGTAACCTAGTTTCATCTAGTTAAAGGTTCAATGATTTTAAGTATCAAATTTCTATTTGCAAACCTTTTGTAAATCTTTAACTATTATGTACATCACTTATTTATAAACTCACATCCTAAGTATTGGTAACAACGTTACAAATGTATTTCATATGGCTTATCTAATGCCAAGAAACTTAAGGATTATTATTTAGATAAATTCCCAAATCATAGTTTAATATAGTTTATATCATAATCCTTTTAATGATTCTATCTTAAAATATTAAGTTATTACTCAATACTATAAATATTAAGAAATAATTAAATCTAGACTTATTTATCCTCTTCACATTTAGATGTCAAAGTAACTCATTTATTTTATTATTGTTTATATAATAAGAACATTTAAATGTAAAAGTATTTCATTCATTTTATTATTAATTATATAATAAGATCTATTTGTGTAACACTTTATGTAAACTAATTCCAAATACTCCTAAATCAACTTATTAATTCCTTAACCAAATTATAAATTTACATTGTGGTTATTGACTAAATAAATACATGTGTTTAAATACGGTTTATATAAATCTTAGGAACTCAAAGATAACTAAAAACTCAACCTATAACCATAAATTAATACCAACTCATATAATATTCTTTTATTAGTATCATGTAGAGGTTTAGTTTAACTCATTAATTCCTTCATATTATATTTTCTATAAGGTATTTTTTCCTTTTATTTATTTATTTATCGTATATATTATATATATATATATATATCCTTCTTATTACATTTCTCACAAGGAATGTTATTTCCTTTATCTATTTTTATTGATTATATACATATATATATATATATATATATATATATATATATCCACATATATCAAGATTTATCCAGAACATTCTTTAAGAAATTCTATTGTACTTAATTATATCTAATATCTTTTAGACATATCCAAAACTGATTTGTGGTTTATAAAATAAAGTACTTCCCTTAGTTTTAGTTAAACATATTAGCTTCCATATTATATATAATAAATAAAATGTAGTTTAGTTAAATTCCTTGATTTAATATAAGTTTCTATTTATTTCTCTCATATAAATATATATAAATATATGTAACAATTTTTACTTCACTTAAAGTTAATACCCAAAATATTTATAAACATACTGTATTAAATGTTAATTAGTCTTATTATATTTTCCCCAACCTATAAAGTTCATTAATCAACTATACTTTAATTTTTGTTTACATTAAAAACTATATATTATAAGTTATTCTTATGAAAAACTCACAAACACAATTTTTAAAACCTTTTCCCATTGCCCAAAAATTCCCAAACTTAATATACAGTAACTATAACATTTTAGACATATTATAAAATTTTTTTTCATAAAAATATCTTTTTAATATAGCCAAATAATTCCAGAAAACCCGTAACTTGTAAAAATCATAACTTACGTTTAAAAACTCCAAACCCTTAATAATTTATATCAAAATAAACTACATAAAATAAGGAATCTATGGTTAAAATTTCAAGTCAAAATACATTCGGGAAGATATTTAAATTAACCAAACAAGTTACGACTATTTACTGAATTTTTATAGAGACATTAACAACTTAAAATCACCAGATCTAATCTTGGCCGTCCAATCTCTTAGAACAAGATCGGACGGCAGCTGTACCGCGAGTTCATCAGCGAACCTCTCAAACAGATCGAGTACTAAATCGACGATTCCTCACAATCTACAGAACGAAATCGCGTGATTCTTGTTTCTATGGATTCGTAATCAAATTTCGGTTCCAATGATGCTAATTTCCCCAATTTTAATACAGTATACACCATGATTCGAATTCGAATTCGAGAGTTAGGGTTCTTAAGGTTACCGAATCGATTTCGAGTACAAATCGTACCAATTCTCCTAATCTAACGTAATTGATGAAATTGAGACATGGGTTAGGTCGACAACGAAATATAGATTAGTAATAACGGAAGAATTTGAGGAAAAACTCACCAGATTGAGCGAATTTGGTGAATCCCAAATCGGAAACTGGAAAAGACTCGAACTTTAATCAGTTCGTGGTGCCGACTTTTCGGATCTATAACTAGCAGTATAAAACGAGTTAGATACTGAGTAAGGGCTCATTGGAAAGAAGAATTGTAGATCTACACAATGATAGCAAGCACTAATCCTAACTCGCATCACACAGAAAGAAATCGAAGCCAGAAGTTGCGAGTTTACCTTACGTTTTCTGGAAAGAAAACTGTGATTTTATGCTGTGATGAATTCGAAACTTTAGACACCTCTCTCTTACAAACGGTTTGGAATTGGCTTTGGTCATGAACATGAAAGTTATAGAGGGATTAGAGCTCTTCAAAACGAGCTAAAGAACATGGAATTTGGCTGAGAAACGAAGAAGTTATGGCTAGTCGAAGTTACCTGAATTCGAAGAGAAACTGGAAAACTGCAGTTTCGGTTTTGCAAGATGGCTACTTTGGATCGAATTTCCGGCTGATGTATAATGAATTAGGGTATGTGTGAGTAATGGTTGGAAAGAGGAATTGTAGTAGAAGAGAATGGTGAAGACGGCATGGAAAAATATTGAGGGATGTGAAAGTTACAGCCGTCTAAAGTTAGGGCAAAGTAAGGGAATTCGGTTACGAAAATCAGGGAAGAAATCGGCTAAGTGTGGGCGACCCATTACAGAGTGACACGTGGCATCTCTTAAAATTTTGATTCAAAACTTCAATCTAGCATAACTTTGGCTAGGATGATCCGTTTTTGACGTTCTTTTTATCGATCTTCATGGTTTTTCATAACCTATTTATTGGTATAGGTTTCATGACCTGGTTTGACCATTCTCAAAAAGTCAACTCTAGCAAGGCTTAATAAGCTTTAAGGTTTCTAGAATTTTATATTGACTTTTATATTTCAAAACATTGTTCCAACACTTCCCAAAATCTTTATAATATATATGGAGTGTTTAATAATTTTCCCAAGATTTATTGACTTATAAATCTTATTATTAAATTCATAATACCATATAATAATGTATAATAATTAGGGTTAAATAGAAGAAAACCCCTAAATAAATTTCACAACCCCATATAATAATTTACTATTCATAATTCCATATAATAATTTAATATTCATAATTCCATATAATAATTTAATATTCATAATTCCATATAATAATTTAATACTTAATAGTATTATTAAAGGTTTAATAAAAGAAATCCCCTAAATTAATTTAAATTAATTTAAATTAATTTAGGGGTATTTCAGCATATCCCCCTTAAAAGAAACTTCGCCTCGAAGTTTAAAAATCAACTAATAAGCACTCACACCGCTTCGGGTGTGCTGAGACAATAAAAGTTCCAATGAAGTTCCATACCAAACCAATCCTTTATTTCCATCCACTTCCATAACAACATTCCACTCAAGATTACTCAAAATCAAACTGAATCAGGGTATACCAAGATATTACATGATGAAAATCAAAAGTCACATACTGAGTCAATAATGCAAAAACCAAGCACATACAAACACCTCTCATTCTGCTAATACTGTTCTCCCTTTGCTAATAATGAAACACGGCATAATCCGGATGAGATAACGAAGGAGGAGTATGCCAGCATATCCCCCTTAAAAGAGCTAAGGTACGCCCTCGTACCGCTACTAATGGCACATTCAAAGAATTCAACACCTTATTAACCAGCTTTGTTGAATTTTACTGCACCGTTGATTATATCTATGATCGTTACGTATATATGTATCTCTTGATTGTTATGTATTTGTGTTTCCTTGGTGGTTATAAAATTTTACCTTATGATTATTATCCATTCATTTAATGACGGATACGAATTATATGTCCATATGTGATCATTTATCATATCAATTATATTATCAAGCTATAAACCAGGTGTAACGTATTTGAGTAGTTTATAATAATATTTCAGATCATTTAATAATCCTTAATAATCTTCCAAAATCATCTTCAAGGGTTTATTAGTCAACCATATGTTAAAACTTTATAAGATAAATATTTTCTTTGACTTTTCAAGTTTCAATTGTTTTTATAATTAATTATCGTATTTTAGATGATTCATTCAGTGTTTACTTTATAAAATTTACTTATTATATATTTACATAATCTCACCCAAGGGAGAATCTAAGGAAGTTCTTATCAGTTATAATGTAGCTCCAAAATCTGATTTCTTTATCTTAAAATTTATTTTTCAAGATAGGGACTCTATATAAAATTTTAAGTCAAATGAACTAGTCTAATGAAAACTCACTCACTCTTGGTGACTATTTTTCTTCGGGTTTGTTCTATGTAAGTGTTCTTCTGATTATTAAATCTTAGTACTCTCTTAGACAATGGTGGCTTTTAGTAAATATCACTCTTAGTGTGTCTTTTAAAAATTTATACCTGTATAATGTTAAACTTCCAAGTAAACATGAAAATTTCCAAATCTTTAAGTAACTCCCAATTACTCACTAGATGCTCGATATTCCGAGTATTTAAGGATCAATGATATTTAGTTTAGTGTTACTCTTCTCTTCACTTAATCTTTAAGTAACTTCCTTTAATGGTTTTTATTCAACAAGGGGTAGACGTTCTACCTTGAAGTACCCAAATTTTAAATTCCCTTCCTCCATATATAGGTATTTTTCACCAAAAATTTAACTCAATAAATCCTTTCCTTGTTTGAATTTAATACTGGATATTAAGATATAAATATAAGATTGTTCATTGTGGCTAGTAATGAAATATGCCCAACTTAAGACTTCATGATGGTAACGTCTTACCACCAATCCTCCTCAAGTTCAACACAATCCATCACCTGCGTAGAAGATTATTTACAGTTAGATGACAAGGCTTGTCTAGCCCCTAAACTTCCAGAAGTGGGTGTGCACCCCCACTACTTTTAGCCTAGGAGTTCGTCGCACCAGGCACTTCCCGTAGGGTGTTAGGTTTAGGTGTTTTCTTCCTAAAGTTAACATAGAGTTTTAATGTGTTTTACAAGTTCAGATGTTGATCTTTTCTAATACACTACTAGTTCTTGTTAGCTTAATAATTTTCTAGACTTAAGATTTATCTTAAACATTATCTTTAGGTAATAAATTGATACCAAGTAGTTCATGAGATTTATTTTCAAACTTTAAAGGAGTTGAAGTATTTTCACATAATATCAATACTAATTTAATTATGTAAAGTTCTATTTGTATACTGTTCTCAACCAAAAGTATTCTTTAAAATTCTAGGAATTTGTGTACTAGCTTTTAAAGGATTGCATTTTTAGCAATGTATTCTCCATGAGTATGCTTTTGAAAAATAGCTTAATATTTGCATATCTCCACCAAAATCTTATTGTACTTAATATTGGATGTTCCAAACTTATATATATATTTTGTAGTTTATTGTTGGAACGGTATAACAACACATCACACTCAACAGACATTCACAAAAGAAAAGTATGTAAAGGAATCATTCACAATTCCAAAAAGGGTTAGGAGTCGTGCCTCACTGGAGTCCTCACTTCCCAATTCTACCCCAGTTCCCCAGTTTTAAGTGCACCTATAATCTAAGTATTTCACTCGGCTTGTTTTCTCGGGTTCAGAGCGTAACTACGCTCTGATACCACTTTCTGTAACACCCCTATAATAATAAACAACAGCGGAAAATAAACTAAAGGTGCTACAGACCATCGGGCTCCAAACACCCGGTACCAACCTCACCAATTACAACCTTTACAATTAACTAAGTTACGGTCTGAACTTCGAGAAAACTTAACAAAACATAACAATAAAACATTCGCTCTCCACAAAACCTAGTCCCATCCCAAACGCTCATTCTCTTCGTGGCCACCTGTAAATCAATTCGTACCTGCAAGATGAAACCAAGCAGCCCACCCCAAAAGGGGCGGGTCAGTTCCCTGGAATGGAACTGGTACAATTCTCCAAAAACAAACTTATAAAACATAACTCTTCAAAATAAATAGTAACATGAAAATAAACTCTTGAAAGTAAAACAGAGATAAAACACTTCAAAACAATCAAGTTTAAAGAGAAAGGAAAACAAGACAAAGATAAAGAAATTCCAAACCAAGTCATCCACTTAAGTAGTCACACCACATAGTTAGCAAGCATCCATTGTTGATGTTAGAACCAATTCCCGTTAGGAGTAGAAAAACCCAGATAGCCACAAAGGACTAGGAATGAATGAGAGAAAACCAAAACCAGCAACTCAAGAATGGAATGAAACCAACTGGGAGAGATGGCCCCCACCGCCAAGAACGTCCATTAAGGACAGGGGATATACAGCCCCTTACTGTTAACTACGTCCTCTCGGGACAAGGGATATACAGCCCTTTACTGTTTAATATCAATGCCCCTATGGGCGAGGGATATACAGCCCCCTACTGTTCACATTAAAGACGCGCGCACGTCGAAAGAAAGATTCCCAAGATTGACCTTTTCCAATAATCCCGCTAGATCACCAACTACCCAGAGCAATACCAAAACACTCAGTCCTACAGAGTGCAGAAGCGTAAACCCTAAGCAGCCAATGCCTAACGGGCAACCAAGTAGAAGAAACCAATACCCAAGTGAGTTCCACATCCAAGGCTCAGTTAGTCACACAAGCTGAGTTAGTCACACAACCATTTTTTTTCTTAGAAAATCCTCTTAAAGTCAGTTAGCGTTTTCCAAAACATTCCACAAGTCAACCATTAAAAATATCGGAGTACGAGAAATCGCACAACACATTCCATAAAGTCCAAACACATCAAGCTGAGTACGAGAAATCGTACAAAACATTCCATAAAGGCCAAAACACAACAAGCTGAGTACGAGAAATCGTACCTGGGTAACGTTGTAGCAGTTCTAATCAACTTGCGCAAACAATCAACAGTACTCTGAAGAATATTAAAGGTAATCTATCATCAACAACTTATGCCCTAAGTCAAACTTAAATAGATTCCTCACTCTTATCCACTACTAATACTTAACCGTAGTTCTCACATTAATACCTTTATATCTTAAGTGTATTTATATTACTCAGTTAGTCTTAGAATCTCAATAATCACCCTTAAGCTTAATACCTTTGTTCCCCTAAATGTTTTATTTTTTTACACACATACTCTCTATAAACTATGTATAATCCTTTTGTACTAAACTTCAATAAACTTAAGCCTTAAATACGTTTTAAATTGTTTTACAAAACCTAAGGTTTCAAAGGAATAACCTAATAAATTAATTTCCTTTATTGTATCTAGGATGAACAATATATCTACATAGAGTAGAATTTATCAAAGAATTAAATTCTAGTTCATAAGCAAAATTGTTAATTATTTAATAAGATAATCTATTATGAAAATTCTCATATTTTATATTCAAATAACCCATCATTACTTCCCATCACCGTAAAGTATATTAATATAATATCTTATGTAACCTAGTTTCATCTAGTTAAAGGTTCAATGATTTTAAGTATCAAATTTCTATTTGCAAACCTTTTTGTAAATCTTTAACTATTATGTACATCACTTATTTATAAACTCACATCCTAAGTATTGGTAACAACGTTACAAATGTATTTCATATGGCTTATCTAATGCCAAGAAACTTAAGGATTATTATTTAGATAAATTCCCAAATCATAGTTTAATATAGTTTATATCATAATCCTTTTAATGATTCTATCTTAAAATATTAAGTTATTACTCAATACTATAAATATTAAGAAATAATTAAATCTAGACTTATTTATCCTCTTCACATTTAGATGTCAAAGTAACTCATTTATTTTATTATTGTTTATATAATAAGAACATTTAAATGTAAAAGTATTTCATTCATTTTATTAAATTATATAATAAGATCTATTTGTGTAACACTTTATGTAAACTAATTCCAAATACTCCTAAATCTCAACTTATTAATTCCTTAACCAAATTATAAATTTACATTGTGGTTATTGACTAAATAAATACATGTGTTTAAATACGGTTTATATAAATCTTAGGAACTCAAAGATAACTAAAAACTCAACCTATAACCATAAATTAATACCAACTCATATAATATTCTTTTATTAGTATCATGTAGAGGTTTAGTTTAACTCATTAATTCCTTCATATTATATTTTCTATAAGGTATTTTATTCCTTTTATTTATTTATTTATCGTATATATATATATCCTTCCTTCTATATTTCTCACAAGGAATGTTATTTCCTTTATCTATTTTTATTGTATATATATATATATATATATATATATATATATATACCACATATATCAAGATTTATCCAGAACATCTTTAAGAAATTCTATTGTATTAATTATATCTAATATCTTTTAGACATATCCAAAACTGATTTGTGGTTTATAAAATAAAGTATTCCCTTAGTTTTAGTTAAACATATTAGCTTCCATATTATATATAATAAATAAAATGTAGTTTAGTTAAATTCCTTGATTTAATATAAGTTTCTATTTATTTCTCTCATATAAATATATATAAATATATGTAACAATTTTTACTTCACTTAAAGTTAATACCCAAAATATTTATAAACATACTGTATTAAATGTTAATTAGTCTTATTATATTTTCCCCAACCTATAAAGTTCATTAATCAACTATACTTTAATTTTTGTTTACATTAAAAACTATATATTATAAGTTATTCTTATGAAAAACTCACAAACACAATTTTTAAAACCTTTTCCCATTGCCCAAAAATTCCCAAACTTAATATACAGTAACTATAACATTTTAGACATATTATAAAAGTTTTGTTTCATAAAAATATCTTTTTAATATAGCCAAATAATTCCAGAAAACCCGTAACTTGTAAAAATCATAACTTACGTTTAAAAACTCCAAACCCTTAATAATTTATATCAAAATAAAATACAAAATAAGGAATCTATGGTTAAAATTTCAAGTCAAAATACATTCGGGAAGATATTTATTAACCAAACAAGTTACGACTATTTACTGAATTTTTATAGAGACATTAACAACTTAAAATCACCAGATCTAATCTTGGCCGTCCAATCTCTTAGAACAAGATCGGACGGCAGCTGTACCGCGAGTTCATCAGCGAACCTCTCAAACAGATCGAGTACTAAATCGACGATTCCTCACAATCTACAGAACGAAATCGCGTGATTCTTGTTTCTATGGATTCGTAATCAAATTTCGGTTCCAATGATGCTAATTTCCCCAATTTTAATACAGTATACACCATGATTCGAATTCGAATTCGAGAGTTAGGGTTCTTAAGGTTACCGAATCGATTTCGAGTACAAATCGTACCAATTCTCCTAATCTAACACGTAATTGATGAAATTGAGACATGGGTTAGGTCGACAACGAAATATAGATTAGTAATAACGGAAGAATTTGAGGAAAAACTCACCAGATTGAGCGAATTTGGTGAATCCCAAATCGGAAACTGGAAAAGACTCGAACTTTAATCAGTTCGTGGTGCCGACTTTTCGGATCTATAACTAGCAGTATAAAACGAGTTAGATACTGAGTAAGGGCTCATTGGAAAGAAGAATTGTAGATCTACACAATGATAGCAAGCACTAATCCTAACTCGCATCACACAGAAAGAAATCGAAGCCAGAAGTTGCGAGTTTACCTTACGTTTTCTGGAAGAAAACTGTGATTTTATGCTGTGATGAATTCGAAACTTTAGACACCTCTCTCTTACAAACGGTTTGGAATTGGCTTTGGTCATCAACATGAAAGTTATAGAGGGATTAGAGCTCTTCAAAACGAGCTAAAGAACATGGAATTTGGCTGAGAAACGAAGAAGTTATGGCTAGTCGAAGTTACCTGAATTCGAAGAGAAACTGGAAAACTGCAGTTTCGGTTTTGCAAGATGGTTACAGCCGTCTAAAGTTAGGGCAAAGTAAGGGAATTCGGTTACGAAAATCAGGGAAGAAATCGGCTAAGTGTGGGCGACCCATTACAGAGTGACACGTGGCATCTCTTAAAATTTTGATTCAAAACTTCAATCTAGCATAACTTTGGCTAGGATGATCCGTTTTTGACGTTCTTTTTATCGATCTTCATGGTTTTTCATAACCTATTTATTGGTATAGGTTTCATGACCTGGTTTGACCATTCTCAAAAAGTCAACTCTAGCAAGGCTTAATAAGCTTTAAGGTTTCTAGAATTTTTATTGACTTTTATATTTCAAAACATTGTTCCAACACTTCCCAAAATCTTTATAATATATATGGAGTGTTTAATAATTTTCCCAAGATTTATTGACTTATAAATCTTATTATTAAATTCATAATACCATATAATAATGTATAATAATTAGGGTTAAATAGAAGAAAACCCCTAAATAAATTTCACAACCCCATATAATAATTTACTATTCATAATTCCATATAATAATTTAATATTCATAATTCCATATAATAATTTAATATTCATAATTCCATATAATAATTTAATACTTAATAGTATTATTAAAGGTTTAATAAAAGAAATCCCCTAAATTAATTTAAATTAATTTAAATTAATTTAGGGGTATTTCATAAGAATAAGATAACATTATGAGATATCATTTGATATGAGTATGAGGAAGGAAATTGTAATTCTATGAGATATAAGATGGTGAGAAATGGTATGAGACTGTAATAGAACTTAGTAGGAATTTAGATCTTGAGGTAATTACTAAGAGATGAATCGGGAATGTTTGATGGACTTAGTCCACACTTTGGAGATGTATTGATTATGATTAGAAGAACTAAAAAGATAGAAAATTGGACATGAGTGAATTATTTGGATGTTTGAAAATGACGTGGGAGGTGGAACTTGATTTTCTAGGGATCAAGGGAAACCGAACACAAATTGGGGTGGAAGGATAGTTCTACACTGATGCTGATCACATCAGGGTTGGATGATTCCTGAAATTCCCTACCAGTGGTCACAATTAAATCACACTAAGAATAGATGCCTTAGGATAAAAGGAAATTGGAGTTGTTTGTATTTTTTTAATTAGAGGAATTATTCCTCACATGACCTCGTAAAAAGGATTACCTTTTTACTGAGTCTCGCCCATGAAGTCGAGGACGCACGAGCCTTTGTCTTCGGACCGGTGACATGGGAGAGCAGAGTGTTTTGTATTCTGGCCCTGGTGACGAGGACGAATGAGCCATTGTCTACGGACCGGTGACATGGGAGAATACGTTGGAAGTTATGTGAATGTTTTAATCATCAAAAAGGAACAAAAGGAATTTTGAGTGCTACACATGCTTATGCATGTTGTGTGATATTTAAGTATAAGAATATGGTGGATCCAATGATCCAATGAGATTAAGTATACATAAGTATGATCTATATGATCTAAGGAATGAGGTAAGACATGTATTCTAATAAGATAAGATGCATGGGAACTTTGGGGACAAAGTTCTTTCAAGGGGAGTAGATTGAAATACCCCAAACCTAAGTATGCTAAGCAAACATCAAATTATGATGTAGTAAGGCTAGAATATGCCTTAGAAAGATTGGTAGACAATTTAAACCAAGGAAAACACAAGGAAGTGCCTTAAGGGCAATCAGGGCAAAAACGTGCTCTAAGCTTGGAGATACTTGGGTGAGTACCCAAATATCATGATAAGACCTTAGTAATATTCTAATGGTCATTTTAAATCAATTAGCAAAGAAAACCAAGCTTGAAAACAAGTTAAAACACAAAATGTGCTTTAAGAAGTCTTAAAGCACATTTTTGAGAAATTGTCTTAGAATTGAGTTTTGAGTGGCAAATGTCCATCATTACTCTTTAATCAACATGTGTACTAATTAGTATCACATTAGGAGGTCTAAATCAATGGGAAATCAAAAATTTCAGAAATATGTGCACTAATTAGTGAATAGTGCCAAATAGTGACTAGTTTAAGTTTTAATCAACTTAAGTCAATTAGTTGGTCAAACAAGACCATAAATATCTTGTTTATAATGAGGGGGCCGGTTTTTCTAAGGGTGGATGAGTCACCATATGTAGTCAAATAAGGAAGAAAAGAAGAGATAAGTAAAAGAGTACTATTTGCTTTATTAAAGCAAATATCTTATATTAGCCACCTTTCTTCTTCTCTCTCTTCATTTCTCTTCTTCACACGGTTCCACCATCTTCTTCCTCCCTTCATTCACGTAGGAGCAGCACCCATGGCAACACCACCTTGCCTTGTCCATAACTTACTCATTTTAGCTCCAAATCAAAAACTAAACACATATTTCTCTTAGTTAGGCCAAGACCTATCTTTCTATCTTTTCAAATCTTTCAAAGCTCCATTTTGGTGCCAAGAGGAAACTCCATTGATGGAGGAAAATCAAGTTTGAAGAGCTCATTAGCTTCTCCATTCTCTTAAGGTAAAGAAAATGTAAGAAAAACCAAGTTTCCATCATCTTCCTTATATGGCCAAAAATTCCTTCTCATGCGGCCTTGTTTTTATGCCTTGTTCTAGCTTGATTTATTCACCAAGGACTAGTGGAGGTCCTATTTCATTCAATGCCCAAGTCTACTTTGAGACTTCAAGGTAATCATCCACTTTTATGCTTTAGAACACATTTCTAACCTAGGTTTTCATTCCTTGAGATTAGTGCATTGTTTAGTACTCATATGAGTCATTGAATATTGATTAGAACATTGGCAAGGGGAATTTAAGTGGTGGCCGAGATCTATGCAAGAAGAAGGTCTAAGGAGGAGATTAAGATAAGCTTGAGAAAACAAGGTAAAATGCTTACCTAATGGTGGTTTAAGATTAAGGAATGAGTTTTAGATAAGTACCAATGTAGCTTAGAGCTTACATTGTGTATTGGGTTCTATAACCTAAGAAAAAGGACTTAAACAAGCTTATGAACTTGTGATTAAGGAGCTAATGAGAATGAGTTAGTAATATAAGTTTAAGGTGGATTTTAAGAGCATTATAACTACTATGAGATTGATGAGTGTATTTGCAGGTTGAAAGCTTATATATGTGGGGAAATTCAGTGTTTAAGTTTAAGTCATTTAAGGGCCTAAGAGCCATGTCATTTAAGAGCCTTAGTGCTATGCAATTTAAGATTAATTGCAAATATTGAGTTTGTTGTGAATGAGTTGGTTTGGTGATGAGATGTGATTAAGTACTAGGAAGTCTTAGAGGTGTCTTGATGAAAAAGGGGTGAGATAAAGTGTTATAACGAGTTATAATGACTTAGGCATTACTTTGAAGGATTTAGGAATCAAGAGAATGTAATTGAGTATTTAGGACTTAGGTAAATGTTGGTAAACAACTAGGAAGGAAATAAGGTGTTGATGGAGGGAAGCTTAAGCTTGTGAAGGAACTTTAAGTAAATGCATAAAAGAATTTTCGGTGGTGAAAGATGCTTGGGAGATGATGTTATAGTGGTGAGGAAAACATTTGGCATAGTGGTTACATTAGGTATGAACCACCACCTAGAAACCTAGAGGAAAGCATTACAAGTGTTAGCATTATTACAAGGAAAATGTATAATGATTAAGGTGAATCTTGGAATGATTTAATGTGTTTGGAGGATGCTCTAAGGTGGGTTTAAGGGTCTAAATGATGTTAGAACACATTGGATGGCTTGAGGAAAGGTTTAGTGAAGATTTGGCAAAGTTTGGGCATGTTTTAGTGGCGTCCGACCCAGGGGTCCGACCCAAGTTTGGGTCGGACGGCCTCTGTTTAACGCCAGGGAAAGGTTCTGGAATGGTCCGACCCAGAGGTCTTGGGTCGGACATGGGTCGGACGGGTGAGTTTTAGAGGGCAAATAAGTTTCTGGAATGGTCCGACCCAGTTGGTTGGGTCGGACGTGGGTCAGACATGTGAGGTTTTAGAAGACGGAAAGTTTCTGGAATGGTCCGACCCAGTTGGTTGGGTCGGACATGGGTCGGACATGTAGGGTTTTTCAAACCCGAAAGTTACTGGAATGGTCCGACCCAGAGGGTGGGTCGGACGGTGGGTCGGACGGCCCTTAACACTTAAAAAAAAAGTTTAAATTCTAAGAATGGTGATAGGTAATAAGGTATACCTTTGGTGGGGTGTTAATGATTAGGACCCTAGGAACTTAAGGGATTAAGTTAAGTTAAGTTAAGTATAAACTTAAAAGTTTAAGATTAAGTTTGTAAGATTAAGTTGTAAGACTTAAGAGGTGTTAGGTGGGGGATCATTAAGGAATTAAGTAAATTAAACAAGTTAAGTAGGTCATATTAAGTTAAGTGATTAACAACCTAAAACTGAATGAATGTTTTAGGACTTGGGAGTTTGGACTCCGGAAGAGAGTAAGCAGCCGAACGACCAACGGTGAACGGTACAGTTCTCTTGTGACCTGCTTGCTAACGAGGTGTCCCTCGGCTTGTGTGCTATTTGTTTTTGTGTGCTCACTAAACAAGATAAAGCATGCAATCGGAGTATATTATATTTCTTGTATTGTTGTGTGATGTTTGAAAACTAACACAACATACCGTGAGAACTTACTAACCAATGTTTAGTAAGAAATTGAGTGAGACTAAGGAACGCCCCCTAATAAGGGACGATATGAACCGAAAGAGGTTAACCAACGAACATGGTCTTGAGACTATTACTAACTGGAACTTGAGTGAGGAAACCCGGGACCGATCTCCGGTCATGCATGCTAAGGAAAAGGGGGACGGTATCTGAATCAGATCCGCCCTCCGCTTAAGGACTTGTCTCCGGACTTGTAGCCTCGGGCGGTTGCCGGCTCAGCTGCGCTGGACTCCCGTCCAGAGTAGGTGGCATTAAGATGGTGCGGTGGGATCACCTAAATCCCAGGTTCGAATTAAGCTACAACCATTCCCTTCCAGGAACGGTTTGTATATTGAGATTAAGTTAAGATTAAGACTAAGGTAAGGTTAAGATAAGTTGCAACTATTCCTTTTTAAAGGATGGTTTGTATTATTAAGATTAAGATTAAGGTGAGGTTAAGATAAGTTGCAACCATTCCTTTTTAAAGGATGGTTTGTATAATTAAGATTAAGATAAGCGACATCCACTCCTTCTTAAAGGATGGTTGTTTCTAAGATTAAGATAAGACTAAGAGTGAGGTGAGATAAGGATGGACTAAGACTAAGAGGGAACATTACTTAAGGAGTTAAATAACTAACTCTCTAATTAAGGGAACGCATTTAAGCCGTTCATTGTGTGTGTGAACTTTGATTGTTCGTATATGGATTGTTGTTTACAGCATTTACTATTATGATTGTGCATTTAATCAACCTCCATGCTATCGACAATTAGTCGTCGTAGCCACGTTAGCTTGGGGGCCATGAGGGGATCGTACCAGCATTCGTGCTGACCCCCTTAGGGGGCTGTTTTTACTACACAGGTACATCAGGAAGCGGCCGTCGTGTGAGTAAGAAGGGGTACAAGTGTTAGGGATTAAGTGAGGCCTACGATTTGTGCATGTACACTCGTATGGCAATTGAGTTAGTAAGATGTATAGGTTGTGAGAGGATTGTAAGAAGAATATGTATTAGGTTAAGGATGTTATGTACTAATGTTCGGTATATTCTGTAGTCAGACCGTGGCAAGGTCCTGGACTATAAAGAATAACGATGTGACATGTTTATATATATACTGTTAAGTTGCGAGACCACATCTGGATTAAGTTGGGGTGTTACATTATCCATTATTGAATTCTTATCAACTTCCCTTGGTTTTACTGGTTTAGTTTAGAAGAAAGTTAGAAAGAAGTATTGGTTTGAAAGAAAATCTGGTTTTGAAAAGGAAAGAGTTTGAGTAAATCTGAGTTTGAAAGAAAATTTTCATGGTTTCACAACATCTTCTTACCTTAACCAAGTCTAGCTTCTTGCTGACTGGTGTACTTACAATTACAGGGGTTAGGCTAACAGGCCCTTCCACTGTTATGACGATCACATTTAACTTTATGGTACTTTACCAAGTACTTTGTAGTGGTTATAAATTTCCCGAACAGCCCTGTTATAGCAGCACTTGCTATAGCAAGTGCGCCATGCTAACTGGCTATCGGTTAAGCACACATAGTGGTTGCGGTATTGTTTTTACCCGCACTGTCATCAGTGGCCTTATTGGCCCTCACTGATCTTATTGTCTTGACAATAAATCTTCTGGGTGACTTCTCACTGTCTTCACATGATAATCATCAACTAGGGTGTTTCCCATTCTGGGAGACCCCTTTTTCTTTTATTATTTCTTCTTCGTAGCCCGTTCCACCCATTTGTTGTGGTTACTGAGACCTTGTCTCTTGTTTGGGCACTACGTTGTAGTTCCTTTGTCGGTCGATATACCGTTGGTGTGTCATTTAACAACTGCGGTCCCGTAGACACTCGTCTCGGGTTTTATTAATCCACTTCTTGCCTGTAGCACGGTCGGTGCGTTGCAAGCTGGTTATTCTCGACTGCTTGGCATGTCGACCCAGGTTGCCGGAAATTTTATTCTCTTATACACAAAATTCTTCACTCTTCGCTATTAATGCGGTTAACATCATTCAGGTGGAAACCGTCTCCGGGATTCCCACATTTCGGGATCCACCGTATGACAGGTTCTCCGTACTCACAGTGGTACTTAATAATAGCCAGATCAGGTATTCCCGAGTAAGAGAGGACTTCCATCTCTCTGGCGTTCTTTCCCAAGTTATAAAACAGGGGTTGTGGAGGGCGGGATAGATATTGTAGGTTTCCAGTACACACTGCTAAGTCCTAACTAGCGTATCTCTCACGCTATCACTCAACCCTTAACCCAAGGTACTAAAATCCTAACTCGGTACTTCCTAAGCTCGGTAATTCAGTCATCAGAGCGATACTTTGCTCTGATACCACTTTTTGTAACACCCCATCCAACAACAAACACATAACAACAATCTGCAGCGGAAAATATACTACTTCACATTACTTAACTCGTTGGTGTTACACGCCGTTAACCACCCACGTGGCTAACAAGGCTATTACATAAACATTGTACCGGTCAGATGGACTAGATTCCCGAGCGACTACACATTATTATCCCTTTCCATTAACCACAAAACATACACATATCTTTCAACTGTGCCGAGTGTTTACAACTGATGCCGATAACAATTTCGGTCTTACTACACCTACTGTATATATATACAACTTAAATGACTACCCATGTACAACGACTACCCTGTCCTACTCTCGAACGGCTTCTAGCTCTTCGTACCTGAAATAAGAAAAGAAGAGAAAGGGTGGCCCCCAAGGGGCTCAGCACCTTTGCTGGTATGGTAATCTCGCAGCCCACATGCTACCGGGCCACGCACAACTAATTGTCGTCTTAGCATGCGGTTGATTATATTTAAATCATGCATGCAACTGTAAACATACAACACACAACATTTCGCCTCAATGGGCTCAATAAACGGATAATACATCCTTATTTGATAAGTCACTCATGGTATTCATTATCCCTAGAGTATTTCTCCTCTAAT
This sequence comes from Limonium bicolor, assembly GCA_023374045.1. Classification (NCBI taxonomy): domain Eukaryota; kingdom Viridiplantae; phylum Streptophyta; class Magnoliopsida; order Caryophyllales; family Plumbaginaceae; genus Limonium; species Limonium bicolor. The sequence continues at coordinate 137,581,702 of CM041780.1, read as the reverse complement.
GGAGCTACTTCCTTAATAGACGACAATTTACCCATTAATCGGGTTATCCTTAAACGCCTCTTATCACAAACTGGGATTCATATCCATGATCCACATACTCCACATCTTACAACATATAACATGCAACACATAACAACACATAACAACACTTTCACGTTTCAACGTGCACATAATAACATCGCATTAAAAATTGCATTACATCAACAACACATAACATAACGGGAACGGTTCTCTTAGGAACCGACCCGAACATAGTTAATTCACTGGTGAGCCTAGAGAATGAAGTCACCCTCATGACAACACTCATTACCGTCCTAATAGTCGGACGAGTAACTTAACTTAAGATGGTTTGGGTTTGGTGGCCCGAACACACCACAGAAACACATGTTCCCCCTAAACCGATCATAAGTCAGAATAGCCAAGCTTTGGAATAAGCTAATGGGAGATCATAACCCGTGAGGGAAACAACCATAACAGAGAGAAGGGTAAGGCTAAGAAGGATACCCACTCCCAAACAACGCGCGACCGGCCAAACCGGATTCCTCACCACTGTTAGTACATACTTACTTTTAGATATTAGTTAGAACCCCACTATGGAGTCTATCACATCTTCGCACCATACAGTATTACAACTGGGTTAAACACACAAGGGAGATCCCTACATTCACATACACATATCACACAATTAACACACGCATAGCCGTGGTTAGAACGTCCCATGGTTCGGGTCGTTTACTCCGAATACCGAACTCTCATGTGATCCTAGACTCAGTTAACTAAGGTTAACACTTCCGAGGTTAGATGGTATCGGAGTTGAACACGCCACATAAATGAATTACTGTAAACTCATTACATGTTTTATCTTTCAACGTGGCAAACATACAGAAAAACACATTGGCATACAAGCCGGTGTAATCCGGTAGGACACAGGTTGCAAGAAAACCATACCTGTCACCGGAGTCCACTTTACCACGTCCACTTATGTTCCTCGAGCAATTCTCGAACAACTGATAACATTATATGTACTTTTATTAACATCGGGGTAGCATGATTATTTAATGTCTAATGCTTATAACTTTTCCCCGTTAACTTAGTTACATAACTTCACTTTTTAACTTGTTTTACTTTTACATTTTAATACTTCTTTTCCCCCACTAAATTGTCATTATAACTCACCTAACATGTCTTAAACAACCTTATAACATCATTACTAATCAATCCCCATCGTTACATATCATTTTATAACCTTAAACAATGTTTTTGGTCCGACCGACCTTACCGACCGACCTTACACAAGGTCGGTCCATTCCAGAACACATTACCGTCAAAAATTTCTACTCCGACCGACCTTGTAAGTTCGGTCGCATGTTCGGTCCATTCCCAAGAGTTTCTTCCCTTTGAAAATTCAGGCCCGACCGAACTTGCCAAGTCCGGTCCCATGTTCGGTCGATTCCAGAAACTTAATTTGTACACAAAATACAAGCCCGACCGACCTTGCAAGTCCGGTCCCCAAGGTCGGTCCATTCCAGAAACTAATTCTCGCAGGGTAATCTGGGCTCGACCGACCTTGGCAAGTTCGGTCGCAAGGTCGGTCTGCTCCAGACCCTTATTTTCCATTGCCCATTTAACTCCAAACTTCACCTCATATATCCTAATATGTCCTAACCTCATTTGGGCACTTCAAATGCATCTTTAGCCATGTACTAAACTCCTTAAATCACACACCAAAACCATTTTATCATTCACAAATTTCTTACAAAATTCCTAGCACTTGGAATGTTTTCTCCTTAAGATTTCTAAGTGGTATTTCACCAATAATGACCACTATACCAAGGTGTTTCCTCTACACCTTAACATCACCTCTCAAACTTCTTTTCTTACTAACTAAATCTCCTTTTTTCACATCTTACCTAAACATCATTTCTTCCTTGTACATCAACATTCCTAAACCTTAAACAAACTTCTCCAAGACTTTAATACATTCTCAAAAACACACATTGAATTCCTAGAACTTCCAAGATAATACCTAAATCCTTGTCACTCTAAATCACCTTAATAATGTTTTCTCCCCTAGTAAAACACTTGTTCACCTTTAACACTTCCTAGTTCACCAAAACCCATTTAAAACACTTAGAACTTCTTACACATTTTCCAAATTTTGCCATAGCTTCTCTTGTATATACTCACATCCAAACACTTAGGTTTTTACCTTATTTCATTCAAGAACACCTAAAATCCATCAAGAGTATTCTCACACATGTAATTTCACCAAATTTACACTACATCGCCATATAGTGCATAAACTTAATTGCTTGGCACTTAGGCCCTTAAATAACATGGCTCTTAGGCCCTTAAATAGCATAAACCTTAAACACTGAATTTCCCACATAAGTAATGCCTTTGACCTGCAAATACACCCAACAATACATATGCCCTTAATAAACTCCTTGAGAGCATTTCTCTAGGTCATTCACCATTGGCTCCTTAGGTATTTTATTAAGCAAATCAAGCTCATTTTCCTAAGGCATTTAAACTACATTGAGATAGTTTGTTTACCTCTTTTTCCTCACAACTTCTTCCTTGTTTCCTTGTAAAACCGGTAGGATGTTTGGTTGTTTGTCAACTTCTAAACAATGTACACATAATAGAATGAGTATTCAAGCATTATGCTTCATCTCATTGTAAACCCTAGGCACATATATTGTCTTAATACATTAAGGTAATTGTTTTACCTTGGAATTGGAAGAGAGCTTGAATAAGTATCAAGAGAGGACTCCTCCTAGCCCTTGGAAGATTCAAATGAAGCTAAAACAAGCAAGGTAAAGACACCATGGTGAGGTGAATTTTCGGACAACACAAAACATGGAGGAAACATCATTTTTCTTTGAGTTTCCTTACCTTGAAGCAAAGGAGGACAATAATATGTGAAAAGGTGAGCTCAAGCTCCTTTAATGGTGAATCTCCATGGCACCAAAATTGAGTTCTTGAAGATTTGAAAAGAGGGAAATGAGGAGCTTGCTCTAACTAAGACAAGGGTAGTCTTGAAATTGATTTTGGAGCATGGAATCATAAGTTACAAGTGAAAGAAGATGAAGAATGAGAGGGGGCTGTAGCAAACCGAGAATGGAGCTTGGGAGAGATGAAGAACCGTGTGAAATGAAGAAGAAAAGAATGAGAAGGTAAGTAGCTAGCTTTAGATATTTAAGTAAAGTAACTATTTACTTTTTGCTATCTTTTCTTATCTTATCAATTAACAAGGGGATGAGTCATTCCATATAAGAAAACCGGCCCCCTTTATTACATAAGGGGTATAATAGTCTTTGTTGACCAATTTAATTACTTATAACAACATATGTTACAAACTAGCTTATTAAAGTTACTATTCACTAAAACAAGGCACTTAGATGTGAAATTTTTGATTTCCCATTGATATAGACTTCCAAATGTGATACTATATAGTACACATGTTAATTAAAGAGTAATGATGGACATCTAGCCATTCAAAACTCATTTACAAGATAATTTTTCAAAAACGTGCTTTAAGACTCCTTAAAGCACTTTTTGTGTTTTAACTTGTTTTCAAGCTTGGTTTTCTTTAGTAATTGATTTTATGTCCATTAACATATTTATTAGGTATAGGTATGACCTTTAGGCCTTATACAAATTTATCCCAAGCTTAGAGCACATTTTTGCTCTTATTGACTTTAAGGTATTTTCTTGTGTTTTGTTTGGTTTAACTGTCTACCAAAGTTCCCTAAGGACTTAATTAGCCTCATTAAATCATAATTGAATATTATTAAGTCTTGGTAGGCTCTTTGGGTGCTAACCAAGTTCACTCCTAGCTTAGAGCATGTTTTTGCTCAAACTGTATCTTAGTGCTTTATTGCATTTACTATGGTTTAAATTGTTCACCGATGTCTCTAAGGCACTTTTTAGCCTTTACATACCATAGTTTAATATTTAAACCACATATCAGGGTTTGGGGTATTTCAGACACCTTATGTCGTACCCGTATTTCTGTAACAAAGCCTTGAATTGCTTGTTACAGAAATGGGATCCTTCATCACTTATAATTGCATAAGGGACACCGAATCTGGAGAAGATATTTTTCTTTAAGAACCGGAGCACAACCTTGGCATCGTTGGTAGGTGTGGCCATTGCTTCAGCCCATTTCGTAACGTAATCCACTGCTACCAAGATGTAGAGATTCGAGTGCGACGAGGGAAACGGTCCCATGAAATCCATCCCCCATAAATCGAATGGTTCAACTTCCAAGATAGAGTTTAGAGGCATCTCATGTCATCGAGAGAAATTACCTTGGCGTTGGCAGCGGTCACAAGAAACCATATATGTATGACAGTCTTTGTGCAGTGTTTTCCAAAAGAAACCGGGTTCCAATACCTTGGCGGCTGTTTTTGCTGATCCGAAATGTCCTCCAGCTTCCCTCGAATGGTAATGATTTAGGATGTCTAGTATTTCAGTCTCCGGTACACAACATCGGATGATCTCGTCGCCACATACCTTGAAGAGAAATGGGTCATCCCACCGGTAATACTTGACAGTAGAGAAAAACTTCTTACGCTGCTGATAAGTCATTTCTGGGGGTACTATCTGTTTAGCAAGATTGTTCGCAATATCCGCATACCAAGGATCTCCCATGGAACCAACCTTGAACACAGACTCATCTAGGAAGTACTCGCTAACTGGTATACTGTCATCAGCACATTTCATGCGGGACAAATGATCAGCCACTCCATTCTATACTTCGAGCTTATCTTTTATCTCAATATCAAACTCCTAAAGGAGTAGGATCCATCGAATCAACCTAGGTTTCGCTTTTACCTTCTTGAACAAATGTCGTAGGGCGGAATGATCTGTATGCACTATGACTTTACTCCCAATGATGTACGATCTAAATTTATCACATGCAAAGACTACGGCTAACAACTCCATTGTTGTAATTGCATAATTTCTCTGTGCATCACTGAGTGTATTACTTGCATAGTAGACTACTCTTAGCATTTTTTCATGTCTTTGCCCTAGAACTGCTCCCATAGCAAAATCGCTAGCATCACACATGATCTCGAATGGTAGAGACCAGTCAGGTGCAACAACAACCGGTGCAGATACTAGCTTTTCCTTGATGATGTTAAATGCCTCAAGACATTCTCTAGTGAATTCGAATTTCACATCTTTGGCCAGCAAATTACACAACGGCTTAGATATCTTTGAAAAATCTTTGATGAACCGTTTGTAGAAGCCCACATGACCTAGGAAACTCCTTACATCTTTTACTGTTGCTGGTGGTGGTAACTTATCGATCACTTCAACTTTAGCCTTGTCCACCTCAATACCTCTACTAGAGATCTTGCGTCTGTGAGCCTCGATTTTAAACCCTATCCTATGTGGATTAAGTTGATTAGGATCTAATCGAGTTTTAGGTCCACTTGTAACCTAAGATTAATAACTATGTCATATAACAATAATTATTAAAACCTAAGCTAGCTCACTGGAACCTATTATGAGTCGCCACCTAATTTTAACCTAGAGCAAATCAGGAAAGGCAGAGCTCGGGTTCGGGGGCTTGGTATTCTACTTATTTAGGGTTCAATTACTTTCATTACCCTTCCTAGGTCGTTTTTCCTCTACTTGGTTTATTTACCGCTTATTACAAGTCGTTTTAACCTAAGTGCGCGAGCTTCTATTTTTTTTTGTGTTTTTTAGCATTTTTTGACAGAAACCTAAAGTGAAATTGAAAGATACCGAAACTAGGGTTTTAGAGGTAGAATTAGGTCGAATTTTGCTTACGTCCGTAGCCACGGACCCCATGTCCGAGACCACGGACCCCAGTTAACCTAATTATACAGAAGAATCGAAATTAAAGGAAAAAACAAAAAATTGCAAAGTCCGGGGCCACGGACAGGCTGTCCGTGGGCCCGGACATTATTAGAAAACCTAAATTTTGAATTTTTTTAAATCCCGCCGCCGTCCGTGGGCGTCCGGGCTTACGGACAGGGAGTCCGGGACCCCGGACATGACGTCTGTGGGTGCGGACCGCCCTCGGACGGCGGCTTTGAGGCTGTTCCCGAAAGTGTTTTTGGCTCAAATTTTATGGGTGTGTAGCCTGAAAGATGTACAAGACGCTAGTGATTGAAAGTTTTCAATTTGAATTCGAATTTAGCACGAAACTTGGTAAACAAGTTATTGGACAGAAGCTTAAACAAACAGCAATACAGAAGCGTTGAAGGGTTAGTTTGAGCCCAAATTTTGAGGCAAGACAGATAATACCGTAGTGAATTAGGGAAGTGGAGTTTCTACCTGTTTTACCTTCGGATTCACAACGATTCTTCACACCGGGATTCGTCGAGTGCTCCGTTGATGGCAGACCCGAAAGGTTTTCGAACCAGGCTTCTAGTTGTTGGTTGTTCTTGCTGTTCTTCACGTTTTGGTGGTGGTTTGGTTGATGTTTGATGATTGATGATGTTGTGGGAGTTGAAAAATATGTTTTAGTGTTGATTTTGGTGAGATTTCGGTGTTTGATTGTGGCTCTGGAGTTCAAAAACGTGGAGAGAGAGAGACGGCTGCCTTCTTTGAGAGCCTAGGGTTCTTGAGGTTATCATTTGATCATGGGATAAGGTTCCTTATATAGGCTTCCTTAAAGATAGAAAAATCCGGTAAAAACCGAGATTTACCGACGTTTTAGCTCAAGGGCTTCCAAATGGAATTTGATTATGAAATTTTACACATGGGTAAAGGATGATATTTCTGAATTTTCTAAAGTGGAATCGAATTTTTTGGATATTGGAATATTTTTAAATTCAATTTCTCGTTAGATTCAACCAGAAATTGCTAGAAAATTATTGGAAATTCGAAAAATCAAAATTCCAACGCCATTATGCTTCAGATGTCATCCTCTATCATGGGTTAAAATTTCAAAGCATTTTGAATTGATTTGACCCTTATTTGGAGGAGAGAGAAAGCCTATAGGGGGCTTAAGAGCCTTGAAAAATTACGAAAATGCCCCTGGAGATGACTAAGCTGTCCCTAGTACTCTGAAATATGCCGATCGAACTGGGAACCCTCGCTACTAGCCTATTAGTAGAGACTCTCTTCCGGGGGGTTGAAATTTTGGGTATAACAGCGCCCCAGCACAATGCCCTCTTGCACCATGAAGTGGCCATTTTCCCAGTTCAGGACTAAATTGGTTTCTCTGCACCTGGCTAAGATATGATCCAAATTTTCCAAACAAGAATCAAACGTTAGTCCAAAAACTGAAAAATCATCCATAAATACCTTGATGCTTTTTTTAATATAGTCGGAAAATATGGCTGTCATGCAGCGCTGGAAGGTAGCTGGAGCGTTACATAAACCAAAGGGCATACGTCGGTAGGCATACGTGCCATAGGGGCATGTGAAAGTGGTTTTCTCTTGGTCCTCTCCAGCAATAGGAATCTGAAAATACCTAGAGTAACCATCCAAGAAAGAGTAATATTTATGCCCTGCAATTCTCTCTAACATTTGGTCAATGAAAGGAAGAAGAAAATGTTATTTTCTAGTTGCAGCATTCAACTTTCTATAGTCAATGCACACTCTGTGCCCTGTAATAGTTCTATGAGGAACTAACTCACCTTTATCATTGGGAACTACAGTAAATCCCCCTTTCTTGGGCACTACCTGCGTAGGACTCACCCACCCACTATCAGAAATTGCATAAATAATACCTGCATTAAGAAGCTTAATGACTTCCTTCTTTACCACCTCCTTCATGTTTGGGTTTAACCTTCTCTGGGGTTGAACCAATGGTTTAAAGTTTTCTTCAAGGAAGATGCTGTGTGTGCAAAAGTGAGGAGCTATCCCCTGGATGTCAGCGATTGACCAACCTATCGCCTTCTTGTTCCTCCTAAGCACCTGTACTAGTTGCTCCTCCTATATATTAGTTAGTTCTGTAGAGATAATGTAACACCCCAACCAACACTTACGCACTTAATAACAAACTACAGCGGAAAACAAGCTTCATCACACTACTTAACTCGTTGGTGTTACACGCCGTTAACCACCCACGTGGCTAACAAGGCTATTACATATACAATGTATCGGTCTGATGGACTAGATTCCCGAGCGACTACACATTGCTATCCCTTTTCCATTAACAACAAAACATACACATACCTTCCAACTGTACCGAGTATTCACAAACTAATGCCGATAACAATTTCGGTCTTACTACACCTACTGTATATATACAACTTAAATGATTACCCATGTACAACGACTACCCCGTCCTACTCTCGAACGGCTTCCAGCTCCTTGTACCTGAAATAGGAAAAGAAGAGAAAGGGTGGCCCCCAAGGGGCTCAACACCTTTGCTGGTATGGTAATCCCGCAGCCCACATGCTACCGGGCCACGCACAACTAATTGTCGTCTTAGCATGCGGTTGATTATATTTGAATCATGCATGTAACTATAAACACACAACACATAACATTCCACCACAAAGGGCTCAACAAACAGATAGCACATATATACTTGATAAGTCACTCATTGTGTTCATTAACCCTAGAGTGTTTCTCTTCTAATGGAGCTACTTCCTTAATAGACGATACTTACCCAATAATCGGGTTATCCTTAAACGTCTCTTTTATAAACTGGGATTCATTTCCATGATCCACATACACCACATAACAACACTTTTCACGTTTCAACATGCACATAACATAACATCGCAATGGGAATTATAGTACAATAATAACTCATAACATAACGGGGACGGTTCTCTTAGGAACCGACCCAAACATAATTAATTCACTTGTGAGCCTAGAGAATGATGTCACCCTCATGATAAACTCGTTATACAACACTCATTACCGTCCTAATAGTCGGACGAGTAACTTAAGTTAAGATGGTTCGGATATGGTGACCCGAACACACCACATAAACACATGTTCCCCCTAAACCGATCATAAGTCGGAATAGCTAAGCTTTGGAGTAAGCTAATGGGAGATCATGACCCGTGAGGGAAACAACCATAACAGAGAGGAGGGTAAGGCTAAAAAGGATAGCCACTCCCAAACAACGCGCGACCGGCCCAACCGGATTCCTCACCCCTGTTAGTACATACTTACTTTTAGATATTAGTTAGAGCCCCACTATGGAGTCTATCACATCCACACACCATACAGTATTACAACTGGGTTAAACATACGAGGGAGGTCCTTACATACACACACAAACATCACACAATTAACACACGCATAGTCGTGGTTAGAACGTCACATGGTTCGGGTCATTTAATCCGAATACCGAACTCTCATGTGATCCTAGACTCAGTTAGCTAAGGTTTAACACTTTCGAGGTTAAATGGTATCGGAGTTGAACACACCACATAAATGAATTACTATAAACTCATTACATGTTTTATCTTACAACATGGCAAACATACAGAAAAACACATTGGCATACAAGCCGGTGTAATCCGGTAGGACACAGGTTGCAAGAAAACCACACCTTGGTCCTTGCTGCGTACGAGTCCCGCCAAACGTAGCTCCTAGACATGATTGACAATGTCGGTTAATTACTTATTAAGTTCCGGTTTACTAAACACTTTACACGATTGAATGACACGTTTTCTTTTGTTTAAACTCACACTTGGTTGTCATCATTATACCCACTAGGGTTTACTACTTAAACCACACTTTGCTTGTTTTTTTTTTACATGTTTTGGGTCGTCCGACCCACCGTCCGACCCACAAACTGGGTCGGCCCGTTCCAGAAACTTTTTCCGTCTTTCAAATCCTCCTGTCTGACCCATGTCCGACCCAAGTCCTCTGGGTCGGACCATTCCAGAAACATCAACGGGTGAATTAATAGGGGCTGTCCGACCCGCCCTGGGTCGGACCACTGGGTCGGACAACACCAGGACTTGTCGAAAACTTGTCAAACTTCTTCCCAACTTTTCCTCAAGCCTCCTAATGTGTTCTAACATCATTTGGCACATTTAACCCTTCATATAACATCCATAAAACTCATTTTATAACTCCTTAAACACTTACTCTTTTCTTACCAAAATTCCTAACACTTATAATGTTTTCTCCTTAGTTTCTCCAAGTGGTGTTTCATACCTATGCTAACCACTATGCCAAGAACGTTTCCTCACCATCATAACATCATCTCCCAAACATCCTTTCTTACTAACTAAATCTCCTTTTCCACATCTTGCCTAAACATCATTTCCTCCTTGTACATCAACATTCCTAAACCTTAAACAAACTTCTCCAAGACTTTAATACATCCTCAAAACCACTCATTGAATTCCTAGAACTTCCAAGATAATACCTAAATCCTTGTAATACTCTAAATCACCTTAATGCATGTTTTCTTCCCTAGTAAAACATTTATTCATTCCTAACACTTCCTAGTTCACCAAAACTCATTTAAGCACTTAAAACTTCTTATACATTACCCAAATTTTGCCATAGGTTCTCCTAACACATTGTCATACCAAAACACATTGTTTTTCACCATTAAACACTTAAGAACACCTAAATCCATCAAGAACCTTCTCACATACAAAACTTCACCAAATTTACACTACATCACAATATAGTGCATAATTAAATTGCCTGGCACTTAGGCCCTTAAATAACATGGCTCTTAGGCCCTTAAATTGCATAAACCATAAACACTGAATTTCCACATGTATATATTGCCTTTGACCTGCAAATACACCCAACATTACATATGCCCTTAATAAACTCCTTGAGAGCATTTCTCTAGGTCATTCACCATTGGCTCCTTATGTATTTTATTAAGCAAATCAAGCTCATTTTTCCTAAGGCATTTAAACCACATTGAGATAGTTTGTTTACCTCTTTTCTTCAAGATTTTTACTTGAACACTTTTGTAACCCCATCATAATAATTACGTAATAGTCGCTCACGTGAACAGGAAATAAAGGCGTCTCACAGCGGAAGTAATTACAGTAATAGAACTCACATGGGTGTTACTTGCCACCACTCGCCCATGCGAGTGATGTAGCAGTACAACATCTTAACAAAATTAAACATAAAGGTACAATCCGCAGTGACGACGAGATACCACCTACATTCCTATCTAAGTATCAAAAGCACAACTACTGTGAGCATCTAAATAAATCCAAGTCTTACAACCCCTTCCAGTGGAACCGTTTAATACATAACGAGGTATGAACGATAAATCCAAAATCAACAATGTCCTAACTACCCAATCCCGCACTTCGGCTTTAACGTGTTCAACAACCTGCACAATAAGTGTAGTATCAGCGATAGACGCTGAGTATGCCGGATCTGGACCCTATTGGTCACTTGTCATTTTTTTAACCGTCTTGATATCAGATTGATTTCATGCTTTGTCATTTTACAGATATGATAAATACTGTAACAACATGCATGAGTATATATCATTCATCCAATCCAAACTGTCATATATGGATATTCACATTACTGTCACACATCATACAATACAATGGTGTTGAGAACTCATTCATCGAATGTTAACATCATCACATAGTACATCACTCGGCCCTCCGGGCCTTCACATATCATTAATTTTAGTTAGCACAGTACAACATTCGGCCCCCCGGGCCCTCACATATTATTAGTTTTGGTTAGCACTGTTGGGAGTCAGTTAGGACAACCCGAATTATATTCACTTGGACTGTAGTCCCACGTACACACAAGGTGCTCACTGCCCTGATCATCCGAAGACTCTGGGCTCTTCACTTTGCCTTTGTAGAGGCGTCCATTTAGGTGGCCAAGGGCCTGGTGCCAACGGTAGCACACTCCGCCTGACGATCTATCTAGGCTCGAACAGGATTTAACTAGGGAAAACCCGAAACGGGATAACCCAAGAGATCTCTACGCGCGACCAGCCCAGTGACTGTCTGGATTAAGGTACAACATCACATTCTTTCACACTCCGCTGTTAGCTTTGTTAGTTAGATAGTCAGTTACAGTTTTTGTTATAGAGTACATCACTTAATTGTTGGCTGCCCTATGGGTCTTACGCATGCCTAGAGTTATTCTAGGTAACATTCACGTTTGAGTCAAAGCTCTAGAGACCGACAATGTCGTGTCCCGTTCCTAAGTATTTTACTTAGGTTATAAATACATACTTGTAATACTTAGCGCATTAGGTCAGACAACAGTGGTCACAACACACATTTCGCATATGTAGTTTTATATAAGTCGATCTATAGTCGACGTAATATTAGTCCCGTAGGACGTTCGTGCATAAATAAATGCAATGAACATAACTACACATCATACACATACATCACATACATACATCACATACGTACATTCACACAAGTTATTTATCAAACAAATCCGAGCCCGAGGAATTCCTCAGGACAACTCGGATCAAATCCCTTTACATACCGTACACCGATGACTAGATTCGTGCCGTGCAGACCACTAGAGCTTTCGAGCGCGTACGTCGGGAATACGATCTAGTAATACAAGAACACTAAGCGTCAATCCACATGACAGCACAATTCGGTATTCCCGAATAACGTTTGAAATCCTAGTACTATGTCCCCAGACTTAACATTGGTTACTAGTTAAAGTATCGTTATTAATATTTTATAAACCCCTTACTCGTTGTGTGAGTTAATACTCGGTTGCATTAGAGTATGAAACCTTACGTTATACACTTATGAAACTTCACTAGGGTTTATTTATCAACCCAAGGTCCTATACTAACCTTAGTATTTTATGTTGTTTTAGATAGTATATAACTTTATTTCTTGGTACGTTTTTATTCATGTATGTATGCATTTAGCATAACAGCTTGAATAATTATACTCTTAGTCACATAATATTTTATGTTACATCTTTTCCATAATGTTATATGGTACGATATTTTACGTGTCACTAGACCTATAATCTATAGTTTCGGTAGCTTTAGTGTGTACCGGAAATGGTACCCGCCTTTGTGGCATTAGAACTCTTGATTATCTAGTTCTCCTTAGTTCTAATATCACCTACTAACTTATAACATGTTGTAAGTATTTAATGTTGTACATCAGAACTTGTAGTGACATATAGTCCAAATTAACAACGTGCTGCACTTGTTACCGGTAACATTTATATATCAGATTGTACTTCCTCCACCTCACGAAATCACCATCCCATCATAGTTATTACAGGTTATAGAACTTAGAGCTGTATTGCAATTTAATCTCTCACTGTAATTCAATTGAACAGAAAGCAACATGGCATCGGAAATCTGGTGATCATGCCTTTGCAGTATTTTTCTTTGTTGTTTCTGTTTGGTGATCAAGTTGATTTCCAAAATTCCTAATGATTGTATCAGCCTAGCCCCTTCTTCTAGGAGTATTTGAGTTCATTTACAACTCAATCCCACTCTTAATATCCCTCTGCACAGGTTTACACAGAGAGTCACTTATTTCAGGAACAATTTGAATTTGGCGTATTGAGTTTGGAAAGTTATTCCTTTTCTGTTTTTTTTTTTCTTCATCCCTTGATTTGGCTTCTTCTTCATTCTCTCCCCCACTCTGCTTAGTTACTTAGTTCCTCATGTTATTGTAGTTTCATTCTAACAGAAGTCGGCTCATATAGAGACAGGAAGAGAAACTGTTAAGGCAGAAAAGAACTGACTTCACTCTTATCTGTTTCTTTTTCTTTCTGTTTGCCAGTTGGCTTACAGTTTCCTTTTCCTCTCAAAATGTTCACTTAATAGTTAAGTGAATTAGCTGGATGTTGTTTCCCCTAAACCACTCTATGCGAATCTCTTTAAACACGCTGTAACTTAGGCATACAGAAGCAAGATCTTTGATCTGTAATCTGAAAACAGAACTGATGTGTGCCCTCATTAGCCCCTCTGTCTGTTTTCTAAATGAGCTATACTCCCCCCTGATTCCCTACTTATCTGCTAGTGTTTTATCGAGGTTCCTTAGACTCAAGGATAACTCAAGGAAACCTTGTTAATGCCACTGAAGTTTGAGTACACAGCAGTCAGGACTGCAGCAAAAGAATCTGCAACAGTATACATTTTTTTTTCCTTCCTTTCCTATCTGTTAGTTCATATGTTTGATTCCCCTATCCTTTCCAAACCGTTAACCCAGTTACAGAAGCATTCCCATTAAGTTCTTAAACCCCCACAAAACCGAAGACAATTGTTACAGATACAGAATTTGCCCGACATTGATCTGGTGAGAAAAAAACTGAAACTGAAATTTAAATTGAAATCAGAACTGATGTTTCACTATCCTCCTCTCGCCTATCTGTGTTCACTCATCTAGCCTCCTTCCCTCTTCACGGTTTGTTTATCCAAATAGCTAGTTGTATACTCTGGTTTTATCTTCATAACAGGTCTTCAACCGTCTAGGACATTTTTCTGAGGATTCTCCACACAGAAACTAGACTATGTTGTTACAGAAGAAGAAAAACAAAATGTGAAACTGGTTGTTTCTTTCTGTACGTGCCACCTAATTTCCCACATTCTCTCCAGTTTATTTACTCTTAGTTAGGAGTCTCAGTACAGTTTTAATTTTGAACAGTCCAAGACACTGAGTTAGAGTTATCTAGATTCTTTACACATCAGAAATCTAGAAAGATCAGAAACTGTCTAAATGAAGGGACTGAAACTGAAAATCTTAATCTGTTATTTCTTCTTCAGTTTCTTCTGTTATTCAAGAATTGGCATTTTCGATTCTTCTCTCCAATCTTACTACCCAGTAGCTTAAGTATTCTACCAAGCTTCTGTTCTCAATTAAGTCCCATCACCATTTTATTATAGACACATAAATATCCAACACCTGGCTGGAGAGAATCTGAAACTGAACCAAGATTGAAATTCTGAAATTAATGTTGCTTTGCTCTTCTGTTTCTTTTGTTCCCTCATCAGGTTTTTACTTCTCCAATAGTCTAGCCACTCCTTAAGGTGTTTTGTTATTGTTTTAATCTTCATAGCAGCCCCAAAGACCTAGACCCCATTTCAGGAGGTTCTTTACACAAACTCAAAGAATTCATAAATGAAAACAGACAGAATAGACACTGATGCATAACTTTTTTTTCCTGTTACTTAGTTGTGCATTCGGGTTGGTTTTTGATTCTTCATGAAGTTCTTGTTCTCACTTGTGTGTGTTAGGGTGTTTTAGATTCATTAACCCACATCACAAGCCCGTTGTACAGAATACAGAAACTCCAACCAACTAAAACATCGCAACTGATAATTTCTTCTGGTTTTTTTCTGAGAATTCTCAGTTGTTGTTTTCTATTCAGTTTCCCTCCATCACTAGTCCAGATAGTCCTGTTTTGCCTGAGTTCTAAGTTTCTAACCTAGCCCTCACTACTTTCACACTCCCTCTGCAAGGTAGATACACAAAGCACGGTTTCCTCGGTTGATAACTACACCAGAAATAAACTAGAACTGCTACGTCTGTTTTTCTTTTTGTTTCCTCTCTCTCTGGTTAGAATCTGTTTTTTACTTCCTTTCTTCAACATCCTCACGTACAGAGGCTTAGTTAGGTGTATTATAGGATTATATTGCATTAGGAACTCAAGACTACCCAAAACAGTAAGAACTCACCCTCAGAAATTTATGATACAGAACTGGGTATAACTGAAAAGGAAAGAAACCGCTACAGATTTTTCTGTTATTTTCCTATCAATCGATGCATCAGTTTAGTTTTGGTTATGGAGTTTACTCACGAATGACTCACCTCCTTAACTTGTTGTTTCTCCTAGTAGTTCTTGGCACGATGTGAGCTCTCCAGGTGTTTCCTTTCAGCTAGACAGAAATCCACAAGTTATATTTAGCTTACTTGTCCTTGTTTCGGTAATCTGTATGGGAAGTACGAATCTTGTTTTTTTTTTGTAGTTCTTCTTACCTTGATCAGAGGCTAGTAGACTGGGGTCTTTTTTTTGTTCGATCCCAGAGTGATCTCAGTCAGGGAGTTGACTCACTAGAACGGAGAAGACAGAGGAAAGAAAAAGAACGTTACAGATTATTGTTTCTCTGCACTCAAGAAGGTAGGAGGAAGGGAATCGCGGTGATAGAACTCCCTTCTTACCTTGCCGATTATTTGAGCCATGCTGGTGCGCAGGCATAACTACTTTGGAATGTCGAGAGCAGGCAGGTGCGTGATCCACTGGTTCGAGGATGGAGATCTGTGTACCGTGGTTGAACCTTGGATCAGTGAAGGGGATAAAAGACAGAAAAAAAACAACCAAGAAACTGGGCTTACCTTCACATAGAAATGACCGCGGTGTTCTTGGCTTGCTGTTGGCGTGGACATGCAAGCGAGAAGGAGTTTAGCTGGGATAGAGTCTTAACTAGCAGGTAGAGACAGTAGGGGATGGCTCACGAGAATAAACAAGGGTTACTGTGAATTTCAAGGGCTTGGGACATCCACGGTGTACAAGTTACAAGGAGGTCATGGGTGGAATTAAAAGTAGAATCCTGTCGCCTGACAGTTGGGAATGAGGGAATCGTTTCTGTTTGCCTGTTGATTCTGGTTGAACTCCTTGTATCGAGAGAGATGAGAGGTACCGACACTGTGTGGCTCCTCTTTCATTTCTGTTATCTCAGTGATCTGGTTACTAAACTTAGATTGTGTGCATAATCTACCGAATTCGACAGCAGCTCAATCGGTTAAGGTTTCGGGATAGTTACGTAGGGTCTTGGGTTCGAATCCCGGCTAGAGCATAGTTGCTCTTTTATTTATTTATTTATTTATTTTTAGCCTTGTTATGCCAATTTATTGCATATGAGTGACTTGTATGTTATATTGCATATAAGTGACTTGTATTAACATGTCACATTAGTAGTTGTATGTACATATATATATATACTACTATTTCGTTATGTCACGTTTTTAATTTTACCCATATACGGTTACGACTATTTTATTTGTCGCGTTTTAGTTACATGTACAACGTTATAATCTTGTAACGTTGTGTATATGTACATATATATTTGTGTGTACATAAGTACGGTAATATTAAACTGTTCGTTTGTTCGCATATTACATGCTTGATTTTTATACCTTAATGTATTAAGGTGTTATGAACTTACTTCAATAAGGTAAGCGTAGTGAGTCACACATTAATTATAATCGAGAACGTTAACGTGCCCGGTTACCAGTCTTAAACTGGCGGAATACATATTAGCCAGTCAAGGGAATATATTGACCATAGGTTTGATTAAGTGGCTAATGTTATCATATATATTTTTTTGCACTATTGGTTATTATTCACCACACAATGCACATACATTTGGCTTCCTGAAAACTTTGTTGCGTTCGACTTATTTTTTAAGCATGCTTGGCGTTAATTTAATTGATTATATGCTTAATCAATATTTAATCACTTAGGGGTATTTCAATCTACCCCCCTTAAAAAGACTTCGTCCCGAAGTCGCTTTACTTAGATAGGTGTATTAATGACTACCCATATAATCCCATAATGTATATCTATGTGATATATCATTTACACACATCGTATTGTGCTAATACCGCACATAGCCCTCAATTGTGGCGTTAATTCAAACATACATGGATATAGGTGATCCATCAGCACCATCATTTCCTATCAGTTCTACCAATCCTGACAACCTCCCCGAGGTGTCATACCATATTGTCATTCCACATTCCATATCTCTACGGATTTATTTTGTATCCAGACTATACCATGTGTAATCAATCTACAAAGTACTACAAATATATATATCCCGCATATCATAAGGAACAGTACTACATTCATGGATGTAGATACATCATTTCAAGAAGTATTTCATACCATACATACAACAAGTGCACATTTCACACAACAAATCAACCACGTACGCCCCGCGTACCAAACAACACCAACAAAATGAACAAACACATCACAACAACGTCCAACATCAACATCGTATGCCCCGCATATCCACAAACTATTGTATGACCCGCATACGAAATAACAGAATTTAGTGCAAACATGTGCACAGCCAAGAGGCTCTACCCCCCTTAAAAAGGGTTACGCCCCCGTACCCCACAGTATTCGACAGCCGCTCCACAAGGAGCGCTGGATACTTGACTCTTATAGAGTTCTCTAACTCTCATGTGATGTTTTCACCTTTGGAGTAGATTATTCTCATATCAGAGAGATGGGTATGACTCTAGCTCCTTCGGCTCTTAAATATGTATAAAGGGTGAGGCACGTATTTGTGCTCTCTCCCAAGTTCGTTCTAATGGGCCCACTCGCTCTGTATGAGGTGCAGACCCATGAACATAGGCTCAATTTCCCTCTTTTCATACATTCGTGTGTCTTCTCCCACTGATATTCAGCTTGAGGTATAATATGACATTGGCTCTTGTTAGTACTTGGTGCTCTTTGCACTTGTCTTGGTAATACGAAGACGTACCAGCCTACATGTCCACGTAGATGATGATTGTCATTCGTGTCTCCTGGTGGTTTTGTTCCAGAGTAATACATTGTTGTAGTTCTTTGATACACACTCTTGTTGATATCCATTGCATCTTTCTGTATTTCCACTAGATTAATAACTGCACAAGTGCAATACCAAAACACTCAGTCCTACAGAGTGCAGAGGCGTAAACTCTCAGCAGCTAATATCTACAGAGTCAAACAGGTAAGATGAGCGAATCATCATGTGAGTGGTACATTCCAAGTCTATTATTCCTTCTTAAGGTATCTGTTAGCATTTAGCTTGTCTCTTATCATTGCGTAGTCACGCGTTTATGTTCACATCATTTGGTAGATTCCTCTGGATTGCAAGAACTTGCATGATCCTTATGAGGGTTCTACATATTATTGGTCCCTATAGTGGTTTCTTGTGTCTGTCGTCTGCTCCGTCATCTTTGAATCTTCACTGTGTGTTGACCGCTATTCTGTGTTGTAGATTCTTGGTTTCTCTAGCCCGTTGGTTACTGCGGCTCTTCCCGTCCATCTTCGAGGTAATCTGCATCACTGTCCGTAGTACGGAGTTGACTACTTCTCGTGCTCCTAACACTACTTGTCTACATGCATGGGGTACCATACTGATACATTACTTTACCTGACTAACCATAAATAAGTCTGTCAGGCCCACATGCTCCTATCGGAGTGCGGTCGTCCCATGTCTCGTTTAGTAAACTGGTAGTGTCCGTCACACGATTATTGTGAAGTATTCTATTGTCACACTCCCTTTTGATGGATGTCCTTGTTGTAGTTTGATGTTGATTGGTCCGCAATGTTGGTTATCTTGCCGTAGATTCTAATGTTCTAGCAGTATGGTGGTAATGTGGTTGGAACATTATTTTTGTTCCCTGGACTCATGTCCTTAGTAACATATTAGTGGTAGCACTTGGTTGCTAACTAGTTGAACGTTAAATGTTGATTCGTCTGTATGGTTGCAATCGTTTATATGATATTGGTGCTGAGGTAGCAATGTCAGTTCTCCTACCTCGATCTCCATGAGTATATACATGATTCTCTCCTTCAGTTTTAATCATTATCATATCTTACCTATGCTTCCCGATATGGCGTAGGGTAAGTTCTCATACTTGGGTATTCATATACGTTCCCTGTTACGTTTAATTGGGTGTATTGTAGATTGTATGATTGCTTGAGCAACTTGGCTCTTCATTTTTCCAAACTATTCTCGTTGATGGTACTGCATCCTCAAAGGGTATGCTATTTCTCATAAGTTTAGGTTGTCCATTAGGACTAAACATTTATCACTATTAGTGATTAACATTACATGCTGGTATATACTCCTGGCATTCAGCTAGTAAGTAATGTCTTTGTTGTTACTTATCGTTAGTGCTAGTTACTTGTATTGTAGTTATTTATATTTCAAGTGCGCGGTTTGGCGCCTGTTAGTAATTCATTTTGTTATTCACATTGCTTACGGTATGTACCGTAGCTCCATTGCTTCATTTTATTAACTTAAACATTCTTGTGTTAGTAATATACCTGGAAAGGTAAGTGGAGTCGGTGTTCCCGGTCTCCTGATACGCTATTTAGCGTTCGGTTTGTGTGTTCTGTAATATCGATTTAGGTGGTTGTCGTTGATTCAATTTACACATTCATTCATCACTGACAGTCGTCACAGTAGTAAACGACATGTCTTCAACATATTTTGATATTTATCATTTCTTTACATGGCGAGACGCCAACGGCGGTAGCCATTTTTCTACTTAGGGCCTGTTTCATATATCGGTATGATATTGATAATACATATAGAACTTAATCTTGACGTTGATCAGTATTAGTTGTACATAATCATACATGGCACTCCTTGGTAAAGGTAGTGCCCAGAGGTAGTAATTATTCATGTGTTCAGTTTTGATTCGCGTTCATTGTTGCGAAGGTATTGGTAATGTCCGTATTACGGTAGAATTGTTCTTTTCACTCCTGGTCCATCTGTGGACTGATACGTTCTACCAACTCTCTTGTGTTCATCACAGGTTTGCGTATACGTACTTATAGTTAGTGAACTATAAGTTACATTTATTACAAGGTTAAAATGTTATAACGTATGATGTGTATAACATCTATTAAATGTGTGGCAATACTGAAATAATGGAAAAGTATTAGGAGTTGATGGAAGTAAGGATTTTTGATGTACATGCCTTTTGGCAATAATACAGTTTTTATTAAAAATATGAGTTATAGTATATATAATGAGAATGGAATTTATAACCTAAGGTTAGTATAAAATGAAACCTTAGGAATTTAAATTTTTGTCCTGAAATGTGACAAGATATTAGGATAAAGTTCTTAATATATATTGCATAATATAATGCATCTAACCAAATATTCATCTTACATTAAGATGATGGCGAAAATGTGACATAAGATATAGGATAATAACATGAGATATGAATGTAAGTGAATAGTATAAATACTGCACATACGATATAGTTGGAAACTGTATGGCAGCGATTGTTATAACGATCATATTCTCTACATAGTTTATTTTGTATGATTTAATATATACAACGTGAACTGTTAATCGCACGTTTCCTTATTTAATATCTTATTGTTAAATTGTTGCTAGTTGTTTGTAACTAGGATACTGCAGTTTTTGTTTATCCTTACTATAATTAATTTTGGCAACTTGTGAAGAGTTTCAGGAGTCATACGACTCTGGTGTGATCAGCACCAGTGTTGCACTAGCCTTTCACCCCAATTTGTGGTTGGTTTTCCCTTGATCCCCGGGAATCAGGTTTCACCCGTCCACTTCCAATCCAGCCATTTAATGGTTTGATAATTAAATTATGTTATCTTGGCTTCTAAGCCTGTGTCATTGCATTCGTTCTCGTTTAGTAGTTATAATTTGTTATGGGCTGGTGTGCCCCTTTTATTGCGTTAATCGGACTCGTCGGTCCCTTTAGAGGTTGTAGGCCTCGTATCTTGGTGGTTTATTGCAACAATTGTAGTCATGTAGTTTATATTAGAGATGTACATTTGTTTGGTGATTATTGGTAGCCATGGTGTCGTACCATAGGTCTACGCAGTTATAGTATTCGTTGTAACGATAATAGTAGTGGTAACTGCAGTTGTGATTGTTTACAGCACTTGCAGTGGCAAGTGCGCGGGTAGACGAAATCATTAGTAAATTGTTGAAATCAGCGCTTGCAGTGGCAAGTGCACCATGCAGGTAGAGTTGTCGGTTCCCGACTTGTTTGTCTCACTGTTGCATGGGTTGCTTAATTAACTTTGGAATGATTGTTCGTGAATAAGACGGTATTTTGGGTTTGGGAAATTTTCCTGACCACATTATCATTAGAATAATCAAGTTCTTCATCACATTAGATTTATAATAGTGTAAACGTTTGGTCTTTGTCTCCCTACAGGTACCGCCACGACGGGGACCTAGTGTCACGGTATTGTGTGCACACAAGTTTAGGTTTGAAGTTTGAACATAATAGGACGGTATTCTCACAAAGTTTTTTACATTCTCAATATAATTTCTTTTACAGTTTGGTGGTTAAAGGTCCCCCTACGGGTGACGGTCTCGCGGAGTTCATCGTGCTCTCGGTCCGCTTGCCCTGATGTTCTTGGGTGATCCTTTCCACTATGTTGTAGTAGTAGTGGCGCTCGCCTCTGGCAGTGCCTATTAGCACGTCGCTTGCGTCAATGGAGGTATGAAGTTGAGGTTGTATTAGTGTTACAGGAGCAGGAATTATTCATTCACTGCGAGAGTGTTTTAGACGGTCTGTTGGCTTAGTAGCCCTTTTCCCTATATTCGGGGATTATAGTTCTTAGTTGTATTATACTCATTGGGTTGTGGCGGGAGGGGTACTGTCGGCGGTAGTTCGTACTGGACTTCCACATGAAAGCGGACTGTCGCCAATGTATCCATGACGTTTGTGTCTCCTCCTGGCCGAGCTCTCAGTCGGACCCTAACAGGGGTAATATTCCCGGGCCTTTATGCCCTTGGTCAGCTTCCTAGCTCACACCACCACTAGATGTCGGTATTACCGTTCGTTTTCTCAATAAGCGCACCATAATACAATCAACTTATTTGTGTGCCCCAAGGGCTACACTTGCAGGCCAAAGGCTCTGCCAATACATAATTTCATTAAGACACAGACGTTTCGCACCTCACAAACGTTTCCCAAATTTCCAAATCCAAGCTCACTGTCTTACCTAGTATCTAACCTAGTATCATCGTCATCAGAGCGGTACTCCGCTCTGATACCACTTTTGTAACACCCCTCATAATAATTACGTAATAGTCGCTCACGTGAACAGGAAATAAAGGCGTCTCACAGCGGAAGTAATTACAGTAATAGAACTCACATGGGTGTTACTTGCCACCACTCGCCCATGCGAGTGATGTAGCAGTACAACATCTTAACAAAATTAAACATAAAGGTACAATCCGCAGTGACGACGAGATACCACCTACATTCCTATCTAAGTATCAAAAGCACAACTACTGTGAGCATCTAAATATAATCCAAGTCTTACAACCCCTTTCCAGTGGAACCGTTTAATACATAACGAGGTATGAACGATAAATCCAAAATCAACAATGTCCTAACTACCCAATCCCGCACTTCGGCTTCAACGTGTTCAACAACCTGCACAATAAGTGTAGTATCAGCGATAGACGCTGAGTATGCCGGATCTGGACCCTATTGGTCACTTGTCATTTTTTTAACCGTCTTGATATCAGATTGATTTCATGCTTTGTCATTTTACAGATATGATAAATACTGTAACAACATGCATGAGTATATATCATTCATCCAATCCAAACAGTCATATATGGATATTCACATTACTGTCACACATCATACAATACAATGGTGTTGAGAACTCATTCATCGAATGTTAACATCATCACATAGTACATCACTCGGCCCTCCGGGCCTTCACATATCATTAATTTTAGTTAGCACAGTACAACATTCGGCCCCCCGGGCCCTCACATATTATTAGTTTTGGTTAGCACTGTTGGGAGTCAGTTAGGACAACCCGAATTATATTCACTTGGACTGTAGTCCCACGTACACACAAGGTGCTCACTGCCCTGATCATCCGAAGACTCTGGGCTCTTCACTTTGCCTTTGTAGAGGCGTCCATTTAGGTGGCCAAGGGCCTGGTGCCAACGGTAGCACACTCCGCCTGACGATCTATCTAGGCTCGAACAGGATTTAACTAGGGAAAACCCGAACGGGATAACCCAAGAGATCTCTACTACGCGCGACCAGCAGCCAGTGACTGTCTGGATTAAGGTACAACATCACATTCTTTCACACTCCGCTGTTAGCTTTGTTAGTTAGATAGTCAGTTACAGTTTTTGTTATAGAGTACATCACTTATTTTTGGCTGCCCTATGGGTCTTACGCATGCCTAGAGTTATTCTAGGTAACATTCACGTTTGAGTCAAAGCTCTAGAGACCGACAATGTCGTGTCCCGTTCCTAAGTATTTTACTTAGGTATAAATACATACTTGTAATACTTAGCGCATTAGGTCAGACAACAGTGGTCACAACACACATTTCGCATATGTAGTTTTATATAAGTCGATCTATAGTCGACGTAATATTAGTCCCGTAGGACGTTCGTGCATAAATAAATAATGCAATGAACATAACTACACATCATACACATACATCACATACATACATCACATACGTACATTCACACAAGTTATTTATCAAACAAATCCGAGCCCGAGGAATTCCTCAGGACAACTCGGATCAAATCCCTTTACATACCGTACACCGATGACTAGATTCGTGCCGTGCAGACCACTAGAGCTTTCGAGCGCGTACGTCGGGAATACGATCTAGTAATACAAGGAACACACTAAGCGTCATCCACATGACAGCACAATTCGGTATTCCCGAATAACGTTTGAAATCCTAGTACTATGTCCCCAGACTTAACATTGGTTACTAGTTAAATTATCGTTATTAATATTTTATAAACCCCTTACTCGTTGTGTGAGTTAATACTCGGTTGCATTAGAGTATGAAACCTTACGTTATACACTTATGAAACTTCACTAGGGTTTATTTATCAACCCAAGGTCCTATACTAACCTTAGTATTTTATGTTGTTTTAGATAGTATATAACTTTATTTCTTGGTACGTTTTTATTCATGTATGTATGCATTAGCATAACAGCTTGATAATTATACTCTTAGTCACATAATATTATTTATGTTACATCTTTTCCATAATGTTTATATGGTACGATATTTTACGTGTCACTAGACCTATAATCTATAGTTTCGGTAGCTTTAGTGTGTACCGGAATGGTACCCGCCTTTGTGGCATTAGAACTCTTGATTATCTAGTTCTCCTTAGTTCTAATATCACCTACTAACTTATAACATGTTGTAGTATTTAATGTTTGTACATCAGAACTTGTAGTGACATATAGTCCAAATAACAACGTGCTGCACTTGTTACCGGTAACATTTATATATCAGATTGTACTTCCTCCACCTCACGAAATCACCATCCCATCATAGTTATTACAGGTTATAGAACTTAGAGCTGTATGCAATTTAATCTCTCACTGTAATTCAATTGAACAGAAAGCAACATGGCATCGGAAATCTGGTGATCATGCCTTTGCAGTATTTTTTCTTTGTTGTTTTTGTTTGGTGATCAAGTTGATTTCCAAAATTCCTAATGATTGTATCAGCCTAGCCCCTTCTTCTAGGAGTATTTGAGTTCATTTACAACTCAATCCCACTCTTAATATCCCTCTGCAACAGGTTTACACAGAGAGTCACTTATTTCAGGAACAATTTGATTTGGCGTATTGAGTTTGGAAAGTTATTCCTTTCTGTTTTTTGTGCTTCTCATCCCTTGATTTGGCTTCTTCTTCATTCCTCTCCCCCACTCTGCTTAGTTACTAGTTCCTCATGTTTATTGTAGTTTCATTCTAACAGAAGTCGGCTCATATAGAGACAGGAAGAGAAACTGTTAGGCAGAAAAGAACTGACTTCACTCTTATCTGTTTCTTTTTCTTTCTTTCTTTTGCCAGTTGGCTTACAGTTTCCTTTTCCCTCTCAAATGTTCACTTAATAGTTAAGTGAATTAGCTGGATGTTGTTTCCCCTAAACACTCTATGCGAATCTCTTTTAAACACGCTGTAACTTAGGCATACATAAGCAAGATCTTTGATCTGTAATCTGAAAACAAGAACTGATGTGTGCCCTCATTAGCCCCTCTGTCTGTTTTCTCTAAATGAGCTATCCCCCCCCCCTGATTCCCTACTTATCTGCTAGTGTTTTATCGAGGTTCCTTAGACTCAAGGATAAACTCAAGGAAACTTGTTAATGCCACTGAAGTTTGAGTACACAGCAGTCAGGACTGCAGCAAAAGAATCTGCAACAGGTATACATTTTTTCCTTCCTTTCCTATCTGTTAGTTCATATGTTTGATTCCCCTATCCTTTCCAAACCGTTAACCCAGTTACAGAAGCATTCCCATTAAGTTCTTAAACCCCCACAAAACCGAAGACAATTGTTACAGATACAGAATTTGCCCGACATTGATCTGGTGAGAAAAAAACTGAAACTGAAATTTAAATTGAAATCAGAACTGATGTTTCACTATCCTCCTCTCGCCTATCTGTGTTCACTCATCTAGCCTCCTTCCCTCTTCACGGTTTGTTTATCCAAATAGCTAGTTGTATACTCTGGTTTTATCTTCATAACAGGTCTTCAACCGTCTAGGACATTTTTCTGAGGATTCTCCACACAGAAACTAGACTATGTTGTTACAGAAGAAGAAACAGAAATGTGAAACTGGTTGTTTCTTTCTGTACGTGCCACCTAATTTCCCACATTCTCTCCAGTTTATTTACTCTTAGTTAGGAGTCTCAGTACAGTTTTAATTTTGAACAGTCCAAGACACTGAGTTAGAGTTATCTAGATTCTTTACACATCAGAAATCTAGAAAGATCAGAAACTGTCTAAATGAAGGGACTGAAACTGAAAATCTTAATCTGTTATTTCTTCTTCAGTTTCTTCTGTTATTCAAGAATTGGCATTTTCGATTCTTCTCTCCAATCTTACTACCCAGTAGCTTAAGTATTCTACCAAGCTTCTGTTCTCAATTAAGTCCCATCACCATTTTATTATAGACACATAAATATCCAACACTGGCTGGAGAGAATCTGAAACTGAACCAAGATTGAAATTCTGAAATTAATGTTGCTTTGCTCTTCTGTTTCTTTTGTTCCCTCATCAGGTTTTTACTTCTCCAATAGTCTAGCCACTCCTTAAGGTGTTTTGTTATTGTTTTAATCTTCATAGCAGCCCCAAAGACCTAGACCCCATTTCAGGAGGTTCTTTACACAAACTCAAAGAATTCATAAATGAAAACAGACAGAATAGACACTGATGCATAACTTTTTTTTCCTGTTACTTAGTTGTGCATTCGGGTTGGGTTTTGATTCTTCATGAAGTTCTTGTTCTCACTTGTGTGTGTTAGGGTGTTTTAGATTCATTAACCCACATCACAAGCCCGTTGTACAGAAATACAGAAACTCCAACCAACTAAAACATCGCAACTGATAATTTCTTCTGGTTTTTTTCTGAGAATTCTCAGTTGTTGTTTTCTATTCAGTTTCCCTCCATCACTAGTCCAGATAGTCCTGTTTTGCCTGAGTTCTAAGTTTCTAACCTAGCCCTCACTACTTTCACACTCCCTCTGCAAGGTAGATACACAAAGCACGGTTTCCTCGGTTGATAACTACACCAGAAATAAAACTAGAACTGCTACGTCTGTTTCTGTTTTGTTTCCTCTCTCTCTGGTTAGAATCTGTTTTTACTTCCTTTCTTCAACATCCTCACGTACAGAGGCTTAGTTAGGTGTATTATAGGATTATATTGCATTAGGAACTCAAGACTACCCAAAACAGTAAGAACTCACCCTCAGAAATTTATGATACAGAACTGGGTATAACTGAAAAGGAAAGAAACCGCTACAGATTTTTCTGTTATTTTCCTATCAATCGATGCATCAGTTTAGTTTTGGTTATGGAGTTTACTCACGAATGACTCACCTCCTTAACTTGTTGTTTCTCCTAGTAGTTCTTGGCACGATGTGAGCTCTCCAGGTGTTTCCTTTCAGCTAGACAGAAATCCACAAGTTATATTTAGCTTACTTGTCCTTGTTTCGGTAATCTGTATGGGAAGTACGAATCTTGTTTTTTTTTGTAGTTCTTCTTACCTTGATCAGAGGCTAGTAGACTGGGGTCTTTTTTTTGTTCGATCCCAGAGTGATCTCAGTCAGGGAGTTGACTCACTAGAACGGAGAAGACAGAGGAAAGAAAAAGAACGTTACAGATTATTGTTTCTGCACTCAAGAAGGTAGGAGGAAGGGAATCGCGGTGATAGAACTCCCTTCTTACCTTGCCGATTATTTGAGCCATGCTGGTGCGCAGGCATAACTACTTTGGAATGTCGAGAGCAGGCAGGTGCGTGATCCACTGGTTCGAGGATGGAGATCTGTGTACCGTGGTTGAACCTTGGATCAGTGAAGGGGATAAAAGACAAAAAAAACAACCAAGAAACTGGGCTTACCTTCACATAGAAATGACCGCGGTGTTCTTGGCTTGCTGTTGGCGTGGACATGCAAGCGAGAAGGAGTTTAGCTGGGATAGAGTCTTAACTAGCAGGTAGAGACAGTAGGGGATGGCTCACCAGAATAAACAAGGGTTACTGTGAATTTCAAGGGCTTGGGAACATCCACGGTGTACAAGTTACAAGGAGGTCATGGGTGGAATTAAAAGTAGAATCCTGTCGCCTGACAGTTGGGAATGAGGGAATCGTTTCTGTTTGCCTGTTGATTCTGGTTGAACTCCTTGTATCGAGAGAGATGAGAGGTACCGACACTGTGTGGCTCCTCTTTTCATTTCTGTTATCTCAGTGATTTGGTTACTAAACTTAGATTGTGTGCATAATCTACCGAATTCGATAGCAGCTCAATCGGTTAAGGTTTCGGGATAGTTACGTAGGGTCTTGGGTTCGAATCCCGGCTAGAGCATAGTTGCTCTTTTATTTATTTATTTATTTATTTTTTAGCCTTGTTATGCCAATTTATTGCATATGAGTGACTTGTATGTTATATTGCATATAAGTGACTTGTATTAACATGTCACATTAGTAGTTGTATGTACATATATATATATACTACTATTTCGTTATGTCACGTTTTTAATTTTACCCATATACGGTTACGACTATTTTATTTGTCGCGTTTTAGTTACATGTACAACGTTATAATCATGTAACGTTGTGTATATGTACATATATATTTGTGTGTACATAAGTACGGTAATATTAAACTGTTCGTTTGTTCGCAAGTTATTACATGCTTGATTTTTATACCTTAATGTATTAAGGTGTTATGAACTTACTTCAATAAGGTAAGCGTAGTGAGTCACACATTAATTATAATCGAGAACGTTAACGTGCCCGGTTACCAGTCTTAAACTGGCGGAATACATATTAGCCAGTCAAGGGAATATATTGACCATAGGTTTGATTAAGTGGCTAATGTTATCATATATTTTTTTTGCACTATTGGTTATTATTCACCACACAATGCACATACATTTGGCTTCCTGAAAACTTTGTTGCGTTCGACTTATTTTTAAAGCATGCTTGGCGTTAATTTAATTGATTATATGCTTAATCAATATTTAATCACTTAGGGGTATTTCAATCCAGTCCCACGTGTCATACATCATACCCATCAGCCCTGTTATAACCCAATAAAAGACCTTCGACTTATAAGTCAATGAGAGTTAACTAAAAGTACTGGATCTGAAACAGGAATAATAAGCTTCGTACTTGTTATCAACATGTCCCGTCATACCAAAAGGACCATGAGCGAATGAGTGTGACCTTACCCCACGAGGTCTTCTGAGTGCGAGTGAATATTCATTCTAAGCACTAGAACATAAACGAACTACCCCATTGCAAGTGAGGAATTTGTAAGGATCAGAAAGTTAAATACCTCGAAAAGAAATTCTAAGGAAAATACTACTCCGAGCATCAAGAGTATCATCACACTATCAGCACAGACAACCATACTAATGAGAGACTGACCCACATTCCTCCAAGAGAGGAACGTAGTTCAAGCATTCCAATTTAGTAACCACCCAAAATCGAGCCAAAGATGTCTTATATTCGTAAACCTCATATTAATAGTCATAGGATTGTAAGCCTCCTCTAAAAAAACTGCATATTCATTGTGCATCATGTCTAACATCTAGCATTTATAGATATCATAATCATTTCATCACTCGATTGGTAAAAATTTGCCTAGTCTTGCTGAAAGTCGACTTCAGTTGTATAAAAGGAGACTCACCCCATATCTCTGCAGTTGTTCAAACATAGCACCCGACCAACGATCATAGAAAGCCCAAGCCCGAGACCATATCAAAGCTATTCTGGTGTTATTTAGGAGCCATGTCATGACAAGCCTCAAAACCGTACTAGAGCCATCTCAAGGCCATGTCGAAGCTACCTTGGGCACCGTAAGGGATTCAATTCATCACCAAAGCCTCGTCAACAAAGAATCAAACTACTTATCGTCTGATCTCAATATGCAATTGAGTATGTAGGCAGCCCGTTTAGGGTGAGACCACTTAAAAGACAAAAACCTCCCTTTTCCCCTCGTTGTCATCAAAGAGAACCAACTAAAGCATCGTCATGCTCAACCGGCACAAGGTCATCCCGGAGTCATCCATGGAAATCATGGAACCATGATGGGAACTACCTCAAAGTCAAGAAACCGTGTTTCATCATTCACCCACTATAAAGTCCACATAAACAATCCGTCAAACCACAATAAATCCATCGTTGGAGCCATTAAACCACCCTGAAAATCTAGTTAGATGATAGAATAACACAAATGATAGTACGTACTAGATAAATAAGATATTACTCACTTGGGCGGGATCTAGAGGAAGGAAGAAATTGTTGTTATACTTTTCTGGGTTCAGGATCTTCGGGTGAGTGTGCTCCGTGTACCATTCCAAGTACCCTGGTTCGCAAGCGTGCAGGACAACCCGCGTATGAGTGTAATCCAAGCTAGGCAACTGGAGTCTAGGTGTGTTGTCCCACACACTATACATCGAGAGGTAAACACACTTGTATGGTGGTGCTTTCCCCCATCGCTTTGATCTTGGGTTTGGTATGATTGGCGCTAGCGGGATACACTGAAAGTATCCAAATTACCGAAGACAATGCTCTAGCATGTATGGCTCATTCACCCCCATGTACTACAATGTCCTCTATACCATGTACGTCCCCCGTGCATATTCACCATGTCACAACCATACAATAGCCAATCAATCTATATTGAATTGTAATAAAAAGATAGTAACAATGATATACAATGTTATTAATAGATATAATCAATGTTTGAAAGTTTAGTAAAAACCAACACTTACATTTTTGGTGGTCAAAGCATCTACATGCTCCATGTAGTTCCAGCTATTCATGATCATGCTGCTAGATAGTAGACCTCACCTACCTCATATCCCAGGGTCTGCCATCACCGTCACGTCAGTCTGAACTCACTGCTCGCCTTAGAGTGGGGAAGTAGACATAAATTAAGTTGATTTTAAAGATTCTAATGATGAATGAGTTTTACAATACCAATTGAATATTTATCCATATACCTCAAGTAGCGTCATGCAACCAGAAATCCCAGCCGAGTTAGCACAAAATGATATTCGAAGCTAGTGATACAGCCAAGCCAAAGCCCCTGCTCCCCAAGCGTACGTGTCCAGTCTAGTAGCATTCCTCGTGGGGGTGACTAACCAAAAGGTCTGTGGATTTAGCCATCCATACCCCTTCCCAAAAAATAGGGTGCTTATAATGACATAGTAAAGCCACCCGCACGCTTGCTTCATAAAGTCATTCGCTCCAACAGCGTAGTGGTCAATGAGATGTGAAATCACTACAACACCACTATGCCATAGTGTCTGCACCATCTCCTCAACGTCATCCCCAAAAGCTAGACACTCAGCCATTGCTGTCTTCAACTCAGCATTCGACGGGTTTCCCTGTAAAGCTCTACCGACGATGGGGATCTGTAGCAACATCCACACATCATGCAGGGTGATCGTCATCTCACCCCACAACATGTGGAAAGAGTTAGTGTCAGACTGCCACCTCTCTACAAACGCTAAGATCAACTACATGTTGTTCTGCGACCATGTGATGTCTAACAGATGATGCAACCCAGATCTTGATCATGTTTCGTGCCCGTATGCACCGGATCTCTTCTTTCATAAACGACCACTTATTAATCACGTTTTTCTATGATTTAAAGGTCAAAACCCCACGGTCCTATATGTTGACCAACGTTTTCCCACTTACAACTACTACTAAATTTAAATAAATCATATATAAACAAGGAAAGAAGGCATACCTAAGTCGTAGACCATAGGTAAACAACAACGTGTCCTTCAAAACTAGTGATGACACTAGTCAGCAGTGGCCCACCAGGTACTGGCACCTCTGACAACTTTTACCCAGTGGGAACGGCGGGGACCATATACATATACGACATGTCACGTCCTCATCTATGTCACACTCCTAGGCTAGACCGACATAATCATCTTATGATTCATCCTCGTCATCACCATCAAGATGTACGTCCACATCCATATCAGTCACTCTGAAGTCAAGATCAGCAGGGGCGGGAAGTGGAGGGGCGTGGAATAGACGGACGAGCAGCAGACGGGCGTGAAACGAAGCGGTGTGCCCCTAAGAGATGTGAATGAATATGCCCATCAGACGCCTGTGCTTCAAGGACCTCGATGTGGTGGCTTCCCTTAACCTTGATAACGAAGCTACCGTTATGCATCAGTTCTATGGACTAGCCACCGCCTAATGATGAACTTAGAAGGGACGGACATGTAAGAGTGCGGTATATGTTGGTAGCTTATACTAGCATCAACCATCAGCGGTGGTAGCGGACGCATCTGATGGGTCATGTCGTCGAGATGGTCATGTTCCGCATCGTAGAGAAGCACAATTGAGCGGGGAATGGGATTACTAGGCCCCTCCCTTAGAGCACGCATACGATGACCTCAGGCTGCCCCTTCGAGCAATTTTTTAAGTTTATCCAACGTACAAAGGTCAAATTCAACAGTGATATTAGATTCAATGTCAACACAATGTTATTCTGAACAAACTAATTTAAAAAAACATTTAAAATTATAAAAAATCATGCACAGTCAGGATGGAAAGGTGGGTGAAGACAGCAAATTTAGGACACTTAGTGTCCCAAAATTAGTTCTGTAATGCCTGCATACAGTCCAAAAAAAAAAGAAGGAAAAAAAGAGCAGCACAAATTCGGGGCGACCCCTATCCCGAATTACACAAAATCGGGCTACACTATGTCTCAACACATAAAATCAGGCCAATATTTGTCCTAACTCAACTCGGGGAAAACGTGGTGGTTTTTAGTTTGCACTGGGGACAGACTGACTGGTGTTTTGGGTAAATTTGGGACAGCATTTGGTCCAACTTTTTCAAGTTTCGTGGGGTTTTTGGGTGGCACTGAATCAGGATGGCGGGGTGAACGAGCTGGGAAAAATTGGGACAACCTATGTCCCGATTTTACTTTTATCGCAGGAGTAAATCTTCTAATTTTTCTCAGGACGGGGGTACGGGTTTCTGGGCCAATGTTGGGACATGCGGTGGAGTGAACTGAAGCAACTCGGGACAGTGGGTGTCCCAATTTGCTCTCCTGCTCGTGTGTGTGCCGACTATAAATCGGGATGGCGCGCGGGGTTAGTTGGCCAAATTCGGCATGACTAGAGCTGTCAAAATTTGACCCAACCCAAAAACCTGTCCGTTTTATCCGAACCTAAAACCCGATTGAAACCCAAAAATATTTAAATATAATAAACCCAAAACCTGATTGGGTAAAACCCAAATGACCCGAACCCGAAATGACCCGAAAATTTTATAACCCGAAACCGACCCGAACCCGAAAGGACTCGAAATAATAGTAATTAAAAATTAGCCAAACTCGAATAACATGACATAATAGTGATCATAAATTGTCCAAAACCTGAATGACCCAAATAAATATGACAAAAAACTTGATTCAAAATTATTATATCCGAATGAAATTCAAAATAGGCATTGTATTGACTTTTCTATAATTTATATGTAGTATATTCTTATAGAAATTATGTATATATTTATTTAAATTTTTGTCAAAAAATATTAACCATAACCCGAAATAACCGAAACCCGATTCTATCTGACACTATTACAACCAGAACCTGATTTGACCCGAACCTGAATGACCCGAACCCGAAATGACCCGAAAATTAAATGACCCGAACGGATATTGACCCAAAAAAATATGACCCAAAACCCGAACGAGTAACCCGTTTGACAGGTCTAGGCATGACCAATGTCCCAATTTGGCTATTTTCATGGGGCTAAACGTCCCGACTGGACTCGGGACAAAGGCACGGAACTCCAACAGCGGCGTCGGGACAGAGGCGTGGGAGAGGGCTGCATTTTCGGGTGTCATGGTGGACTGAGCTGCATAAACTTGGGACACCCACTGTCATGATTTTCTGCTAAACTCCAGCTACGATGTCTCGATTTCGGATAACTTCATTAATGAAGTTTTCAAACTTTTTCAGAATTTAGTTTTGTAGATCTAGCCTAAATTAATGTGTTTTTCAACAAACTAACACCAGATTCAGATTCACAACACCAAGATCTATAACTTGCAACCAAAATGAACTCACCGGAAAAATTTTCCTGCGGTCTGAAAGAGAGGATTCCGGCGAGAGCTTTTAGAGGAGAGTGCGTATGTGAGAAATGAAGCTGAGCGACACATCCCCTTTATATATAACGTGCGTGTTTCAACCGTTTTTCACAGTTCCCACGTTTTGACTCGTTTTCAGTAGTTAAATGTCGTTTTTTAGTAAATGTGCTTGAAAATGTATATAACAAAGCATAATAAATGCAAAGTTATACGTTTAAGCAACGTTTAAAGTTATACATTTAAGCAACGTTTAAATGAATTTACCTTCTTTTCCAACCAGTTATAATAATCTAGCTGATTATGATAACATAAATGTTATTGTGCGAAAAAAAAGTTATAGTGGTACTATATAAATTATTTCTAATATGAATATGATTTAAAATAATTTTTGAAATACCCCTAACATTTAAATAATTAAAAAATGGTAAATATATATTATTTAGGGGATGATTAAACCCTAAGAAAGTATATAAACACTTAGGCGTTAAAAGCACACCTAAACTCCTTAAGGTCATAAACGGGCATTAAGCCGGACCTTAAGCGAAACAAGTTATATAAGCTCTAAACTTCATATGAAGTTAATCAAGGATCATTATATGACCCTTAGAACATAGGACCTCATCTAAAACTTAGTAAAAATACAAAATGCTCGGGAGTTCCCTTAAGGGCCTGAAAGTCCCGAAAATACAATATAGGATGAGGTAAAGCATTACACTTCATTCCAAATGCACCATAACACTTTATTAAACATTTAAGATGAAGTCCTCATGGTAGAATTTCAATTAAACGCAAAGCGCTCGGAGGTTCCCGACGAGGGCCCCATAAACCCCCGGGAATGCCCCGGAGGAGTGCCGAGGTGGCACCAAGTCCTATATAATTCATTCTAAGAGTTCCTAACATCATTATTCATCATTCTAAAGAGAATTCTCGAGCTACTTTCTCAAAAATAAACAAAGTGCTCGGACAAATTCCTTAACGCTCCTATTTTGCCCCGGGAGTGTCCCGGTAGGCCGGAAATTGAGTTATGAGTTGATATAACCCCATATAACTCAATGTAGCACCTTAACATATTATTATTGACTATAAACAATGTTTATAAACACTTGGAACTCATAGCGACTACTTATAATCCAAAATATCCTTAAAGCACAAAAACGCACCTTCGGGTGTCATAAAAACGCGTTCTACGCTATTGCCTTGAAGTTTTAGAGGAGCCACGAGTTGATAATCTTAAAAGGGGATAAATTGGCCATCTAAATCAATTAAAGCCATTGCTAAACTCATAGCATAAACAGGGCGAAATTATGATAAAAAAGGTACCTAAAATCAGCATTTTTACCTTAGAACTTTCATCTTTTACCTTGGTATAAATGTACCAATTAAATGTTGTGACTTATAACATGTTATAATATGGTCTTAACACAATATAGTGTGACAGGAATCAAATTAAAAATCAGCTCCATGTGGACATAGGAGTGGCCGATTTTTAAGGTCTAAAAACAATGATTTTTGCTTAGTAAATTACCTTATGGAATGGTGACTCACCTTGCACAAGCCATGTTGTATTGTGTCAAATAATTCCAGTCAAACAGGCAGCACATTACCGATTTCCTGCAATAAAACAAGAAGAGATTAGTCTTTGAAAAATCAAAGGAATTAAAATACCTAAAAGAACCTAACTTTTGACAAAAGAAATAAACAAGGAAACAGCCCATATGCTACCTTGTGGCTGCCGATTTCAGGTGGGAAAAGGAGAGGTTGATTGCCTAATTAATTAGTCAACAAACATAAACCTAACTAAGCATGAATTCATGTTTTAATACAAATAAAATCAAGTGTCTTCTCTAGCCACCCATCACCGAATTCAAGCAAGAAAAATGGGGTTTGATTGCCTTATAAAAATTAAACTAAGGTACCTACCAACCTAGGCATGTTCTCTTGTCTTAAAAAAACAAAATCAATTGGCATCTACAGCCCTATGCAGCCGAGAATCACAAGAAAAGAAGCAAAGATGAGCATGGTAATTAGCTTAGAAAATTCAAAGAAGACAAACATCTACCTACATTTGTCTTTGTCTTCTTCTTGCAAGTTGTCAAACAAAGACTTCCTACCTCCTAGTCTCAGCCGAAAATTGGCAATAATGAGAGCATTCTCTTGAGCCAAGCACCAAATTAATAAACAAAGGAAAGACTAAGCAATTTGACAATTATAGTGTCAAAATAATTCTATCCTTGCCAAGCCCTTATTTTCCTACGTGAGTTGTCATTCTCATTTGCCCCTTCACTCAGCCGATTAGTAAGCTCATCCCTCTCTCTTTTCTTCTTCATTTGCTAGTTAATTCCTTAGAGCTTCAAAGCTCCATTAATGGTGTTTTAAGCTCTAACACCATTTCTATGTAATTTCCTAGTTAATTCTCCTAAGTCTTGAAGCAAGAATCATCCTAGCAACTATCCAAGATTTCGCCAAGCTTAAGTGTTAAGGAGTCACCTTGATTCAACAACAACACAAGGAACAACAAGATCAAGTTAAGGTATATTTTCATGTTGAAAATCCTAAGTAAATTCCTTAGGCTATTACCGAAAATTACAAGCTTCTAAATCTATATTATCTTCATCATTTCATGAAGGAAACTTAGATCTACAACCATCCCAAGGTGCACCGAAAATTCCTTGAAAAATACCTAAGGTAAACTCTTGTAAAAACTACTTCAAATCTTATTTATAAATCCTTGTTAGAAGTCTAACACTTGGATCTCCTAAACCTATGTGTGGAGGCCGAAAGTTCTTCAAGAAAATACCATTGGAGGAGCTTGGAATTCAAGGAGAAATCAAGTACAAGAATTATCTTGATTTAAGGAGTAAGTTTCCATAATTAAGGTTTATTAAGTTTAAGTTTGATTTAAGCTTCAAACTTTGGTATAGAAATTATGTATGAGCATTAGTAATATTAAGGCCGAAAATATTGGGTTACAATGTCAAGAAAATAATTTATAACATATAAGGTAAGATTATTACCTTAAGGTATAAACTTGTGTCACAAAAATTAATTATGATACACATAAGTTCAAACCGAATTGTCTAGGGATAAAATGTTCTATTTTGAGTTTATAATCATCCTACGTCATTAACATAATTTTTAGAAGTGTTATATGGCTTATATACATTTATATATACATATTATAAAGTTTAAAACAAGTTTTAAAACCATAAGATAAAAATCTG
This sequence comes from Limonium bicolor, assembly GCA_023374045.1. Taxonomy (NCBI): domain Eukaryota; kingdom Viridiplantae; phylum Streptophyta; class Magnoliopsida; order Caryophyllales; family Plumbaginaceae; genus Limonium; species Limonium bicolor. The sequence continues at coordinate 137,544,193 of CM041780.1, read as the reverse complement.
TTACAGCCGAGAACAAAAAGAATCATTTGGTGATTTTTGAAGTATATAAGTGTATTAGCTTATATTATAAATTTTGGGAGTATTAAAAATGGCTACAAGTATTTAAATGGCTAGTTTATTAATTTATGTGGTTAAAATGTAAATTTTGAAAAGTTTGGTGTACAAAATATAAAAGCCGAGAGCTAAAAGGTTTGTTTGGTATAATTATGATATAATATAAGGTAGGAAGTAATATTATGAATTTTGGGGAATTTAAATAAGAGTTTAAGTGTTAAGATAACATTTTATAAAGTTTTGGGGCTATTTTGTAATTATTGGAAAGTTTAGAGTTACAACCGAATTACAATTGATTTTCTGGGTATATTAAAGTATTAATTATGAAATTAAGTCTTGGTCAAAGTGTTGACCAAAAACTTTGGGTTAAAATGATTTATGACATAAAATATTAAGTTTATAAAAGTTTTGGGGTCAATATGTAATTTAAGAGAGTTTATATATAAAACCGAAAAGGAAGTAGGGCGAATTCATAATTTTAAAAATATATGGGTCCTTTCGGTTATTGAAAAGAATTTAATATTAAAACTATAGCTTATAAGTTAATATGTAACTTATATAAAGTTTTGGGGGTTAAATTGTAGATAAAGGAAAGGTATACATTAAAACTGAAAGTATTTGTGGTCATTTGGTAATTTATAAAAAATGGTATATTTAGTTGTTATGGATGTTTAGTAAATTATAAAGTTATATGGTTATTTGGTAATTTATAAAAGTTGTTGGGTATAAAATATAAATACCGAATTATTATGGTTGGTTTTGTAATTTAATAAAGAAAGGAATTAAAACTATGTATTATGATATATTATGGAGTATAATATAAAGTTTATAAATAGAGGTGGTTATAATAAAAATAACCAAATGGTATAATATAAAGAATAAGTGGGAACAATTATGAGTATATAATCAAGGAAATAGAAATATACAAAAAGGTAGAAATCCATTATCACATGTGGTTACCACATAAAATAACGAACTGTTAAACTACCTAGAACCATTGTTAAATAACAGGGGGAAATAAAGAACATACGGAGTTAGTATACTACAAGTATAAGTCCTGTAGTGACTGTACAGTAATATTTAGTGAACAGTTGTATTAATATTACCCGGTATTGCATGTAACTATAACAGCGTACGGGAAGGAATTACTGAACGTGAATTTGTCAAGCTAGCAGTTACACGGTGAACGGTATGTTAATTGTGTGGTCTGAATGTCCTAAGGATTTTCCTAAGGTCCAGACGTTGTGTGTTTAATTGTTAAGAGCGATATCTGTGATTTATGTATATGATATTGTATACTGTATTGCTCAACACTGTTGCATTCTATTTTTATGCGAACGTCTTATGACTGGAAGTTTATACATCTAAACTGGAACAAGACTAACTGACCTTTAGGTATTATTGAACCTAACTGATGGTCAACTGTTATACTCTTAACTCTAGGATTGGATATTGTATCACTGACAAAAGGGCTAACTTATAAAGAGAGGAATCCAGACTGTTTCGACTTTCTGGTTGCGCATCGTGATCACTACGAGGGACTTCTATGGGGAGTCACTCAAGGAATCCATTGACCACATTCGACGATGGTGGAGGGCACTACCGTTGGTGCACAAGTTCTGACCGGATCGGTCGCCTACAAGGCATTTAAATTATCCAGGGCCATAAGGTCAGCTGGTAACGGTTCCTTTGGAACCCAGGGGACATACTGTCCATTGATGAGTTATTAAGGGTTGTCCTAACATGACGCCTGAGGTGGAATTTAATTAGAAAAGGTTAAGTGATTGGTTTAAAGGATAAGGGCCAGGTGGCCAACTAACATGTACAGTTAATTAATACGCGTATCTTGTTGATTACTGTTATGGATTATTGGTGTTTGAAATATTGGTTGTTGTTTACTTTTATGCACTGATGTTTGCAGGTGAATTGTTGTGTGGTTGTTTAATACTTACAGTTATTACTGTTATTATTGTAAACCGGTATATCATGTAAAGAATCGAATATCAAGATGGCTAAACGACTTAAGGAATCTAGATGACTTAGGACTACATTTAGCATACCAGCATTTCGATTGCTAAGCCCTTCAATGGGCAAAACATTTCAGGTTACTGAAGAAGACACAAGCCGGAGTGCGGGTTATAGGGTAGCTGATGTGTTCTCAAGAAACACTTTGAAGTTTATTTATGTATTGTATTAAGGAGTTTGTTGTATTCAGTTAGTTGCTCATTTAGTTTGGATTTGGTTTGTAATATTAAGAGTGCTCAGTATCTGTTCATCACAGCGTGAGGAGTTGGATTGTTGGAAAGAGTAAGGATGTCTTGTTACTCACAAGGGTGAGTAACGGCGTGTAACACCAAGGATAGATAGTTTTATTTTCCGCTGCGAATTATTATTTATTATGCTACGACTTGCGACGTTATTACAGGTTTAGGATTAGGGGTGTTACAATTTTGTACTGCAGTGATTAGTAATTTTGTACTGCAAATAGCAACCCAATTAAATTATTTTGTTACTTGAAATTTTTTTCAACAATTAGGAACTTATTTTATATTAGTATTTTAACTCTCTCTTTTTATTGAGAATAAATTATTTAAAAGTTTTTAAGTACTATTATGTCTTTAAAAATTTATATTTTATTTTGCAAATAATTTTATGCACAACATTAATAATTGTTTTTACATATTTATTATTTCTACAAATAACATTAGTGAAATGACACTAAACAAAATGAAAAGTATCGTATAATAAAATATAAATTATGATTTGATAAAATATTTTAATACTATTATATCTTTAAAAATCTATATTTCATTGATGGTAGTGGATAAATTTTCAAAAAAAATTCTATGAATTATATAATTGTTTTCTACGTTTTGTTATATTTGTAATATTTTATAAATTTTTGTGTATTTATTTTTATATATTTTGTATATTTTTATAGTACTTTGAACTTTTTGTGAATTGTTTTGAAGTTTTTTTATAATTTTCAAAGTAGTTTGTTAACTATTAAGAATAACTTTTTCTTTATTTCTACTAGTTAACGACTATTGTGGGATTTCATAAATTTTGAGAAAAGTATAGTGGTATTTCATAAATTCCATACTTTTAGTTGCATTTAATGAATTTGCAAAAAAATATAGTGGTATTTCATGTGATTCCCTAATATTTCTTGTAATTATTTATATTTTTGTATTATTTTAATTGTTTTTGGAATTCTGAAAATTCCTCCGATTAAAAAGGTGACATATTATGAAATTGAAACATGAGTGTAGTGTTACATGTAAAATAGTCATTATTCAAGATCATTTTAAAGAGTAAGCATATATCATGAATTTCATAACTATTTAGGGATACATGGAAAACAAGTTTTAAAAGTGTAATATATAATGAAATATGAAACTTTTTATACAATATATTATGAATATTTTTTGAATTTCTTAAAACCAAAAAGGAAAGGAATAACTTAAGGCAATGCCCTTATGTATTAGAGTGAGAGGGTATTGAACTACCCATGTGAATTTTGCACTATTTCGTAACAATGCCATGTGTCAGCATATTAATGGCTCAATTAAAATTAAGAGAAGAAAAAGAGGAACAATAAGAAAATAAAGAGGAAAAACATATGTACGCGCGCGCACGGGAGAGTCTTGGAGGGCTCACAAAATATAAGTGCAAAAAAAAAACCATGATTCATCATAATTCGTGCTCTTCAAAACAAGATGCATCATGGATATGTTTTGGTAAACTTAAAATTTTATGATTTTAGAATGATTATATATTACGTGTTTTTAAAGTGAATCTTATTCATTAACAAAATGCTCTTTTTTAATAATAAAGTGTAGAACTAATGCCAAAAAGATTACCCTACTCCCAAACACCCTAAAACCCACCCTAGGAAAACTAAAAATGACGAAGACATTTTTATGGTTTGTAGTGCAGGGTTTAAACACTAAACCACAAACCCTAAAAGCATGTCGAGTCAGTAACAACAATAAAACGTAGAACTAATGCCAAAAAGATGACCCTGCCTCCCCTCCTAAACACCCTAAAAACCACCCTAGGAAAGCTAAAAACATCGAAGACATTTTAGGGTTTGTAGTGCAAGATTTAGGGTCTAACGACCGTAAACCCTAAACCACAACCCCTAAAAACCTGTCGATTCAATATTGACAATATAAAGTGTAGAACTAGTACCAAAAAGATTACCCTACCTCCCCCAAAACACCCTAAAAACCACCATAGGAAAGCTAAAAATGTTTTTTAGAGTTTGTGGTAGCATAAACCATAAACCCTAAAAACCTGTTGAGTTAGTAATAATATAAAGTGTATAACTAATGCCAAACAGATTACCCTACCCCCCAAACACCCTAAAAACCACCCTAGAAAAGCTAAAAATGTCAAGGTATTTTTGGGGTTTGTAGTGCAGGGTTTAGGGTCTAATGACCCCGATTCACTTTTTAACAACCTTTGATTCACTTTTGAACAAACTTTGACTTACTTTTCTTAAACTTAAAATTCACAATGTTCATTGTACATACAAAAAATACAAAATTTTAAATTTATCAAAACACATTTACAGCAGGTCTTATTTTAAAGAGCTCAAATTATAATATACAACAGTATACAATTTATATAATTAAACTTATATCTAATAAACTACAATATTTTAAAAATTTTAAAAACAAAATAGAAAAAGACAAAAGAGGTTATACCTAGACTTGGCAAAGGTGACCCGAACCAGAAAAACCGACCCGATCCAACCCGATCCGAACCTGAATTTAAACCGAATGATATGACCCGAAAATCCGAATCGAACCAAACCAAAACCGAATCAAACCGAAGTTTGATATACCCGAATCCACCCGAACTGAATTCACCCGAACCGAATTGACCCGAACCAAATTGACCTGAACCGAATTGACCCAAACTGAATTCACCCGAACCAAATTCACCCAAACCACACATGAAACTAGACAAACTTCCATTATCCTTCTGTTTAAAATTAATATTAAAAATATTGTCATCCAATTTGATTATGTATAACCAATAAAACGTATAAACTTTTCAGTTAATAAATATACTAACCACGATTGATGTGTAGATGTTGAAGCATAAAGATTACAAACTTACACCTTACTTAAATAAAGATTACAATATCAAGCTTGAGAATGGTTTAAATGTGTATGTGTATATATCATCACATCACTACTTAGATTTCTTATTAATACCATAAAAGAATAAAGGTTACAAAACTTACATCTCATGTAAATATATCTGTATGAATAATTAAATTAAATTAGGGATAAATATTGACAAAATAAGAAGATAAAGAGACAACCCCTACATGGGAGCAATAAGCTACTAAAGGACGCCTGCACGAGGTGCGCACGCGAGACAGTGATCGATGGCGCACACACAACATGAAGTCATGGATGTGAGGTGATGACAGGCGCATAAGGGCACAGACACAAGGTGGTGATGGATTGGCATGGGCGCGCGACGCTCATTCGAGATGACGGGCGCTGATGTAGGACGCACACGGGGTGTGACGGGTGCGGGAAAGCGGGAGGCACAGGCACAACGTCGGGCATGGGGGTGAGGGGAAAAACTCGGCGTTGAGTGCCAAATATTGACCACTGATGAAATACCCCTAAATTAATTTAAATTAATTTAGGGGATTTCTTTTATTAAACCTTTAATAATACTATTAAGTATTAAATTACTATATGGAATTATGAATATTAAATTATATGGAATTGTGAAATTTTGTTTAGGGGTTTCTCCTATTTAACCCAATTATATATTATTATATAGTATTATGAATTTTAAAATAAGATTTATAAGTCAATAAATCTTGGGAAAATTCCTAAACACTCCAACTATATTATAAAGATTTTAGGAAGTGTTGAAACATTGTTTTGAAACATAAAAGTCAATATAAAATTCTAAAAACCTTAAAGCTTATTAAGCCTTGTTAGAGTTGACTTTTTGAGAATGGTCAAACCAGGTCATGAAACCTATACCAATAAATAGGTTATGGAAAACCATGAAGATCGATAAAAAGAACGTCAAAAAACGGATCATCCTAGCCAAAGTTATGCTAGATTGAAGTTTTGAGTCAAAAATTTGAAAGATGCCACGTGTCACTCTGTCACGGGTCGCCAACACTTAGCCAATTTATCCCTTGAATTTCGGTAACAGAATTCATGATTTTGCCCTAACTTTAGACGGCTATAACTTTTTCATCTCTCCATATTTTTCAATGACGTATTCTTTGTTGTCTTCTCCTACATTCCCTCTAAACAACTATAACTCATACAAACCCTAATTCATTCTGAATCAACCGGAAAATCGAGTCAAAGTAGCCACCCTGCAAAAACCGAAACTGCAATTCCAGTTTTCTCTTCGGATCAGGTAACTTCGATCAGCCATAAATTCTTTGTTACTCATCCAAATTCCATGTTCTTTAGCTTGTTTTGAAGAGCTCTAATTCCTCTAAAACTTTCATGTTTATGGTCTAAGCCAATTCTCAACCGATTGGAAGGGAAAGGTGTCTAAAGTTTCGGTCTCGCCAGCTCATAAAATAATACCGAAACAGAGAGGTAAACTCGTGATTTGCGACTTCAATTTCTTTCTGTGTGGTGCGAGTTAGGATTAGTTCTTGCTATCATTGTGTAGAGCTATGTTTCTTCTTTCTAATGAGCCCTAGAACATGGCCTAAATCGATGTAGAACGTATTTTATAGATCTCCAAAGTTCACTACTCGAACAGCTCAAGTTCAGATTTTTCCAGATTTCCCGAAATCGAATTCCTCCATTTTTGCAACTCCGGTGAGTTTCCGGTCGAATTGCTCCGTTATTTCTGTTAGTAATCATGTATCCGACCTAACCCAACAACCAATTGAGGTTATTATGCTCTGTATGTGTAGAATTTTGCAAGATTTTAATCGAATCAAACTTTGAACCCTAACATTCGAACTGACTTCGAATTCTATCGTATACTGCATTATAATTGGGGAAACCGGTATCATTAGAACCGAAATTTGATTTCGAATCCATAGAAACAAGAATCACTCAATTTCGTTCTGTAGATTGTGAGAAAAACGAGAATTAGTACTCGGGCTGGAATTCGAACTCGCTGATGAACTAGGAGTACAGGAGCCGTTGATTTCGTTTTAAAGGATTTCGACGGCCGAGATTAGATCTGGTAATTTAAAACTGTTTTAGGTTTCTATAAAATTTTGTAAATAGCTCTAACTTGTTGATTTTAGTTAATAGCCTTCCCGAAGGTATTTTGACTTGAAATTTTAACCATAGATTCCTTATTTAATCTAGTTTATTTTGATGTAAATTAATATGGTTTTGGAGTTTTTAAACATAAGTTATGATTTTTGCAAGTTACGGGTTTTCTGGAATTATTTGGCTAAATTAAAAAGATATTTTTATGAAATAAAAATTTTATAATATGTCTAAAATGTTATAGTTACTGTATATTAAATTTGGGAATTTTTGGGCAATGGTAAAAGGTTTTAAAAATTGTGTTTATGAGTTTTTCATAAGAATAACCTATAATATAAGGTTTTTAATGTAACCAAAAATTAAAGTATGGTTTGTTAATTAACTTTTAAGCTGGGGAAAATAAGGGAAACTAAATTAACATTTTATAACAGTAAGTTTATAAATGTTTTGGTATTGGCTTTTAAGAGGAGTGAAATTATTTACATATATGTATATACTTACTTATTAGAAACTTATATAAATTAAGGAATTTAATTATCCTACATTTTATTTACTATATTATATGGGAGTTAATATTTTTAATTAAACTAAGGAATATATATATAATACAAGGAACTAATTAAATTAACACTTATAATAACTACATGTTATAAGAGCTAGTATCCTATGATATGGTAAAAGAAATACTTAACGAAACATACTGGAATACAGTTTAAGGTTGTATTAATAAGATAGTTTAAATATGATAAGTTACATAGGGAATGTCTTAGTTGATTTCTAGTACGGGTACACTTATATATATTAAATAAATAAAGGAAACACTTTATTTAGTAAACCATAGGTCGGTTATAGTTATGCCTAAAGTTATTAAACATAATTAAATACAATAAAACTACATGAATAATGTTTTGAACAAATCCTAGTATATAAATATATATACACATTTAACATAATAAAGTTAGATACCTTATAGGAAAATAATACGAAGGAATTAGTAAGTTAAACTAAACCTCTACAATACTAAAGGGAGAGATATTATATGAGGTGGTATTAGATTATCGTTATGTATTAGGCTTAAGAGTTACCTTTGAGTTTCCAAGGTTTATATATAACCATATTAAAATGCATGTATAGTATTATTTGTCAATAACCAGGATGTAAGTCTAAAATTGGGGTTAAGTAATTAATAAGTTAAAACTTAGGGAAAATTGTGATTTGATTACATAAAATGTTGCACAAATAGATCTTATTCTATAATTAATAATAAACAAATGTAATACGTTTACATCTAGATGTTCTTAATATATAAACCATAATAAGATAAGTAAAATACTTTTACATCTAAATGTGAGGTGGATTAGTAAGTCTAGATTTAATCATTTCTTAACATTTATGGTATTGGAATATAACTTAATGTTTTAAGATAAAATCATTAAAAGGGTTATGATATAAAACTATATTAAACTATGATTTGGAAATTTATCTAAATAATAATCCTTAAGTTTCTTGGCATTAGATAAGCCATATGAAATACATTTATAACATTTATTACCAATACTTAGGATGTGAGTTTACAATTAAGTGAGGTATTTAGTAGTTAGAATTTATAGAAGGTTTATAAATAGAAATTTGATACTTAAAACCTTTGAACCTTTTATTAGATAAAACTAAGTTACATCAGATATTATATTGATATACTTTACGGTAATGGGAATTTATGATAGGTTATTGGAATATAAAATATGAGAATTTTCATATAATTAACAATTTTGCTTACGAACCAGAATTTGATTCTTTGATAAATTCTACTCTATGTAGATATATTGTCCATCCTAAATACAATAAAGGGAATTAATTTATTAAGTTATTCCTTTGAAACCTTAGGCTTTGTAAAACAATTTAAAACGTATTTAAGGCTTAAGTTTATTGAAGTTTAGTACAAAAGGATTATACATAGTCTATAGAGTGTATGTGTGTAAAAATAAAACATTTAGGAGATTAAAGGTAAGTAAGGATACATAAAAGGTTATATTTAAACACCTTATTATAGGTAATAATTAAGCAAATAATGTACCTTGTGAATACTAAATGTAAGAGTTCGATAAGTCTAAGTTAACTATAATATAGTTGTTTCAATATGAGAGGTAATTCAACATCTTATGACAAGATTATTAGACGGTTATAATAGGAAGTCATTCTGAACTAAGGATATGATAAATGAGTTTAGTGGCTCGATTAAGTTATAATAAATTGTATCTACAACATTATGATTCCAATATACAAGATGTAGATCTTAATTAAGTTAGGGGAAAGACTAATCATCATAATGGGTTGTCTAGTAGATATGGTTTAAATACATAATCTTTTACATTGTGAGATAATAGTATAGTATTCTGAGATGAGTCCATCATAGGTCATAATAAGTTTATTCTAAATTAAGAATAAAGGTATTGAGCTTAAGATTATTATTGAAATTCTTAGATTTAATTATAACATAAACACATTTATGATATAAGGTCTCAAAAGTCTTGAATGTGAGGATTGTGGTTAAGTATGAATAAAGTGGATAGGAGTGGACAATTAGCAAATGTTAATCGAATACATTCCTTGATCTTACCGCCTTGGGCTATACAATGTTCTCAGATAACAAAAGATTATACATAATAACATTTAAGTGAGGGCTTAAAAGATAATTGAGACTTTGAAATAAGAGTAAGGAGTTTATTTAAGCGTAACATAGGCTACAAGTGATTGATGATAGACTACCTTTAATATTCTTCAGAGTACTGTTGATTGTTTGCGCAAGTTGATTAGAACTGCTACAGCGTTACCCAGGTACGATTTCTCGTACTCAGCTTGTTGTGTTTTGGACCTTATGGAATGTTTTGTACGATTTCTCGTACTCGATACTTTTGCTGATGGACTTTATGGAATGTTTTGGAACACCAACTGATCTTGAATGGATTTCAAAAGGAAACTGTTTGGGTGACTAACTGAGCTTGTTGTGACTAACTGAGCCAGTATGTGAAACTTCCTTGGTTATTGGTTCCTCCTATCTAGTTGTTTCACTAGATATTAACTGCCTAGGGTTTACGCTTCTGCACTCTGTAGGACTGAGTGTTTTGGTATTGCTCTGGTGCAGTTAATGATCTAGTGGGGTAACTGGGAATATAGGAAAGTATCTGGTATTGGTAAATTCTTCCTTTGGACTATGGGTATTGTTTCATCCATGAGTCGAGTTTGATCAGCCTAATTGGGAATGGATTCTTTCTATTGGGTATTAATTGTTGAGGGTTTACGCCTCTGCACTCTGTAGGACTGAGTGTTTTGGTATTGCTCTTGTGCAGTTAATAATCTAATGGGAATATGGGAAATGTTACTTGGTACTGAGTATGGATTATTTATATTAAGTGGTGCACACACTTTTCACCGATGACCGAGAACGGGTCGATGGCAGCGGAGGTCTGCTATACCTCGTCCATCTGGACAACTGACAGCGGAGGTCTGTTTACCTCGTCCTTGTGACAACTGACAGCGGAGGTCTGTTTACCTCGTCCTTGTGACAACTGACTGGCGGTGGGGGCCATCTCTCCCAATTGGTTATTCCACTCTTGAGTATATTTTCTATGGGAATCATCTTCTGAAATGGTGGAGACATAAACTGTCTACCACAGGTTATGGATATTAATGTCACTCCTGTCCTTTGTGACTACTTAAGTCTTTCTCTTCTTAACCAGAATTGGTTCTAACATCAGCAATGGATGCTTACTAACTATGTGGTGACTACTTAAGTGGATGACTTGGTTTGGAAGTTCTCTATCTCTATCTTTGTCTGTTTTCTTTTCTCTTTAACTTGATTGTTTTGAAGTGCTTTATCTCTGTTTTACTTTTAAGAGTTTGTTTTCATGTTACTGTTTATTTTGAAGAGTGATGTTTTATAAGTTTGTTTTTGGAGAATTGTACCAGTTCCATTCCAGGGAACTGACTCACCCCTCTCGGGGTGGGCTGCTTGGTTTCATCTTGCAGGTACAAATTGATTTACAGGTGGCCACGACGAGCATGAGTGATTGGGATGGGATTAGGTTTATGGAGTGAATGTGTTTTTATTATGTTATGTTTATGTTAAGTTTTCTCGAAGTTCAGACCGTAACTTAGTTAATTGTAATGGTTGTAATTGGTGAGGTTGGTACCGGGTGTTTGGAGCCCGATGGTCTGTAGCACCTTTAGTTTATTTTCCGCTGTTGTTTTATTATTATAGGGGTGTTACAGAAAGTGGTATCAGAGCGTAGTTACGCTCTGAACCCGAGAAAACAAGTCGAGTGAAATACTTAGATTATAGGTGCACTTAAAACTGGGAACTGGGTAGAATTGGGAAGTGAGGACTCCAGTAAGGCACGACTTCTAACCCTTTTTGGAATTGTGAACGATTCCTTTACACACTTTTCTTTTGTGAATGTCTGTTGAGTGTGATGTGTGGTTATACCGTTCCAACAATAAAGTACAAAAATATATATATATATATATATAAGTTTGGAACATCCTATAGTAAGTACGATAAGATTTTGGTTGAGATAAACCAAATATTAAGCTATTTTTCAAAAGCATACTCATGGAGAATACACTGCTAAAAAAATGCTTTAAAAGCTAGTACACAAATTCCTAGAATTTTAAAGAATACTTTTGGTTGAAAACAGTATACAAATAGAACTTTAAATAACTAAATTAGTATTGATATTATGGAAAGTACTTCAACTCTTTTAAAGTTTGAAAATAAATCTCAAGAATTACTTGTACAAATTGTTGCCTAAAGGTAATGTTTGGATAAATCTTAAGTCTAGAAAATTACTAAGTTAACCAACACTAGTAGCATACACCCGAACCCATAAACCACACTAAATCTCTATGCTAACTTTAGAAAGAAAACACAAAAATCTAACACCCTACGGGAAGTGCCTGGTGCGACGAACTCCTAGGCTGAAAGTAGTGGGGATGCACACCCACTTCTAGAAGTTTAGGGGCTAGACAAGCCTTGTCATCTAACTGTAAATAATCTTCTACGCAGGTGATGGATTGTGTTGAACTTGAGGGGAAGTGGTGGTAAGACGTTACCGTCATGGAATCTTGAGCTAGGCATATTTCATTACTAGCCACAATGAACAGTTCAAAACTCGTATATTAAGATCCAGTACTAAATTCGTGCATGTAAAGAGTTTACCGAGTTAAATTCTTGGTGAAAAATACTTACCTATGGAGTGAAAACACATGAGTAATAATAAACTAAATATTATTGAGCCTTAAATACTTGGAGTATTGGGTGTCTAGTGAAAAATTGAGAGTTACTTAAAGATTTGGAAATCCTCATGTTTATTTAGAAGGTTAACCTTATACATAGATAAAATCTTAGAAGTCACACTAAGAGTGATATTTACAAAAGCCACCATTGTCAAAGGGAGTACTAAGATTTAATAATCAGGAGAATACTTACATAGAACAAACCTTAAGAAAAATAATTATCAAGAGTGAGTGAGTTTTCATTAGACTAATTCATTTGACTTAAAATTTATATATAGAGTCCCTACCTTGAAAAATAAATTTTGAGATAAAGAAATCAGATTCTGGAGCTACGTTATAAGAACTTCCTAAAATTCTGCCTTGGGTGAAGTTATATAATAAGTAAATTTTATAAAATAAACACTGAATGAATCGTCTAAAATACGATAGTTAATTATAAAAACAATTGAAACTTGAAAAGTCACAGAAAATATTTATTTTATAGAGTTTTAGCATGGGGTTGACTAATAAACCCTTGAAGATGATTTTGGAAGATTATTAAGGATTATTAAATGATCTGAAATATTATTATAAACTACTCAAATACGTTACACCTGGTTTATAGCTTGGTAATATAATTGATATGATAAATGATCATATATGGACATATAATTCGTATTAGTCATTAAATGAATGGATAATAACCATAAGATAAAATTTTATAACCACCAAGGAAATACAAATACATAACAATCAAGAGATACAGATATATGTAACGATCATAGATAAAATCAAACGGTGCAGTAAAATTCACAACAAAGCTGGTTAATAAGGTGTTGAATTCTTTGAATGTGCCGTTAGTAGCGGTACGAGGGCGTACCTTAGCTCTTTTAAGGGGGATATGCTGGCATACTCCTCCTTCGTTATCTCATCCGGATTATGCCTCGTTGCATTGTTAGTAAAGGGAGAACAGTATTAGCAGAATGAGAGGGTTTGTATGTGCTTGGTTTTTACAATATGACACAGTATGTGACTGTTGATTTTCATCATGCTATGTCTTGGTATATCTTGGTTCGTTTTGAGTTTGAGTAATATCGAGTGGAATGTTGTTATGGAAATGGATGGAAATAAAGGATTGGATTGGTATGGAATTTCATTGGAATTATTATTGTCTCAGCACACCCGAAGCGGTGTGAGTGCCTATTAGTTGATTTTTAAACTTCGAGGCGAAGTTTCTTTTAAGGGGGATATACTGAAATACTCCTAACTTAATTTAAATTAATTTAGAGGATTTCTTTTATTAAACCTTTAATAATACTATTAAGTATTAAATTACTATATGGAATTATGAATATTAAATTATTATATGGAATTGTGAAATTTTGTTTAGGGGTTTCTCCTATTTAACCCTAATTATTATATATTATTATATAGTATTATGAATTTAAAAATAAGATTTATAAGTCAATAAATCTTGGGAAAATTCCTAAACACTCCAACTATATTATAAAGATTTTAGGAAGTGTTGAAACATTGTTTTGAAACATAAAAGTCAATATAAATTCTAGAAACCTTAAAGCTTATTAAGCCTTGTTAGAGTTGACTTTTTGAGAATGGTCAAACCAGGTCATGAAACCTATACCAATAAATAGGTTATGGAAAACCATGAAGATCGATAAAAGAACGTCAAAAACGGATCATCCTAGCCAAAGTTATGCTAGATTGAAGTTTTGAGTCAAAAATTTGAAAGATGCCACGTGTCACTCTGTCACGGGTCGCCAACACTTAGCCAATTTATCCCTTGAATTTCGGTAACAGAATTCATGATTTTGCCCTAACTTTAGACTCTATAACTTTTTCATCTCTCCATATTTTTCAATGACGTATTCTTTGTTGTCTTCTCCTACATTCCCTCTAAACAACTATAACTCATACAAACCCTAATTCATTATGAATCAACCGGAAAATCGAGTCAAAGTAGCCACCCTACAAAAACCGAAACTGCAATTCCAGTTTTCTCTTCGAATCAGGTAACTTCGATCAGCCATAACTTCTTCGTTATTCATCCAAATTCCATGTTCTTTAGCTCGTTTTGAAGAGCTCTAATTCCTCTAAAACTTTCATGTTTATGGTCTAAGCCAATTCTCAACCGATTGGAAGGGAAAGGTGTCTAAAGTTTCGGTCTCGCCAACTCATAAAATAATACCGAAACAGAGAGGTAAACTCGTGATTTGCGACTTCAATTTCTTTCTGTGTGGTGCGAGTTAGGATTAGTTCTTGCTATCATTGTGTAGAGCTATGTTTCTTCTTTCTAATGAGCCCAAGAACATGGCCTAACTCGATCTAGAACGTTTTTTATAGATCTCCAAAGTTCACTACTCGAATAGCTCAAGTTCGGATTTTTCCAGATTTCCCGAAATCGAATTCCTCCGTTTTTGCAACTCCGGTGAGTTTCCGGTCAAATTGCTCTGTTATTGCTGTTAGTAATCATGTATCCGACCTAACCCAACAACCAATTGAGGTTATTATGCTCTGTATGTGTAGAATTTTGCAAGATTGTAATCGAATCGAACTTTGAACCCTAACATTCGAACTGACTTCGAATTCTATCGTATACTGCATTATAATTGGGGAAACCGGTATCATTAGAACCGAAATTTGATTTCGAATCCATAGAAACAAGAATCACTCAATTTCGTTCTGTAGATTGTGAGAAAAACGAGAATTAGTACTCGGGCTGGAATTCGAACTCGCTGATGAACTAGGAGTACAGGAGCCGTTGATTTCGTTTTAAAGGATTTCGACGGCCGAGATTAGATTTGGTAATTTAAAACTGTTTTAGGTTTCTATAAAATTCTGTAAATAGCTCTAACTTGTTGATTTTAGTTAATGGCCTTCCCGAAGGTATTTTGACTTGCAATTTTAACCATAGATTCTTTATTTAATCTAGTTTATTTTGATGTAAATTAATATGGTTTTGGAGTTTTTAAACATAAGTTATGATTTTTGCAAGTTACGGGTTTTCTGGAATTATTTGGCTAAATCAAAAAGATATTTTTATGAAATAAAAATTTTATAATATGTCTAAAATGTTATAGTTACTGTATATTAAATTTGGGAATTTTGGGCAATGGTAAAAGGTTTTAAAAATTGTGTTTATGAGTTTTTCATAAGAATAACCTATAATATAAGGTTTTTAATGTAACCAAAAATTAAAGTATGGTTTGTTAATTAACTTTTAAGCTGGGGAAAATAAGGGAAACTAAATTAACATTTTATAACAGTAAGTTTATAAATGTTTTGGTATTGGCTTTTAAGAGGAGTGAAATTATTTACATATATGTATATACTTACTTATTAGAAACTTATATAAATTAAGGAATTTAATTATCCTACATTTTATTTACTATATTATATGGGAGTTAATATTTTTAATTAAACTAAGGAATATATATATATATAACAAGGAACTAATTAAATTAACACTTATAATAACTACATGTTATAAGAGCTAGTATCCTATGATATGGTAAAAGAAATACTTAACGAAACATACTGGAATACAGTTTAAGGTTGTATTAATAAGATAGTTTAAATATGATAAGTTACATAGGGAATGTCTTAGTTGATTTCTAGTACGGGTACACTTATATATATTAAATAAATAAAGGAAACACTTTATTTAGTAAACCATAGGTCGGTTGTAGTTATGCCTAAAAGTTATTAAACATAATTAAATACAATAAAACTACATGAATAATGTTTTGAACAAATCCTAGTATATATAAATATATATACACATTTAACATAAATAAAGTTAGATACCTTATAGGAAATATAATACGAAGGAATTAATAAGTTAAACTAAACCTCTACATAATACTAAAGGGAGAATATTATATGAGGTGGTATTAGATTATCGTGTATTAGGCTTAAGAGTTACCTTTGAGTTTCCAAGGTTTATATATAACCATATTAAAATGCATGTATAGTATTATTTGTCAATAACCAGGATGTAAGTCTAAAATTGGGGTTAAGTAATTAATAAGTTAAAACTTAGGGAAAATTGTGATTTGATTACATAAAATGTTGCACAAATAGATCTTATTCTATAATTAATAATAAACAAATGTAATACGTTTACATCTAGATGTTCTTAATATATAAACCATAATAAGATAAGTAAAATACTTTTACATCTAAATGTGAGGTGGATTAGTAAGTCTAGATTTAATAATTTCTTAACATTTATGGTATTGGAATATAACTTAATGTTTTAAGATAAAATCATTAAAAGGGTTATGATAAAAACTATATTAAACTATGATTTGGAAATTTATCTAAATAATAATCCTTAAGTTTCTTGGCATTAGATAAGTCATATGAAATACATTTATAACATTTATTACCAATACTTAGGATGTGAGTTTACAATTAAGTGAGATATTTAGTAGTTAGAATTTATAGAAGGTTTATAAATAGGAATTTGATACTTAAAACCTTTGAACCTTTTATTAGATAAAACTAAGTTACATCAGATATTATATTGATATACTTTACGGTAATGGGAATTTATGATAGGTTATTGGAATATAAAATATGAGAATTTTCATATAATTAACAATTTCGCTTACGAACCAGAATTTGATTCTTTGATAAATTCTACTCTATGTAGATATATTGTCCATCCTATATACAATAAAGGGAATTAATTTATTAAGTTATTCCTTTGAAACCTTAGGCTTTGTAAAACAATTTAAAACGTATTTAAGGCTTAAGTTTATTGAAGTTTAGTACAAAAGGCTTATACATAGTCTATAGAGTGTATGTGTGTAAAAATAAAACATTTAGGAGATTAAAGGTAAGTAAGGATACATAAAAGGTTATATTTAAACACCTTATTATATAGGTAATAATTAAGCAAATAATGTACCTTGTGAATACTAAATGTAAGAGTTCGATAAGTCTAAGTTAACTATAATATAGTTGTTTCAATATGAGAGGTAATTCAACATCTTATGACAAGATTATTAGACGGTTATAATAGGAAGTCATTCTGAACTAAGGATATGATAAATGAGTTTAGTGGCTCGATTAAGTTATAATAAATTGCATCTACAACATTATGATTCCAATATACAAGATGTAGATCTTAATTAAGTTAGGGGAAAGACTTAATCATAATGGGTTGTCTAGTAAATATTGTTTAAATACATAATCTTTACATTGTGAGATAATAGTATTGTATTCTGAGATGAGTCCATCATAGGTCATAATACAATGTTTATTCTAAATTAAGAATAAAGGTATTGAGCTTAAGATTATTATTTAAATTCTTAGATTTAATTATATAACATAAACACATTTATGATATAGAGGTCTCAAAAGTCTTGAATGTGAGGATT
Source organism: Limonium bicolor (assembly GCA_023374045.1). Classification (NCBI taxonomy): domain Eukaryota; kingdom Viridiplantae; phylum Streptophyta; class Magnoliopsida; order Caryophyllales; family Plumbaginaceae; genus Limonium; species Limonium bicolor. The sequence goes on along the minus strand of CM041780.1, from coordinate 137,526,225 downwards.
GTGGTTAAGTATGAATAAAGTGGATAGGAGTGGACAATTAGCAAATGTTAATCGAATACATTCCTTGATCTTACCGCCTTGGGCTATACAATGTTCTCAGATAACACAAAGATTATACATAACATTTAAGTGAGGGCTTAAAAGATAATTGAGACTTTGAAATAAGAGTAAGGAGTTTATTTAAGCGTAACATAGGCTACAAGTGATTGATGATAGACTACCTTTAATATTCTTCAGAGTACTGTTGATTGTTTGCGCAAGTTGATTAGAACTGCTACAGCGTTACCCAGGTACGATTTCTCGTACTCAGCTTGTTGTGTTTTGGACCTTATGGAATGTTTTGTACGATTTCTCGTACTCAATACTTTTGCTGATGGACTTTATGGAATGTTTTGGAACACCAACTGATCTTGAATGGATTTCAAAAGGAAACTGTTTGGGTGACTAACTGAGCTTGATGTGACTAACTGAGCCAGTATGTGAAACTTCCTTGGTTATTGGTTCCTCCTATCTAGTTGTTTCACTAGATATTAACTGCCCAGGGTTTACGCTTCTGCACTCTGTAGGACTGAGTGTTTTGGTATTGCTCTAGTGCAGTTAATGATCTAGTGGGGTAACTGGGAATATAGGAAAGTATCTGGTATTGGTAAATTCTTCCTTTGGACTATGGGTATTGTTTCATCCATGAGTCGAGTTTGATCAGCCTAATTGGGAATGGATTCTTTCTATTGGGTATTAATTGTTGAGGGTTTACGCCTCTGCACTCTGTAGGACTGAGTGTTTTGGTATTGCTCTTGTGCAGTTAATAATCTAATGAGAATATAGGGAAATGTTAATCTTGGTACTGAGTATGGATTATTTATATTAAGTGGTGCACACACTTTTCACCGATGACCGAGAACGGGTCGGTGGCAGCGGAGGTCTGCTATACCTCGTCCATCTGGACAACTGACAGCGGAGGTCTGTTTACCTCGTCCTTGTGACAACTGACAGCGGAGGTCTGTTTACCTCGTCCTTGTGACAACTGACTGGCGATGGGGGCCATCTCTCCCAATTGGTTTATTCCACTCTTGAGTATATTTTGTCTATGGGAATCATCTTCTGAAATGGTGGAGACATAAACTGTCTACCACAGGTTATGGATATTAATGTCACTCCTGGTCCTTTGTGACTACTTAAGTCTTTCTCTTCTTAACCAAAATTGGTTCTAACATCAACAATGGATGCTTACTAACTATGTGGTGTGACTACTTAAGTGGATGACTTGGTTTGGAAGTTCTCTATCTCTATCTTTGTCTTGTTTTCTTTTCTCTTTAACTTGATTGTTTTGAAGTGCTTTATCTTTGTTTTACTTTTAAGAGTTTGTTTTCATGTTACTGTTTATTTTGAAGAGTGATGTTTTATAAGTTTGTTTTTGGAGAATTGTATCAGTTCCATTCCAGGGAACTGACTCACCCCTCTCGGGGTGGGCTGCTTGGTTTCATCTTGCAGGTACAAATTGATTTACAGGTGGCCACGACGAGCATGAGTGATTGGGATGGGATTAGGTTTATGGAGAGTGAATGTGTTTTATTATAATTATGTTTATGTTAAGTTTTCTCGAAGTTCAGACCGTAACTTAGTTAATTGTAATGATTGTAATTGGTGAGGTTGGTACCGGGTATTTGGAGCCCGATGGTTTGTAGCACCTTTAGTTTATTTTCCGCTGTTGTTTTATTATTATAGGGGTGTTACAACTGATTCACCAAATTTTAAATTTATACTTGGTCGATAAAATTAATAAATCTATAGTTAAAAATTAATATTAAAAATATTGTCATCCAATTTGTTATGTATGACCAACCAATACAGAATATCAATCTTCATCAAGAGTAACACTATATTAAGAGAATTTGGATCCAAATATGAAAATCAATACAAGTTACAAAGGTTGCTTAAATTTGTATTTTAAAATTTTTGTCAATTAAGCATAACACGGTAAGTCACCCGAATTTGAGCCATAACCCAAAAAAACTGAAAAATGCAGAGGCTAACCCGAACCCGAAATCAACCAAACCAAAGTCACCAGAATTTAATTTTAATCAGATAACCCGACCCAATCCGAACCGAACCAAATAGTGAATATATGTAAATTGACCCGAACCGAACTAAACCGAACCCAAACTGAGTGACAATACCATCCTCGTGTAAAATTGCCTTTTGTAAAGCCGTACAGAAAAAAGGTGTTTGTTTTTTTAATAAAAATATCCCAAAAATGAAAAATAAGTCGTTAGACAAGAAATATTATACAGAAAACTGGGCCTAATTATATCCCGGGTAGGACGGCCCAAATCGTTTCAGGTGTGGCGAGGAGATCAACGCGGGGCCTATTTAACAACCTCAGAGAACGAAGCTGGGAGAACCTTCTCGATCGTCCGGAGTCCTATTTTATTCTTCTTTCTTTCATTCTATAGGGTTTGTTTTCCCTGTTCCGTGTACTTTTTCGGTGGCCGGGTAAACGTGAGCGCGCATCGAGCGATTCTTCGTGGTTGATCATCACTCAGCGTAAGGTCGTATTCATATGTTACTTCGTTACTTGTGGATTTGTCGGAGATGCTTAGATTTTCTCAGAATTAGCTGAAAAAGATACATAATTAGTTCTTTTGCAATCCTTCTGATATACGTAGAGCTCATATCTTGAAGATCTAAGTTTCAAATCTGCAGTTTTAGTTGTATTTGTATCTCAAAAAGTATATGATTTTCCCAAAAATAATTAGTTATTTCTCTATCGCTGTTTTATGAAATAAGACGATCGAATTTTAACGATTCGGTTTAATCCCCTTTTATTTTGGCCTCCCCGTATGTTCTTGGTTGTTTGCAGATGTAAGGTGTATGTTTGTTTGTATACTCTCTGTCGTTTACCGTAAACAAATTTTTTTCACTAAACTTGGAGTTGTGCATGTTATTTCGATTAGGATTCACGCTGTTGTTGCGTAACAGTGGCGAACAGCAACGAGTGCTGGACATCCTACGAAGATAGTGCCGGATATCTTTTTTTTCCCTTGTGTGTTAATTGGTTGATTTTAATGATTGACCTATCGTAAAAAAAAAGAAGATATTTGTTATATAACCAGAAGTCCGGTACAGATTCTCCTAAAGCTTTCATTCTTCTAATGGACAGGGCTTACACGATTAGAAGTACAATGGTAGTAGATTTCCTGTGTTTTAGTATAATTTGAAAGTGTGAGTTTTTCTGAGAACAAAGAAGAGGATGGTTTGGTCTATCCGTTTTTCATTTTTATATCAGCATCCTGGGGTCCTGCTTGCTCATTAGGATCTTGATTTCATTTCGTCTTATAAAAGTCTGATTAGTTTTGGTTAATGCCCCGTGTTGCAGGAAATGAGGGGAAGAAGTTATAGTTACAGCCCATCCCCACCACCTAGAGGCTACAGCAGGAGGTATAGGAGCCCCTCTCCTAGGGGCCGCTATCGCTCTAGAGATGGCCCTACTAGTCTACTAGTCCGCAACCTTCGCCATGACTGCAGGTATGCTCTTCTAATCCATGTTCGGGAGCAGCAGGCTAGCTTTTGAGTTTCTTGAAGAGTTCATCTTTCATAGTCATGAATTGAGGTATGATCCACTTATGGGCTGCATGTTTGATGTCTGGTTTGTACTACCCAAGTAAACGATGCTGATTGTCTCTTATTATTGCTTTTTTTATCTCTCCTTCATTATAGTTTAGAAGCTGAACATGCTGCTGCTGCAAATATTTGTGTTTGAACGATTCTTTATAGTCAGGAAAAGTTATTTCATAATATATACAACGTCCTTTAGCGGGCATTAACATCAGTTTCTAATAAGAAACTTTTTTTATATAATTTCTATCTTTGCCCCCAAGGTTGTGTTAATTAGGGACCGTATTCCATTTATATTCCGTGAATAACTTGGACCACTGTTCAGCATGTAGAATAAGTTGTTTCAAGAAATGAGATAAGTGTAATGCGCTGTTCAGTCTATATTTTCTTAATATTGATACTTGCATGCATGCCTTACTGGACTGGAACCATGGTTTGATTGCCATTTAAAAACCTGAGGTGCATGTGCAACTTATCTTGTATTGATCAAACAATTTACGGTTAAAATGCTCTTAATTTGCAGGCCGGATGATTTACGGGTGCCATTTGGACGCTATGGTCCTATTAAGGATGTTTATCTTCCTCGGGATTACTACACTGGGTGAGCTTGAACTTCTGCTTTACATTGTTTTTATTCCCATTTCCCCCGAGTAACGCTTTCCATGTCTCTATGAAAAGATGCTGCTGTCTCACTATCCCTATGGTTAGTGTTGTAACAGCGAACCCTCACCGAAAATAGTTACATTGCTCCTAGCCAACCTGGGGGGGGGGGGGGGCGGTAGTTGCCTCTTTTATTCCTTTCCTGTCTGCATCTATACATTTATCTCTTCAATCCTGGACCATCTTCTACAACATTGTTTGCCACTTGGCTTTGTATTCTATTTTATGTGCTTCAGTTGGAGTATCTATCTGTGTCTGTTGGAAGTGTCAAAAGTTGAAAACACTAAGTAATAAGATCTTTCTTATATAGTACATGAAGTGTCAAGAAGAAGACACATCTGAAGTGGTAAGAGTAATTTTTCAAGATGTCCTTATTTTTCTTGAAGATGTGGAAGAGAAGTTAAAGAGATTGGGTATATAAAGAAGAAGTTCAAGTCTTGAAGTGAAGAACTTCAAATTTGACCTTTTAACTTCTTTGACTTCTGGAAGGTCAGGTCCTGTGTGATTCATATTTTATTCTCTTAAATTGTCAATTTTAAGCTCATTTTTATTATATTAATGTGAATTGATGGTAGTATAAATATACCTATTTATGCCATATTAGTCACATTTGTAATCACACTGACTACTATTGGTTTTATTTAGGGAACCTCGTGGATTTGGCTTTGTTCAATTCATGGATCCGGCAGATGCTGCTGATGCAAAGTATGATATGGATGGTTATGTTCTTCTTGGTCGAGAGTTGACTGTTGTCTTTGCTGAAGAGAATCGAAAGAAACCGTCAGAGATGAGAGCAAGGGAGCGCAAAAGGTGAGTTATAACAGCTGCCAAACTAACTTCCTCTCCCCCTTTTCAATTGTTCTTCATTCTTTCTATCCTCTACTATCTGGTTGCTTTGTGAGATGTGAGCAAAATGCATTGGGTAGCGTTCTATTTTTCTGAGTGGTAAATTGATTGCAGCTGGGGATCGAATTGTTTATCAGTTTTATGTTACAGCTGTCTAATGTGCCTTTAACATGGTTACTAGGGGGCCTTCCTATGATCGAAGGCAGTATTCCAGGTCACCTGGGTATCGAAGAGCTGACTCACGTAGCCCAGGCTACTACTCACCAAGAAGTCAGCGGCACTCTAGGTATGCTTTTCTTAGCATGGCTGTCTCCCGGTTGCCTCCTCTGATTACTAAATAACTTACATCTAACTTTTAATGCCTTGGGACAAATCTTTCAGGTCACTTTCTCCTTATGAGAAATCATACAGAGAGAGGTCATACCGCAGGGCCTCATATTCCAGGCCCCCTTATGGATCAAGGAGCAGAAGCCCTGGCGACCGCTCGTACGGTTCCCGCAGCCGGAGCCGTAGTTTGACCCCCTACTGAGGTGGAATTTGGCTTGCTAAGTTAAGAGCGTATATCTAATATGGACAGTATTTCCTGATAGTTTAAAGAGATGCACTTTCTCCATTGTAAAGAATGAACATGTTTCAGAGCTTGTTCTCACACTGAAGTCTTTCTCGCCATGTTATTAGTTCTCGTTTGCTTGAAAGTTGGAAACTTGTGCTCTTGGGACCCATGACCATGATATAAGACTGAACCCCAAAGAAGAGACAAATGTGTTTGATAGCCATCTAAGTGAGGTGCCATATTCATTTGGCAATCTAGCTAAAGAGTAAGGCCATACTAGAATCGGAAGATTGCCATGTAGGGTTGGATTCATGCCCAAGGAGCATTGCAACTTGCATTAGGGAGCTCAGTCAGACATAACGTATTACATAAAAGAAAGAAAAACATAACATAGTAGTGTACTATACTTCATTTGAACCACAAATAGGATCCTGAGACGTATCCTGGTTTGAGAAAGACGGATTTACAAGTTCGTTAAGTAAGGAGGTGAGAGAAAAGATGGAGACAAAGAACCAAAAAAAGAAAGTAGTTTCCAGCTAGCTAGCTGGAATTGGCTTTGTTATCGTGCTTCCTTAGGCGATTTGTAGGCGATTCCTCGAGCGTTTTTCTCCTCTGTTTTCCAGAGAGAGTTCTCCTAGGGGTATGGAAGTAGTTTTACATCCGTACGCTCCTGCATGGGGCATTATGCCCGCCACCATCAGTCATATCTCCTATCACCTCATTCTTTTTGCCTCTCCCAATGGTGTTATTGATGGCAAAGCTACTAAAATTAACTCCAAGTCTAATTTGCAACAACCAAATCCACATTTTTCTGGCAATTCTACCCTCACTCCCCTCTCTCGTTCATTTTCAACTGTCTGCTCAGCAAATCCAGTTTAGAGGGTGAATTTTTCTTCTCTTTTGCTGATAGTGATCAGAAGCTTTCCCTCATCCACAATCTATTCTTCTACCGTGTTGGTATTTGGAGGATTCTAGTTAAAATCAAACGTAATATGGAGCAAGTTACCATCGGGTGTCAGCTGATGAGGATACACCCAGCAGAGAAGGAAGTCCTGGATGGAGATGTTTTACTAGCAGGAGCTGTTGCCCCAGATATAAAGAAAGCCCTTTATGGTAGGCTTTGGCACCAAAACAAGATCTCAGGTAAAGCTCTTCAAAACTTCCTCCATCATCTCTGGAAATCGAAGGAATATTTCAGAGTCAATGAAGTTGGACATAATAGGTTCACTTTCCAGTTTAATAAAGAAGCAGATATGAAACACATCATATCTAATCGTCCATGGCATTATCAGAATAGGTTATTACTGGTGATGCAGATTGGCCAGCTATCCACAACTTACCCATTACTTTCTACAACAAAGCCTCTGCTATCAGACTGGGAAATAAGATCGGTTCCTTTGTGGGGTGCTCTCATAAGATAAATCCTCTGGCTTCAAAGGTTTTGAGGGTCTGTGTGGAAACAGATGTGTATGAACCGCTTTGCAGACTTATAGTTGTCTCAAGTAGAGGAACAGATAGGTGTTGCCACATCTCTTACGATAATCTCCCCTCTGTCTGTTACAAATGTGGTAGATTAGATCATGCTTTTCAGGACTGTAAAGCTATAAAAGATAATCCAACAACTCATGAGAGATATGGCCCTTGGATTCGTACGGAATTTGCTGGTTCCCTAGCAGTCCTAACTGATGAGTTCCTGTTGGACCAAATAGCAGGTGGAGTTAGAAGACTGGGGAAAGATATGCTAGATGATAATGTTAGTTATGGAGAGGCCCTTCCTGAGAGTAATCCCCAACTCCAGCTCCCTAGGGGGTGAAACTTTGTCTACAAATCAGATTAACCACCAGAAACGTGATAGTGATCCTACTTTGATTGTTGTAGGGACTGGATCTCAACAGACTCGTCATGATGAGGACCAGGAGATGATTACTGGAAATATAGATAAAAGGTCTAAACTAGAAAGGAAGAAAATCAAATTTCAGCTAAAAATGAGTAGTGAATCCAGACTCAGTCAGGAAAGCATCAAACCTCCCAATGCTCCTCCAGGTTTTGAGCACATCAAACCTATGTCTGATGTTTTATCTGAGAAAAGATCATGTTATCAAATGGGAGACTGGGTTGTTGCTCCGAATGACTTCAATGAGTCTGCTGCTAAGAAAGCTAAGCTCCAAGAAATAGAGGACTGTGACATAAACCAATCTATCTCCCAGATTATGAGTGAAGCAGACAGATTAGTTCCCCCCTCAGTTAGTGCTCTCCGTCAGACTCAAGACTTCAGGGATGGTGCAAAGACCAGGAAAAGTTAAGTTTGTTGTTGGAAGAAGTGACATGGGAAAAAGTGCTCTAGCTTCAAAAAAAAAAGAATCCTCGAAGGCTGACCTTGTTATGAAGCAAGGCAGCCAGGGTAAATGAGTCTCTTCAATCTGTGCTGTTGGGGGTGTGGTCTCCTCCTAGCAGCTTATCAGGAAGTTTTGCTCAATCTAAAAAATAGTGGGGCTAACTTTCCTTTGACAGAGACTGAGAAGCAAGAGCATATAATTAGCAGTATTCTAGGAATATCATGCCAGGGAGTAGATGGAGAGTGTCCATGAAATACCCCTAACATTTAAATAATTAAATAGTGATAAATAAGTATTAATTAGGGGATTATTAAACCCTAAAGAAAGTATATAAACACTTAGGCGTTAAAACACACCTAAACTCCTTAAGGTCAAAAACGTGCGTTAAAACCCGACCTTAAGCTAAACAAGTTATATAAGCTATAAACTTCATATGAAGTTAATCAAGGATCATTATATGACCCTTAGAACACAGGACCTCATCTAAAACTAAGTAAAAATACAAAATGCTCGGGAGTTCCCTTAAGGGCCCTAAAGTCCCAAAAGTCCCGGAAATACAATATAGGATGAAGTAAAGCATTACACTTCATTCCAAATGCACCATAACAATTTATTAAATATATAAGATGAAGTCCTCACGGTAGAATTTCAATTAAACGCAAAGCGCTCGGAGGTTCCCGACGAGGGCCTCATAAACCCCTGGGAATGCCCCGGAGGAGTGCCGAGGTGGCACAAAGTCCTATATAATTCATTCTAAGAGTTCCTAACATCATTATTCAACATTCTAAAGAGAATGCTTGAGCTACTTTCTCAAAAATAAACAAAGTGCTCGGACGAATTTCTTAACACTCCTATTTTGCCTCGGGAGTGTCCCGGTAGGCCGGAAATTGAGTTATGAGTTGATATAACCCCATATAACTCAATGTAACACCTTAAAATATTATTATTGACTATAAAAAATGTTTATAAACAATGTTTATAAACACTTGGAACTCATAGCGACTACTTATATTCCAAAATATCCTTAAAGCACAAAAACGCACCTTCGGGTGTCACAAAAATGCGTTCTACGCAATTACCTTGAAGTTGTTGAGGAGCCACGAGTTGAGAATCTTAAAAGGGGATAAATTGACCATCTAAATCAATTAATTCCAGTGCTAAAATCATAGCACAAGTAGGGCCGATTTTTGGGTCAAAAAGGTACCTAAATTCAGCATTTTTACCTTAGAACTTTCATCTTTTACCTTAGTATAAATGTACCAATTAAATGTTGTGACTTATAACATGTTATAATATGGTCTTAATACAATATAGTGCGACAGGAATCAAATTAAAAATCAATTCTAATTGGTCACCAATGGGGGCACCATTTAGGGTATAATTTGACTAGTTTTAGTTTATAAATTTGACTTATGGAATGGTGACTCATCTTATCATGTACCATGTGATAATATGTCAAATAACTCAGTCAAATAAGCCTCACATGGCCGATTTCCTGCAAATAAACAACAAGAGAATAAGTTAGGAAAGAAATGAAATTTAATGCTTAAAAGTAGATCTAGAATCAAATAATGTAAAGTACCAAATAAACAAAGAGATCAACTTGCTCCTATAGCACATGGAGCTGCCGATTTTATGCAGGAAGAAGGGGAATTTGATTGCTGATTATCTAGTCAAAAGAAGACACCACCTAACTAGCATGATCTCTTGTCTTAAAACAAACAAAAATCAAATGGCCTTGACTAGCCTATGTTGCCGATTTCAAGGAGGAGAAAAGCAAGTTGGATTGCTCTATAATTAATCAAATAAGACATCTACCAACCTAGCATGTTCTCATGTTTCAATTGTCAAAGAAATCAATTGCCTACTTGTACATGTATTACCGTAAATGACAAGGAAAAGAAGACAACTATAGCATGGTAGACATCTTAGAAAAATCAAAAGAAAACATGTGCCTACCTTGCCTTTGTCTTCTAGTTTCAATTATCAATCAAAGCCTTCAATTCTCTTGCCAATCTAGCCGAAAGTGTGCTGCAATTAAGAGACTTTGTAGTCAAATTTTGAAGTCAAAAATCAAAAACAAAGACATAAAATAATGCCTTGGAATATAACAATTATTTTCATTTGATTCATTGCTAAGCCCTTCTTCTAATACCATACATGAGTTTCATTTGCTCTTTGCCCCTCCCTTACCGAATTGGTAAGCTCATTCTACTCTCTATTTTCTTCTTCATTTGCTAGTTTATTCCTTAGAGCTTCAAAGGTCCATTAATGGTGTTTTAAGTTCTAACACCATTTTAATGTAATTTCCTAGTTGATTCTCCTAAGTTTTGAAGCAAGAAATCATCCTAGCAACCCTTGCTATTTTCGCCAAGCTTAAGTGTTCCAAGGAGTCACCTTGATTCAACAACAACACAAGGAACAACAAGATCAAGTTAAGGTATATTTTCATGTTGAAAAATCCTAAGTAATTACCTAAATCATTTCCGAAAATTTAGAGCTTCTAAATCTATATTCTCTTCATCATTTCATGAAGGAAACTTGGATCTACAATCATCCCAAGGTATACCGAAAATTCCTTGAAAAATACCTAAGGTGAACTCTTGTAAAACTACTCCAAAGCTTATTTATAAATCCTTGTCAGAAGTCTAACAAATGGATCTCATAAATATATTCAAGGAGGCCAAAATTTCCTCATCAAGATAGCATTTGGAGAGCTTGGAATTCAAGGAGAAATCAAGTACAAGAATTATCTCGATTTAAGGAGTAAGTTTATATAATCAAGGTTTATTAAGTTTAAGTTTGATTTAAGCTTCAAACTTTGGTATAAAAATTATGTATAACCTCTAAATAAATTAAGGCCGAATTACCTTGGGTTATATTGTCAAGAAAATAAATTATCACATATAAGGTAAGATTATTACCTTAAGGTATAAAATTGTGTCACAAAAATTAATTAGGATACATATATATATATATAGGCTGAATTATCTAAGGACTAAATGTTCTATTTTGAGTTTATAATCATTCTAAGTCATTAGCATAATTTTTAGAAGTGTTATATGGCTTATATACATTTATATATACATATTATAAAGTTTAAATCAAGTTTTGAAACCATATAATAAAATGTTGTTACAGCCGAGAATAGATTGGGTTATTTGGTGATTTTCGAAATATATAAGTATATTAACTTATATTATAAATTTTGGGAATATTAAAAATAGCTACAAGTATTTAAATGGCTAGTTTATGAAGTTATTTGGCTAAAATGTAAAATTTGAAAAGCATAGGGTACTAATATTAATTGCCAAGAGTTTAAGGAGTTGTTTGGTATATTTATGTTATAATATAAGGTAGGAATTAATATTATGAATTTTGGTGAATTTAAATAAGTGTTTAAGTGTTAAAATAACATTTTATAAAGTTTTAGGACTATTTTGTAATTAATTGAAAGTTGAGGAGTATAACCAAGAGTACACTTGAATTTATGGGTATATTAAAGTATTAATTATGAAATTAAAACTTGGTCAAAGTGTTGACCAAAAACTTTGGGTTAAAATGATTTATGACATAAAATGTTAAGTTTACAAAAGTTTTGGGGTGAATATGTAATTTATGAAATTATATATGAAAAACAGAATTTAATATGGGGCGGAAATAAAAAAATTGAAGGAAGATATGGGTTCTTTCGGTATTTTAGAAAATTAAATGTTAAAACTATAGTTTATAAGTTAATATGTAACTTATATAAAGTTTTGGGGTTAAATTGTAAATAAAGGAAAGATGTTTATTAAAACCGAGAATTAATGTGGTCATTTGATAATTTATAAAAATTAGAATATTCATTTTGGTAATTACCGAAATGTTAAAGTGGTTAATTAGTAAATTATAAAAGTTATGTGTTCAAAATATAATTATCGGATTTATAAGGTTCGTTTTGTAATTTAATAAAGAAAGGAATTAAAACCATGTATTATGGTATATTGTGGAGTATAATATAAACTTTATAAAATAATTGTGGTTATAATAAAAATAACCAAAGGATATAATATAAAGAAAAAGTGGAAACAATTATGAGTATATAATTGAAGAAATAGAAATATACTACAAGGTAGAAATTCATTATCACACGTGTGGATACATGAAATAACGAACCGTTGAACTACCTAGAGCCACTGTTAAATAACAAGGGGAAATAAAGAACATACAAAGTTAGTATATTACAAGTGTTAGTTCTACAGTAACAATACGGTAATATTTAGTGAATAGCTATATTAATATTACCCGGTATTGCATGTATATATAACAGCGTACAGGAAGGAATTACTGAACGTGAATTTGTCAAGCTAGCAGTTACTCGGTGAACGGTATGTTAATTGTGTGGTCTGAATGTCCTAAGGATTTTCCTAAGGTCCAGACGTTATGTGTTTAATTGTTAAGAGCGATATCTGTGATTTATGTATATGATATTGTATACTGTATTGCTCAACACTGTTGCGTTCTATTTTTACGCAAACGTCTTATGATTGGATGTTTATACATCTAAACTGGAACAAGACTAAATGACCTTTAGGTATTATTGAACCTAACTGATGGTCAACTATTATAGTCTTAACTCAAGGATTGGTTATTGTACCACTGACAAAAGGGCTAACTTATAAAGAGAGGAATCCGGACTGTTTCGACTTTCTGGTTGCACATCGTGATCACTACGAGAGACTTCAATGGGGAGTCACTCAAGGAATCCATTGTCCACATTCAACGATGGCGGAGGGCACTACCGATGGTGCACAGGTTCGACCGGATCGGTCAATTATCCAGGGCCATAAGGTCAGCTGGTAACGGTTCCTGTGGAACCCAGGGGACATACTGTCCATTGTTGAGTTATTAAGGTTTGTCTTAACATGACGCCTGAGGTGGAATTTAATTGGAAAAGGTTAAGTGATTGGTTTAAAGGATAAGGGCCAGGTGGCCAACTAACAAGTACAGTTAATTAATACGCGTATCTTGTTGATTACTGTTATGGATTATTGGTGTTTGAATATTGGTTGTTGTTTATTATTATGTGATGTGATTTGCAGGTGAACTGTTATGTGTTTGTTTAGCATTTACAGTTATTACTGTTATTATTGTAAACCGGTATTTCATGTAAGGAATCTAATATCAAGATGGCTAAAACGACTTAAGGAATCTAGATGACTTAGGACTACATTTAGCATACCAGCATTTCGATTGCTGAGCCCTTCAATGGGCAAAACATTTCAGGTTATTGATTGAAGACACAAGCCGGAGTGCGGGGAAACAGGGTAGCTGATGTGTTTTAAATAAACACTTTGTAGTTTCATTATGTATTGTATTAAGGAGATTGTTGTATTTCATTAGCTGCTCATTTAGTTTGGATTTGGTTTGTAATAATTGGAGTGCTCAGTATCTGTTCATCACAGCGTGAGGAGTTGGATTGTTGGAAGGAGTAAGGATGCCTTGTTACTCACAAGGGTGAGTAACGGAGTGTAACACCAAGGATAGATAGTTTTATTTTCCGTTGCGAATTGTTATTTATTATGCTACGACTTGCGACGTTATTACAGGTTTAGGATTAGGGGTGTTACAGTTTAAGCTGGGCAACGGTGCAGTCTCACAGTTGATAAGAGTGAAGTACTTTAGATGGATCTTCGGGGTGCAGATCTATATGAGGAAGCAGAAGAGGAGAAACAAGGTCAGAAAAGAAAGGAAGAGGAGTTGGACCAAAAAGCAGAAAAATCAGAGAAAGTGGTATCTGGTAATATTGAAGTTCAGATTTCAGACTCTTACTAGAAAGATCTCAAGCACTTTGAATGTGCATAGGTTTGGATTTTTAACACGCCAAATAGCTCTGGAGCTTGTCAATCTGATGGGTAGCCTTAGCTTGTGTTTTAATCTAATGAACAGATCAATCAAGTGGAGTGTTTGGAGGGAACTTAAGTCTTCTGTTATCAAGGGTTGTCATCTCTGGATGCTAAGGTCTGGGCTTATCGTAAGAGAAAGACAAGATCAAACTTGGTGGCTCAGATCAGTTCTGTGTATAAGCAAAGTCGGAGTAGTTCAAAGCTTAGTAAGGCTATTCCTTTTTGGGTAAATGTCGGGGTGACTCCTAATCTAGTTGGGATTATTAGTTCTGATTGGTTCATGAGGCTGCTTAAGAGCCCTCTTTTTGTACCTATAACTACTATTAGTGGTAGATATAGAGTTGTTAATATGCTCTCGATCTGTAGTATTTTGTGGAGGGAGGTGGCTTCTTTGCCCACTAAGCCTGGGAGAATTTGTAATATGTGGAACCTTTATGTCTAGTTTTATGAATGAAAGCATCCCAATGTTATTAAAAAAAAGTAAGGAGGTGAGAGATGCACACATGTGGATTCATACAATCATTAATGCAAGTTTGACCTTCTGATAATTCAAGGATTTAGTAAGGAGTTAATTGTTTTATGTTTGAATAATTAATGCAATCATTTTTTAAGTTTGAATAGTTCTTATTTAAAATTTTAAGTTTGAATAGTTTTTATTACATTTAAATAAGGAAAAATGACATCCCTCACCCATGACGTTTGATGAAATTATACACCCCACCCATGAGGTTTCAAAAATTACTTTGTCCACCTATGTGGTTTCCTCTACTTTACATCTGATAACTATTCTAATATTTGATCAACTTAAAAAAATGTTGTCTAAAATTGATAAAACTTTACATGGATGATGCTGAGGTGTTATATTTTTGTCCAATACCAAATCCAAAGTTTTTTAAAGCTCGTATATGACCTATGAGACCCAATGAAAACATGATGTCATGTCACATTGATTTCGACCGTCTTGCTGATTTGGGAGCGTCGACCAGTCTTATGCCATATATTGTATTTGAAAAGCTTGGAATTGGGAACTTACAACCTACACGAATGACGCTTCAGCTAGTAGATCACTTAATAGTTTATCCTTGTGGGATTGCGAAGGATGTGATGGTTAAGGTGGAGCACCAGTACTTCCCTTGCGATTTTTGTCATGCTTGATATGGGTGCAGATCCAACAGTTCCTATCATCTTTGGAAGACCATTCCTAACAACAGCCGACACTCGAATCGAAGTTGCTCACGGTACAATCACTTTGAATGCAAGGGGAGCAACTACTATTTTATGCTGGTAGGTCTTCGAAACAAGTTTTGGAAGCTTCTCGAACTTCTTGTCACCGGGTTTCAAAGACAGCTCAATCTTCTGGAGTCTCTTGAGAGAACGAGAAACGTCTAGCCAAAGACATTAAAGAAGGGCAACTGGCTGGGAAGCAGCCCAGCGTTATGTTTTATTATGTTAATTTTTAATTTTAGTTTTAATTTGTTTTGAAGCTACTCTCCTGGTTCTGTTGTTTATTAATGTTAAACTCCGTTTGTAGTTTTTGGTTGCTTTTAATGTCTTTCTTTCATATGAATGCTTAATGTGGATGCTGCAACCAGGTTGCAACACTTGAGCAAAGCTCAAGTGTGGGGTGGGGTCGTTCTACACATTGCACCAACAAAATATAGGGGAGTTCTAGTTTTAATTGATTTCTTTTAATTTTAGTTTGATGTTAGTGACTGCTCTACTGTGTTTCCTTCGGACATAAATGTTTATTTGCGAGCTTTGAGTTTTTCCCTCCTGCCTTATCACACAATGAGGACATTGTTAAAATTTAAGTGTGGGGTAGGGAGTGACCTTCAGTTATTGCTTCAGACCACTTATTTTTTATTGTTTTCAAGTGCTAAATA
The DNA here is from genome assembly GCA_023374045.1 of Limonium bicolor. NCBI lineage: Eukaryota > Viridiplantae > Streptophyta > Magnoliopsida > Caryophyllales > Plumbaginaceae > Limonium > Limonium bicolor. The sequence continues at coordinate 137,510,444 of CM041780.1, read as the reverse complement.
ATATGATACTCTTTGCTGTTAAATGTTGAATTTTGGGTGATAGTGTTTGGTGGAAGTTTGATTGAGCCTAATGACAACCTTAAAAATCTTTCTGCTTAGTATATTTTCACTAAAATTTGATGGATTGGCTGATTGGGAGATTAAATGCGTTTAGCTTTGGACCTTGGGAATGATATGAATGTTTGGAATGAAAGGATAAGGCAAGGTACTCCTCTGATAAAAAAATTTCTTAACCGAATCAGACCTCTTTTATCTGGTTATTAAGTCCCCGGGGTGCTTCATCACCTATCTACCTAAGGTTCTGTGATCTGGGATAGTTGGCCCAAAGCCGTTACATGGATAAAGAGAGAAGTCTGGGTGAAGGAACAACTATGCAATTAATTAAATAAATCGTTTGTTTTTATTTCTTGAAGAAGAAAAGTTTTTGCATCCAAAATATTTAATTGTAGTGTTTTTTTTTAGTTTTTGATCATGAGTGAGTGGTGTTGAAAGGTATTGCGGAATAAGGCATTACTTCACACCCCTTGTCATCCAAAGGGTAATGGAATGAAATTGGTGGAAGATCTAAGCTAATATGTGTTTTAGTTTCTACAGTTTAGTTTATTCATGCTTTTATTAAAATTATTCTTTATTAACTGTTTGTGAAAACTGATAGCTCATAGTAGATTGATTTTTCTGTTTGCCATTTTGCTTGTTTTCCTTCTACTTATGTTTGATCCTGGAGTTTAATGTTTCGGTTTGGAGTAGTTATATTCTTTATTTGCTTGAGGACAAGCAAAAGCTAAGTGTGGGGTAGTTGATAAGTGCGGAATTTATCTATACTACGCTTAATGTGATTAATATTTTACTGCTTTATATGATAAATTCTTAACGTATATGTTATTTTGTCATATGCAAAGAACTTCCCTTACTTGTGGTTTTATGCTTAAACAAGTAAAAATACTGAAGAAAAGGGTCTACATGCATGTGCCAAGAACTTAACGATCAAGATGGACCAACCCTTAGCCAGACTCACGGCCTATTTTTGAGCATGGTCCGGGACTTCATACACATCTTAAGTCCCAGACCACAGTCAGACAGAACTTACAACCAACTTTGAAGACTGGTCCGAGACTTCATACACACCTTAAGTCCCGGACCACAATCAGGCTTGACTTTCGACCGATTTTGAGGATTGGTCCGGGACTTTATACACACCCTAAGTCCCGAACCACACCAAAGACGTACTCGCGGCTGATTTTAAAGGATGGTTCAGGACCCTAGACCTGGACTAGGTCCCGGACCAAAGTGATAAAACGTGCCCAGGATCTTAACTGAAAGAGGAGATTTGAAGATTATAAAAAGAAGAACTTTGGGAACGTCAGAGAATGGACGAGATGACACAGAGCGAGCGCAGCAGTTCGAAACAGAGAAGAAGAGGGACAACATAGCAGATTGGGACTTCGTCATCGGTTTCACTTTACAGATTTGATTGCGTTCTTCCTTTCTATTATTGTTGTTTCTATATTTATCATGTCTGAGTAGTCCTTTCTTTTCTAAATTCCTAAATCTTCTATGATCTGGCCAATTATTGAGATTATTAGTTTGATAGCTTATAAGTGACGACTGCGACTTTCAATGGACTACAGGGAAAGATCCGGTTAGTGTAGAGATGGTAATTTCTCTAAGTTGCTAACTGACCAATAGACTAGATTGTGCTTAAAGCAATTAGTAAACAGTGGGTTCATAACGAGAGTTAGGATTCGGTCTTTGCTAATTAGAATTTGCTGAGCAGGAGACCGGATGTGAATTTCCTTTATTCTAGGGTGTTATTTAGGATTCTTTTTGGAAATCACTTAGGGAAAGGAATTGCAGATCTAGGGAGAAGTAGTGAACCTGGATTTCTTTTCCAAATCAGATTCAAATCAGTTATTTTTCTTTATTTACTTTTTCTCAATCTCTTATACAACATTTATTTCCACAAACCAAAACCCCCAATTTCTTGATATTCATACGTTATTTAGTTTTTCTTATTTGTTAGTTTAGTAAAGATTAAGCTATACATCGCCTCCTCTGGTTCGATACTTAGGGAATACTCTGAGATTAAAACTTACTAGAATCAACCGGTGCACTTGCCGTTATGTTATACCCCATCATTCTCCACTTGCCTGATCTTGATGGCTTCATTAATGCTGCCCAAAGCTTCATTAATGCTGCGTAATGAGTGCCTCTTAATAGCCTTGACCTTGTCTTGTTATCTTGTTCGTTAATGAGCAAGACTTTGTCGTGAGCTAGTCGGTTATGCTGGAGCTTGTTAGTTAGCTAGTGTGGATGCATGAGCTTGTCAGTTCACTTGATGTATTTTGTCCTTCTATTGCATCTAATGCATGAGAGTCATTGTTGTGCAGTGCTTGAGTTCCTATGCGCACTAGAAGTTCTGCTGGAGCTATCGCAGACAGGTGCCCGACTGGATGGGCACATGTCATGAGATGAGTGCACTTGCAACCTTGCGTGCTAAGCCACTCTTCCACCTGTTTATCTGAATTCTAACTCAACAAAATCTGTTAGATAAACAACACCGGTTTGCTATCATCAAAACTAAAGGATCTTGACTTAACAAGGATGTTATCTAAAAGACGTTGCCTACAGTTAGTAGCAGCTGACAGTGAACTTTGCTTAAATAGGGATAAATTTTACCAGACAATTAGGTTGACTTGAAAGACAGTCAAGTAACCTTGTCTGGTTAAAGAAAGAGGAAAACACTAGCCAGTGCATTTGAAGTAAAGAAAGTAAGAAGCAGTTAAGGTCTTATAACCACGATAATGTGTGGGAATGAGCATAAGTACAAAGGTGAAAGCTAGGAGGATAAGAGTCTCCTTGAATGGAGCAAAACCTAATGAGGGAATATCGTACCACGGACAACAATAAAGTGGCCCGAGCAATCAAACTACCAAAGAACCATAAAGGGCAAGGGAACCATCAATAAGACTACCTAGTACCAAAGGATGAAAGGAATATACCACAGCTGTCACATACCGTACGAATGACTCAGTCTGCATGGTGCACTTGCCACAACACGTGCTATAATAATCACCATGCTAATGACTCAGGCTGCAAGGCGCACTTGCTACAGCAAGTGCCATAGTAAAAGACCAATTCGGGAGGACAATAAAGCCCTAGAGATAGAGTGCCATTATTGTAATATGGTTATTAAAATTTTGAGAACTTCTATAATCCAGAGAAATAAAATTCCAGCTCGTTTTAAAAGAAAATCACTGCCCCTAAGACTAGAAGACTAGATACCATGGAAATACGACTGGTCTAAACCATTGTTGAATTACAAAAGGTGCCAGTCAATAGAAAACTGGATAGATGGAAATGTTAAGCCCCGAAAGTTAGTAACAACCTTTAACTAAGACTAGTAAGCTTAACATCAAGAACCCTGCACCGACAGTGAATGCCAGACATTACCTATGAGAGTGTCGAGTCCTCAGGAAATTAATAACACTCATTATCAAGGATTGTAGAAAAGCAAAGAAAATACCAAAGGAATACTACAACTTGGATACCCAGAAAGATGTAGAAGACTAAAGCCACAGATAGTGCACCTTGGAAGGAATTGAGACTTGAATACTTAACTTAGCAACTCAATTTCAAACCTTCAAGAGATTGGAAAATAAGACTGCTTAATAATGTGAGCTTGAAATTGTGCCAGGATAACATACAATGAATGGAGTTATAATTTCTTGTAAAAGAAAGACCCTTTAGTACTCAACACGATCTGGATAAAGACTCCCAAGTCTAACGCCCATAATTTTCATCAATATCATTCTTCATTGAAGATGATGCTAAACTACAATAAAGAGAGCAAGAGAAAGAATTTAAGATCATTAATTACCTTGAGGCCAGGAAGTGTTACGTCAGTAGAAAAGGAGGACACCATTGTTCTCGTCTTGAGGCGTAGAATAATTTTGATTTGAATTCACCAATGTAATGAGCAGACAGGCTTAAAGTAAAGACTCTACTTCAGTAAACACTAGTCAACGTTACCTGCTTAACTCTTTAACACCCAAGTACAATATTAAAACGGGTGCTAGTTTATAAATGTGAAATTGATGTAGTTTTATAGGTACTAAATCCTTATTTTGTATAACTTTTTGCACACTTTCTCACCCTTATCCTATGCTTTTCATGACTCTTACTTTGGGCAAGAACTGATGCCATTTTATATGATAAAATCAGGAAATGATGATGGAAATGCATAATTTTCCTCACGAGCTTTCCAACGCTGCAAACGGGGAATGAATCGGAGCTAAAACGAAGAATCAAGACGCTGTTGAAGTTACTCCCGATTGAAATAAATTTAGTTATAAAAAAAAATCAAAAGTGTTCAGAAGTGAACACGTGAGTGTTTTGAGAAAAAAAAATTTCAAAACTGAACGCGTGTTTCAAAAAAAAAATTCAAAGTCTGCTTTTCAAAAAAGAAGAAACAAAAACGACTGCATCGAACAGCTCCATCACGCGCCGAAACAGCAGAATTTGAGGAAGAAAATTGAGCACCGCCCAGCAGCTCACCTGTACCAATATTAGGCAGTGTCTCCAGAATTTTCTCCCATAAATTACTCACCTACCAACCGTCTAATACCTTGTCTTTTTCCTCTTTTTTCATTCTATAAAAACTCACATCTGCTACACAGACCAGAACATCCTCCAGAAGGAGACCACATCACAAGCAGCCACACTATCCCCCACCACTTCACTTCCATTTCTCCATTTCTAATTCCCACGTAACACACCTTCACACCTTTATTTTATTTTCTTCATTCCACACACACTTCCATTTTATTTACATATCTCCCACCCATATTATCCAACTGCTGAACCCCCAGTCCGGTGATTAAAAATAGCAGAACAAATTTAGAGTCCAATAAGATGATTTCTTTGACTCTTATATCTGTCTATTTATTTAATATGTCAAGCTAGAATATTATACTCTGGGGTATGGTTATTATTAGTTTGTTTTAATTATGCAATTATTTTACTGGTTTAATTAATTATAATTTTGATACAATTAATGTTATTCTCTCGCTTACAATAAATTCATGCGTTTATTTGAATTGCCTTACGAAATCTATTTGATCCGATCCGTGATAAATAGATTGGTCATATTAATTGTTATATCTGTGGAAAAACTGAATCTGATTGAGTAAGTCAAGTACTTCAGACGCAAAATTATAATTTCTTTTATTTAGCCGTTTGCATGTGTTTTGCTTGAGTCTGGATTAGACCTGGCATGTTCTGGTAGACAAGGTCTTTAGGATCTATGATTTGGACCTTAAGACTCTAAAAGAAATTTTACCATTTTATAATTAAATTAACCGGTAGACTGGCATAATTAATTAAACGAGTATAACCTGAACCCAGAGTCCCGCTTTTACATATCTTTTAATCAATCAACTTTATCGATCAATTCTATCTGCTTTTCAACTATTCCTTTTATTTAAAATTTATTAAAATCAACAAACAAACCCCCCTTTTTGTGACAATTCTTAGGATTAGACTATTTTCCTATAAGTCCCACGGTTCGACACCCGTACGCTTCTGTCTTGCTATAGTACTGCGACCGGGAATTGTTTGCAGCCCGATAGATGTTTTGAGCTATTTATTATTAGATCGATTGTTAGTTTTATTAGCCTAATTAAACTGTCTGCAAAATGGCGCTGTTGCCGGGGACTTGGAATTATTCTAAGTCGTAAGTCATTTTAATTTTATCCGGTTTATTTACATATTACTCTTTAGTACAAATTCTTCTTTCTCGCTTAATTAATTTTATTTGTGTAGCTCTTAGTTACTCACTCCTCATTCGAAGAAGTGAATGCCAATCACAAGGTCACACAGTCTTCCTGAAGATCTTGATCGTGCCCCAAGTTGCTACACTCCTGAAATTGAAAGAACGTTGTTACGTGCATTACGACAAAGGTGATCACAACAACACAAAACCACAACTGAGAGTGTCGTCAACCCAAAAGAAGCCATGACAACCCCACCAGTGACTGTCAGAAATATCAACAGGCCGTTAAGCCAAGGTCAACAACCAGCAATTGTCCTACCCCACCTCTCTCCAACCGAATACGACGAATGGCAAAATCTAAAGCCGTATAATCAAATCCGATGTGTGAAGGAGTTAGGCATGTTCGACGGCTCAAGTCCGGACGAAGCTCTGCTACATGTCACCAAATTTCTGCAGCACGCCAACAGCTTGACCGCGAGGCGACTAACGCAGTACTCCAGTACGCAAGACTATCCCTGTTCCCTCACAGCCTGATGGGAAGTGAAAATAAATGGTACCACAGCCTCACACCAAGTACCATCTACACCTGGGACGATATGGCGACAAAATTCTACGACAAGTTCCTGCCCCCAAGCCGAACGTAGGAGATGATCGTGGAGATATACAATTTTAAACAACCAGGGGTGGAGAACATCTGTGAAACTTGGGACCGCTTCAAAGGACTGCTACTAATATGTCCCCACCATGGTCTCACGAAAGAACAATTATCTCAGTTGTTCTACAAAGGTTTGGTAAATCAATGCAAAACTATGGTATTATTGTCTTTAGGAGCTGACATTTTGAAAAAGCCAGGGAAACAATTTCTGAATGGGATAGAATCCCTCTGTGAAGAAATCAGAGACTGGGCTACTGGTGGATCAAGAGGTGGCACTCCGGGCTTATACCACATAGGAGAGAGCGACAACAAATTTGAGCAGCTGATGAGAAGCCATGAGCAACTCATGGAGAGCAATGCGCAACAGGCGACGAAGGTCAGCACCCTACAAAAAGTTGTAGAGCAGATGGCTATGAACTCCTACCCCCAACAAGCGAAGTCGCTGACTTCTCGATCATCAACAACCCCTCCAGGTTACGCTCCTCTATCCTTATCATCTCATGATATATCTTGTACACAATGTGGTGGACCACACGATTATGAATAGTGCCCACAATTACAAGAATTAAAAGCATCCGAGGAAGCGAACTTTGTAGGCAATAATTTAGGGTATAGGCAACCATGGCAGCGTAACATGCACCCAAATCTTCGCTATTCAAATACTGACAATATCCAAAACCCACATACGCTTCATCCATCTCAAAATTTTAGACCCCAGTCCAATTTTCAAAGAGGTCAAAAGCAATATTAGCAACAGCCTTATGGCGATGGAGGTTCTTCAAGCCGACCAACTCAACCACCTTCAAATCCCGAATCTGAAATGTCCCAAATGCAAGAGATGTTTAAAGCAATGATGAGTAAGTCCCGAGACACACAAGAGGAAGTTGTGGCCTTTCGCAAAGACCAAAAAGCCTTGCAATCCCAAATTCAACAACTTCTCACCCAACAAAGACTTCCTGGTCAACTCCCTTCACAAACTAACCCCAATCCAAGAGAGCACGCAAATTCAATCCTTGTAGAAGATGACACTTTCCAAACAACAAACGTAAATGCAATCTCCCTAAGGAGTGGACGAGAACTTACTACCAGAAAAGGAAAGGAAAGCCAAGAGGAGACCAGCATCAATGATGAGTACGCAACCAATCCAACCTCATCTTCCCCAGAAATCCAAGTTCCTATTCCTCATACTCCTTCTCCATCTCGAATAACTATCGACATTCCATCTTCTTCTCCTAAACACGATGAACTCCCATTTCCCAACAGGATGAAGAAGAAGCATCTAGATGAGCAGTTTGCCAAATTCTTAAGCATTTTCAAGAAACTGACTCTAGATATTCCTCAAATCGACGCTTTGCAAGAGATGCCCAACTACGCCAAATTTTTGAAGGATCTCTTAACAAAGAAAAAGAAGAAAGCTGGAAAAGAAACAGTTCACCTTACAGAGGAATGCTCTGCTGCCCTTCTTCGAGCACTTCCCCCCAAACAAACGGATCCGGGAAATCCCATCAGCCCATGTTTTATTGGTGGAGTGGACTGTGGAATCGGTTTATGCGACTTGGGGGCCAGTATAAATATCATGCCCTACGCCACCTTCTTGAAAGTAAGAGGAGGGGAGATGTAACTGGTCCCATTCAAACTACAGCTAGCCGATAGATCAGAGATCAAGCCGATGGGAATAGTCTAAGATCTGGTGGTCGGAGTAGATCGCTTTATCTTTCCAGCCGACTTCGTCATTTTAGAGATGGACGAAAATGTTGAAGTTCCCCTAATTTTAGGTTGACCGTTTCTGAGTATTGCTAAAGCCGTCATTGATGTTCACTACAGGAAAATCACTTTGCGGTACGAGGATGAAAATATCGAATTTGATATGAAGAAAATGATGAAGAAGACCTCTAGCTTTGCTCATCCCGCTAAGACAGTAGGCTTAATAAATGATGATGAAGAGGAATGCGATATTTCTACGGATGAAGACATATATTCCCTATCCTCTTTCCCAAATGATGAAACTGAACCGTTGGAGCAAGTATTGGTCACCTCTCTGGAAGAAACAGTGGAAGATCCGGAAGTTAACTCCATGTTGGCGTATGTGGAGAATGGAAAAGCAGGTTATCAAGCATACCGCCCTACAATGGAAAGACTTGATTGAGAACCACAAAAATCTATTCCCTCAGTAGAGCAGCCACCAGAAATCGAGCTTAAGGAATTACCTTCTAACCTTAAGTACGCCTTTTTAGCTGAGAATGATCAATTGTCCGTCATTGTTTCCTCTTCTTTGAATACCGGGCAAGAAAAAAAGTTACTTGAAGTGTTGAAGAAGCATAAAACAGCGATCGGGTGGACTCTTGCTAATATTTAAGGAATTAATCCCTCTTACTGCACACACCACATCTACATGGAAGACAATTACAAGTCTATTAGACAGCCCCAGCGTCGGCTTAACCCAAACCTAAAGGAGGTGGTGAAGAAAGAAGTTTTGAAGCTCCTGGATGCAGACATCATATACCCCATCTATGATAGTCCGTGGGTAAGTCCTGTGCAAGTTGTCCCGAAGAAAGGAGGCATAGAGGCTGTTTTGAATGACAAAGGAGAGGCTGTCCCTTAGAGGAAAATCACTGGTTGGCGAATGTGCATAGACTATAGGCGCTTAAACTCTGCAACCAGGAAAGATCACTTCCCTCTCCCTTTTATTGATCAAATGTTAGAGAGGTTAGCATGGCAAGAATATTATTGCTTTTTGGATGGTTTCTCAGGGTACTTCCAGATACCAATCGCACCAGAAGACCAGGACAAGACCACTTTCACTTGTCCATATGGTACCTTTGCGTACCGAAGAATGCCCTTTGGACTATGTAATGCCCCTGCCACCTTCCAGCGATGTATGCAAGCTATCTTCGCCGATTTCATTGAACAGAGCATAGATGTATTTATGGATGAATTTTCTATCTATGGCTCTAGTTTTGAAAAGTGTTTAGCACAACTTGATTTGATCCTAGGTCGATGTGAGGAAACAAATCTTGTTCTCAACTGGGAGAAATGTCACTTTATGGTCAAGAACAGGATTGTCCTTGGTCATAAAGTGTCGGCTAAAGGAATTGAGGTTAATAAGGCCAAGGTGGAGGTCATAGAAAAATTACCGGCACCAACCTCTGTAAAAGGAATTCGAGCTTTTCTCGGGCATGCAGGTTTCTATCGACGATTTATACAACACTTTTAAAAAATCTCCAAACCGTTGACCGACCTGCTTCAGAAAGATGCCCCATTCCATTTTAATGATAGTTGTTTTTCTGCCTTTAACATGATAAAACAGAAATTGGTAACTGCACCTGTTGTCATATCACCTGACTGGTCCCTCCCATTTGAGATCATGTGTGACGCCAGTGACTATGCAGTGGGAGTAGCGTTATGCCAGAAAAAGAAAAGATTATGAGAGTCATTGCTTACGCGAGCAAGACCCTCAACGATGGCCAGAAGAACTACACCACAACTGAAAAAGAGCTTCTGGCTGTAGTATTTTCCCTTGACAAGTTCAGGTCGTATTTATAGGGGAGCAAAGTAATAGTGCACACCGACCACTCTGCTCTCAAATACCTATTTGCTAAAAGGAAGCCAAGCCTCGCTTGTTGCGCTGGATTCTTTTATTACAAGAATTTGACATTGAAGTTAAAGATAAGAGTGGAAAATTAAATGTCGTTGCTGACCATCTCTCCCGGTTAGTAGTTCATACAGATAGGGTGCCTATTAATGAACTTTTCCTTGATGAGACTGCCTTTTCCATCACCAAGGTACAGGATCCATGGTATGCGGACCTGGCTAACTATCTCATCTCTGGAACAATACCTCATGATCTATCTTACTCCCAGAAGAAGAAATTCATCTTTGATTCAAGACATTATTTTTGGGAAGATCCGTATCTGTTCCGAGTCTCTGCGGATGGGTTGATTCGCCAGTGTCTTCCTGATGATGAGGTTCTCAGCATCATCAATTTCTGTCATTCACGGGAAGCCGGTGGCCATCATGGACCCACAAGGACCACTGCCAAGATCCTAGCCTCAGGATTCTACTGGCCGACTCTTCACAAGGATGTCCACCAATTCTACGCCCGAGGTGATAATTGTCAAAGAATGGGTAACACATCTAGGAGACACGAAATGCCACAGCAGGAAATACTAGAAGTCGAACTCTTTGATTGTTGGGGAATTGATTTTATGGGACCCTTTCCTTCCTCACAGGGCCACCAGTATGTTTTAGTGGCAGCGGATTACGTGTCAAAATGGGTAGAAGCTATACCCTGCCATAATGCTGATTCAAAAACCGTAACCAACTTCCTTAAAAAGCACATCTTCACCCGCTTTGGCGTCCCCAGACTCATTATCAGCGACGAAGGGTCCCACTTCTATAACCGTTCGTTTGACGCGCTTATGGGTAAATACGGGGTACGTCACCAGGTAGCATTACCTTATCACCCCCAGACAAACATGCAAGCAGAAGTTTCAAATCGGGAGTTAAAATGGATTCTCCAGAAAACTGTTAACTCCTCACAAAAAGATTGGGCACTAAAGTTAGATGATGCGCTATGGGCTTACCACACTGCATTCAAGACTCCTATCGGGATGTCTCCTTTTAAGATCGTCTACGGGAAATCATGCCACTTGCCTGTCGAACTCGAACATAAGGCATATTGGGCGCTCATGGCCCTAAACTTTGATGTAGTGGCAGCAGGGGAAAAGCGTAAGTTTCAACTTTCTGAACTAGAGGAGCTAAGAGATCAAGCGTACCACAGTGCGACAATATACAAGGAGCGCACCAAGAAACTCCATGATCAAATGATCCAAAAACACGAATTTCAGGTTGGCGACTGGGTGCTGCTTTATAATTCCTGATTAAAAATATTTCCAGGAAAGCTTAAATCGCACTGGGCTGGACCTTTCAAGGTAGTTGGGGTAACTTCCTTCGGAACCTATGAGCTTCAGAATAAAAAGGATGACATTTGTAAAGTCAATGGAGCCCGATTGAAGAAGTATCTAGGAAATCATGAAGCTAACCTAATTTGCAAGAAGTGTCTTTTCTACAGGTTGAACAACATTCCCTCGGTACTGCTGTCCACCCGCCCGAGCAGAAAACACTCACTCCATGGAGACTTCGTAAGAAGTATGGAAGCCCAACCCCCTCCTCCCCTCTCCCACACTGAGCTCAGGCAGTCTAGCCAAAGACTTTAAAGAAGGGCGGCTGACTGGGAGGCAACCCACTGGTTTGAATCTTGCTTTCAATTTCCTTAGTTCAATTGTTTATTTTCTTGTCTTCCTTTTTTTTGGATTGTGGTGTGTTAGTTAGTGCTATGTTTATTGCAAGAGCCTTGCTCTTATTTTTCTACTAATGGTTTTGTCTGGTTCCACTTGAGTTCTTCTGGCTTTGCAGATTCTATTTCTCAGCTTTCTTACTTCATCGCTTAGCTGAACTCACGTGTGGGGTTGACCTTGCTACACACCCTGAGCGAACTCTGGGGAGTATTCTATTCCTTTTCACTCTTTAATGTTTCCCTTGCTCCCCTCTGAACTGTTTTATGTGCTTTTGTTTCCCCGTTGGATTGCTTGCCAATGTTAATTCTTCCTAAGCAATGAGGACATTGCTTCACTCTAAGAGTGGGGAAGGGTAAGCTCCTTCGCCGCTTGTTTTTTTGTGTGTCTTTGAGCTCTTTTCTCCTACATTTGTTTAAACTCTTGCTGTGTTGCTCAACTTGGAAGGAAGCCACAGAGGAAGTATGGTTGGCTAGCTGATCTTGGGGTGCAAAATTTTTTTAAATTTTTTTCTGGTTTTAAATGATTAAAACAAAGTCTATGTTCTATGAATACTGTAATGATTGAGAATATTCACCATCTTAACCCTGTTTTTAGCTTTGAGCCTTGGAATGCCTGGATCGAAATGGTTGGAAAAAGAACAAAGCAAGGTACTCCGCTGATCCTAAGCATGCTTAATTTTAATTCTGATCCAAAGTCGGGCCTCGTCCACTTGGTTATTAAGTCCTCTGGGGTGCCTCATCATCTAGCTACCTAAGGTCCTTGTGATCTGGGATAGTTGACCCAAAGCTGTTACATGGGTGGAGAGAAAAGTTTGTGGTGAAAGAAATTAAAAGTTCTTAAATTGAAAAAATGTGCAATGGCTGTGCTGAATGAAAATTTAATTCTCTCTATGGATCAAGAGTATGTGGCATTGAAAGGTATGATGGAATAAGATCTTACTTCATGCCCCTTGACGTTCTAACAGTTTGTGAATGAAAAAGGTGGATTAGCTCATTGCTAAAGGCGAGGTTCTTATGGATTTGTTTCTCTATTGTTAAGCTTTGAACGACTTCTTGTTTTGTAAAAAAAAATGAAATGAATTATGCTTAATAAACTAAATTGCCCCCTTGATTAGTAAAGCTAGTAGTGTTCTTCTCCTGTGCTCTTCCTTTTAAGTTGAGTTCCATTAGCTTGGCTTGGACTTTTGTTTGAGAGTTTTGCTTGGGGACAAGCAAAAATCTAAGTGTGGGGTGATTTGATAAGTGTGAAATTGATGTAGTTTTATAGGTACTAAATCCTTATTTTGTATAACTTTTTACGCACTTTCTCACACTTATCCTATGCTTTTCATGACTCTTACTTTGGGCAAGAACTGATGCCATTTTATATGATAAAATCAGGAAATGATGGTGGAAATGCATAATTCTCCTCATGAGCTTTCCAATGCCGCTAACGGGGAACGAATCGGAGCTAAAACGAAGAATCAAGACGCTGCCGAAGTTACTCCCGGTTGAAATAAATTTAGTTATAAAAAAAAAATCAAAAGTGTTCAGAAGTGAACGCGTGAGTGTTTTGAAAAAAAAAAATTCAAAACTGAACGCGTGTTTCAAATTTTTTTTTTCAAAGTCTGCTTTTGCAGACTCTTCTTTCAAAAAAGAAGAAACAAAAACGACTACAACGAACAACTCCAGCACGCGCCAAAACAGCAGAATTTGAGGAAGAAATTTGAGCACCGCCCAGCAGATTTCCTGTACCAATATTAGGCAGTGTCTCCTGAATTTTCTCCCATAAATTACTCACCTACCAGCCGTCTATTACCTTGTCTTTTTCCTCTTTTTCATTCTATAAAAACCCAAATCTGCTACACAGACCAGGACATCCTCGATCAGCAGAAGGAGACCACATCACAAGCAGACCACTACTCCCCCACCACTTCACTTCCATTTCTCCATTTCTAATTCCCACGTAACACACCTTCACACCTTTATTTTATTTTCTTCATTCCACCACACACTTCCATTTATTTACATATCTCCCACACATATTATCCAACTGCCCAGTCCGGTGTATTAAAAAATAGCAGAACAAATTCAGGAGTCCAATACAGATGATTTCTTCGACTCCTATATCTGTCTATTTATTTAATATGTCAAGCTAGAATATTATACTCTGGGGAATGGTTATTATTAGTTTGTTTTAATTATGCAATTTATTTTACGGGTTTAATTTAATTATAATTTGATACAATTAATGTTATTCTCTCGCTTTATAGTAAATTTCATGCGTTTATTGAATTGTCTTACGAAATCTATTTTGATCAGATCCGTGATAAATAGATTGGTCATATTAATTTTTATATATTTGGAAAAACTGAATATGATTGAGTAAGTCTAGTACTTTATACGCAAAATTATAATTTCTTTTATTTAGCCGTTTGCATGTGTTTTGCTTGAGTCTAGATTAGACCTGGCATGTTCTGGTAGACGAGGTCTTTAGGATCTATGATTTGGACCTTAAGACTCTAAAAGAAATTTTACCATTTTATAATTAAATTAACCGGTAGACTGGCATAATTAATTAAACGAGTATAACCTGAACCCAGAGTCCCGCTTTTACATATCTTTTAATCAATCAACTTTATCAATCAATTCTATCTGCTTTTCAACTATTCCTTTTATTTACAATTTATTAAAATCAACAAACAAACCCCCCTTTTTGTGACAATTCTTAGGATTAGACTATTTTCCTATAAGTCCCACGGTTCGACACCCGGCCGCTTCTGTCTTGCTATACTACTGCGATCGGGAATTGTTTGTAGCCCGATAGATGTTTTGAGCTATTTATTTTTAGATTGATTGTTAGTTTTATTAGCCCAATTAAACTGTCTGCACTAGTGTCAACGAAGATTGAACAAGTATTGTGATGAAAGTGTGTAACCACCAGAGTGAACATCAAGTTTAGACACCGTAAGGCATAGGCCTAAAGAGAGGAGTCTCCAATCTTCCCAAAGAATGTCATTAGAGAAGCAGAACCCTTTGATTCGAAGGTGATTAATGGCGGACACTGATTAACATCAGATTACATAAGAGGACTCATACAAAAAGGAAACATGATGCATCAACCTTTGCCATGGAGTCCAGACTACATCAAAGATGTAACCTAATTGGTTGATTGAGTTCAGGGAACTAATGTCATAAGTGGCGTAAATAATCTGTAAAGGAACTAGGGCACAAGACTGTGAACAGAGCACCGACTCTCACTCAAGAAAACCGATCGGTAATGAGCCTATGATCCATGAGGAATCGGCTATGTAAAAGCTTAAGGCACAAAGAGAGAAAAAGGAGCTTATTCAAGCCATGAACTAACTTTAAACTTGAAGATTCAAGTGGTTGTAAACCCTCTAATTTATTTGTGGAGAAATTGCTGATAATGGCACTGGTGAGAAAAGAGAAACTTAATCTCGTACGACAACCTAACACGGGATCCATAACCGTAGGAATTTTCATAGGGGTGTCCCAATATTGCCTGTAAAGAAGATAGACAACAGCCTACCTCACAACAAATACGGGGAACTAAAAGAGTAGTAATAGTTAAAAATGAACACTATGAGTGTACAATAACGATATGTGGAATCACCAAGCTCTAAAGAGCTTGTGGACTTAATGAAGTACCTATTCATAAGTCAGTCGGATAACTTAGTAAACGGTGTCTCAAACGATACCCCATGTATATATTGAGTGGTGGGAAAGAACATAACAAGAAATCAACTCTATGCCAAACTTAAAGATGAGAGTTCTGGCTATAGCAAGTTACTTACCTCGAACATATGGATGAGATTAATCTCAGTCAAACCAACAAGGATAGAGGTAGAAAAATCTTGACCATGACTGATGGACGTGACAGAAAGTCTTAGCACCTTAAGGATGGTGGTTAACACTAAATGTTAGTGAAAAACAAAGACATGAAAGCTTATGGTGAGCTTAAGGAAAAGAACAATAAAACCCCAATAATTAGGTATATGATTATGAGATTTCCTTGCAAAGCTGAAGGACTTGCTTGTATCAGCACTCAAATCTTACCATTCCAGAAGGAATAAATGGGATGCGTAGTAATGCAGCACGGGAAGGACATTACTTATTCCCCGTCCACAAGGGAAACATGAGGAAAACTATCCTATTTATGATCTCAAATTAGATGCAATTATCTTTACGCTAAAATTATAGCGACATTATTGTATGGGTAGCAATCTCCATATACTCAGATCGTAAGAGCACCTAATGTGTTTGCACCCAGATAGGGTTAAACATAAGACAAAGATGTCAGGTTGAGTTATGAGGAAGGAAGAGCTAACATAGTATTGGATACCATGATAAGAAATACCTGTCTAATGGACAAGGACATGATACGCAAGAAAACGACCATTATATGCGGGCCGTCAGACATAATCATATCGACGGAAAAGTAGACGAGTAGAATTATGAGTTTAGACTCGATGCTAATGGGAAAATTAGATTGAGAAATAGACTACACATTAATAATAGTAGTCCAGGCCATGCGAGAAAATACTTTATAGGAAGCAGATGCCAAAAGCTATCGCAGTGGATATGTAAATCTGATTTGTGTCAAGATTTCGAAGACAAGTGCAAGACGCACTAAGTACCAAACTGCATCTCAGTATTATACTTCACCATCAGACCAAAGGTCAGTTTGGAACTAACAATATAGACACTTGAGGGTATACCGTGAGCATGTGCATTAGATTTCAAGAGAAGCTGGAGAGACAATAATATCTAATCGAGTTCGCATATAATGAAAGATACCACACGACGATTATGGTACCCCTGTTCCCAGAATTAAGGGAAGACCATGTAGAACACTATCACATTGAAATGAGGTCAGCAAGAACTTGATGTGCACATGACTTCATAAAAGCATGTACAATACATTAAGAAGAACGAAAAGGGGCAAATTGAGCCCTAAAGTTGTTGGGTATACAGCTTTCAGGGCGAGTGGGCCCATATCTCATAGGTTCAGTATACCTAAAAAATTGGGAAAAGAGATGATGTACTTCATATCTCCCAATCAAGTATATATATATATATATATATATATATACCTTATCTAACAAAAATATTATAGCTTGGGAGGCTAGAACTGAATCCAGTTATGAGACCCGCGTAAACTCTTAAAAGAGCTCACGAGACAAGGACTAGAGAAAACATGACTAAACCCATCAAGATGGTTAAGATCCTCTAGTCAGATCACAATGTGGAAGAGACCACACGAGAGCTAGAATACTCCATGAGAGCTAACATCTTGTACCTATTGTTTTAAGATGTAGTAATTGTACTTACGTGGGCGTAATCCATTTTAAGGGGGGTAGAGCGTAAAATCGCTTAATGAATGTTTTACGTATTGAGTACGTAAATCATTGTATGCATAATACAAGTTATACGAATGTGGTTAATTACTTGAAGTAAAGTAATGTTGTAATATTTTATATGCACGTTCACATAAACATATGTTTATGTTAATTTGCGCCAATGAACGTGAATAGGAACACAGAACATAAAAGAATGTTCTTACTTTGGTTTGTGGTTACTTTCACACAAAAGAATGTGAATACCAGACATAGAATATGTCTACCTTGTTAGCTTCGGTTTGATAATACAAGTAAAGAGGAGTAGAAACTCCAATGGTATATGACACAGTATGAAGCCAAGTGTGGCGGTACTGTGATATGTGAATCACTATGAAACCGATGTGGAGCCTAGTAGGAATTGACTCCTTGGGAATTTGATTGGCATTAATTAATGAAACCTAGTTCCATAGGTTGTGATTAATTCATTATGCCTATGACTAGATTTATTATACTATTGTTGCTTGTGTATTGATTAATCATAAGGTGGAAAGAATTACGAAAAGATAATAATCGGAATTTGTTAAGTTATGTGATTGGATAAAATGGACGTGGAACGTTGAACTTAATCCTGATCAGATCAAGGGAAACTGAAACACAAATTAGGGGTGGAAGGATAGTTCAACACTAACACTGATCACATCGGGGTTGGATGATTCCCGAAACTCCCTACAAGTGGACACAGTTATGAGTAGGTAATGAGCTTGGGTTTGTGAAAGTGTGGATAGAGTGAAGTGACATGGGAGCAATTGTTATGTATGGTGAATGATATATTGCTAATGGGATATTATTAGTAATGATGCCATGAATGTTGGCTTTGTGATAAGTATGCACAATGTGAAATAACATAAATTGTGGCATTGTATCTAGTAGATATATGCAGGATAGGTGTAGAACCTATCGGGACTTGATCCCTAGAATGAACTAACGGGGGTAACCTAGTGGAAGTTGATTCCATAGGACCATTGGATTGAGAGAGATGACTTGGGGACGAAGTCCTTTAAGGGGGGTAGATTGAAATACCCCCTAAGTATTACATGATTTAATTAAGGGTTAATCATTGAATATAGAGGCTAATGAGCCCTAAAATGATTGAGGAATAAACTAACCTCCATATATATATATATATATATATATATTAGTCCAAAGGGTTATTAAACCCCTCATGAAATATTGGACTAAACAGAGAGTAGTTATAGGGAGAAAATCAACTGAAATATCCCAAACATCAATTATCCTAGTTAATAATAAATTAATTAAATAAGGGTGTTTAAAGAAAGGTAAATATCCTTAAATAAGTAAAAAGGAACAATAGGATATTAATGATCTTAAGGAGGTTGAAAGAGTTTATTTAACCATAAATGTACATTTATATAAACGTATGTACGGGTAAAAAAGGGAATTGTTAAACACCTTAAAAAGAGAAATAAAATAGCAACCATGATATTATGTAATGTACATAGTATAATGTACAAGAAGGTACATAAAACAATGTTATGAATTAATATTATAACATTCTAGAATTAAATAGCAACCCCGAGCATTTACAAAATTAATTAACGGTTTGAAAACCGACAAAAGTCAACTGGGCTAAAATATTCTTGCGTTGGGCCATTGGGCTGATCCATAAGCAAGTAAGACAAAAAAAAGTATGTGGGCCGACCAGCCCATTAGAGAGCCAGCCGATCCATTCTCTCTTCTCTTTACTCACGGTAATTTCCAACCCTAACTGGAACAAGAAACATATATGCTCGGCGCCTCCCTTCATTCATCTTCATTCTCTTCTTACTTCCAAACCCCAATCAGGTAAAGAAGGAACATACATGCGTTACCTCCTCTCTTTTGTTCTCTCTTTCTCTCTGAAGTAACCTTAGCTAGTGAATATGCTCTACACCTTCTTTTCCATTCTTCCTCTACAATACTAAGCTAAAAAAGAGGAAACAACTCTTCCTCCTCCCTAAATGAAACCGAAATCAATTTCCATTCTCTACCCCGATTTTCCTCTCAATCAACCATAAAATCTTATGTTTCTGCATCCCAAGTGTAGATCTAGAGAGTAGCTTAACTTTGAGCCCGATTTGGCTACGTTTGGTGATGTTTTGGGAAATAGCAACCGAAAATGAAGAGATGAGTGAGATTTTCGGTTCCAAAGGTTGAATATTGAAGGGGAGGAGATGGAGGTGTTTCTTCCTAGCATAACCAAAGGTTTCAAGGGGTAAGAACCCTACAGTTCTTGTGAATTTTTCTGGCTTTCAATATTAATCGACTCATTTTTGCTCCTGTACTAAACTTTAATCTTTGTTTTCACTCTGTGCTTCCCTTGTGGGAGCGTCCATTTTCAAACCACTATCTTATGTTAATTCACATCAGATTGGGTTTTAGGTCCACTTATAACCTAAGGTTAATAACTATGTCATAAAAACATTAATGATTAAAACCTAAGCTAGCTCACTAGAATCTATTACGAGTCGCTACCTAATTTTAACCAACGATAAATTAGGAAAGGTAGAGTTTGGGTTTTGGGCTTGGTATTCGATTTTTCTGGATTCAAAGTACTTTCACTACCCTTCTAAGTCATTTTTCCTCTACTTATGTTGTTTACGGCTTTTTACGAAGTTGGTTTACCTAAAGTGCGCGAGTTTCTAATTTATTTTGTGTTTTTTGACATTTTTTAACTCAAAATTTAAGTGAAAATTAATCAAATTACGGTTCCAAAGGCCGAATTAGTTCAAATATTTACCTTTGTCTATGGCCACGACCTAATGTCCGAACCCATGGAGCCTAACTAACCTAATTGATCAAAAAAGTCAAAATTACAAAAAAACAAAATTTTGAAAAGTATGGGGCCACAAACAAGGCATCCGTGGGCCCGGACATAAGTTAAGAAAACCTAAAAATTTTGAAAAATTAAATCCTGCCACCATCCGAGGCTGTCCGTAGCCACGGATGGGCTCGGACAGATTGTTTGAGGGCTCAGACTAGCCATGGACGGTGGCGTTCGTGCACTTCCCGATGATGTTTTTGGCTCAATTTTTATGAAGACGTAGCTTGAAAGATTCCCAGTACATTAGTGATTGATTGATCTCAAATTAACTTTAAATTAAAGTGAAATACCCCGTAATTAAAAACAGTGATTAATTAGGCTAATTATAATGTTAAAGGCTTAATTACACTTAAATAAACATGAGGGAACAAATCCCGAAGAAAACGGACCTTTAAAATGGGTTAAAAGCATAAACGAACCTTAAAGCGCGTTTTTCGAGGAAACCAGGAAAACACGACTTTAAGCGAGTCAAATAGACTCGTAACGATATTGGTCAACCAAATAGTCATTAATAGACAATAATAAAGGTTGGGAACCAATAAAATTAATTAAACGAGAAAATTCTGGAAAACGGGTTCCGGTTAGTAAAACTGTCAAAACCAGAAAGTTGTGGGGTGAGAATGCAAATAAGCAAAGTTAGTGTGTCCACTTTGCAAATAAAAAAAATTAAAAATCTGTGTGTGTGCATATGGGGGCCGGCCAGCCTTCCCCTCTCACTCACTCTCTTTATTATTTGTAACTCACAAAAGGACAAAGGAATAAAGAAAGGAAAAAGAAACTCTCTCTCCTACCACACTCCTTCTCTCACGTTTTTTTCCCCCAGCCTGCACTCTCTCTTCTTCCTCAAGCTTGCCATGGAGATTTTGTAAGCTCCTTACAGCCCTCTTCTTCTCTCCCATTTTTGAAGGCTCAAAACTACTCCAAATGTAATAAAAACTGTACCGTTGAATTCCCATTGCCAAGGAGAACACTTTCCTCCTTTAAAAAATCCAAAAGCTCAAGTTTTGTTTTTATGGGTGGAGGCCATTTGAAGATTTGGGTCCACCATTAGAAGCACCTGCACCTCCTTGTCATTTTGAGGTAAAAATATTCTTGAAAACCTATCTTTTTTTCTAGCCCTTGTTGGCAAAACGAAAATTCAACTAAACCCTTGGTTGGTGTCTTTTGCTCTAGCCGATTTTGGCTTCATTTTGGGTGTTGGAATCTTGCCTTGGTTGCTGAACACCACTCCATCCATCCATTGGAAGGTAATGCTTCATTCTAAACCTTAAACAAGCTTAAACCCTAGATTGGTAAAGATAGTCTTCTAAGTAGTTGTGTATGTTGATATGGGCTGTAGCATTTGGTGTGTGAATCTCATTGGGACCGAGAACAAGAGAGAAATAAAGAAGGAAGAAGAAAGGAAAGGAAAGAAAGAAAAAACTAGCAAGACAAGGTAAATACCCTTACCTTGAGTTAGTTGTGTATTGTATTGTAACAGTTTTTGTGTAGTAAAAATGGGTAATGTATCGAGTAATGAGTAATAAGTATGTTGTAGTATAATGAGGAATGATAAGAAACAGTTTTGAAGTTTTTAAATGGTGTTTAAAAGCTTGGGGAAACATTGGGTAGTGAATGTGTATGTGCAGGAATTTATTGTATTGTAGTGGAGTTGGAATGTGTGTATAATGTATTGGATAAACAGGTTGTGTGGTTGAGCATTTGTGACCTGAAATAATGTGTGGGTAATGTTAAAAATATAGGGGAGACTATGTCCAAATTTTGCTAGAAACTAAAGGACTTAAGTGTTTAAGAAGAGAAAGTAACCTAGGTGATAGCTAGGTACATTTGGAGAGGCTAAAATGAGTAGCTTAGTATCTTGAAACAGACTTGGATATGAGTTTGTTAATGGTATGGAACTAGGATGTGAGTTAATGTACTTTGGATGCTAGGAGTAGCATTAGTTGAGGAAGTATTGAGAGGTAAAAGAGAGTTTAAAAATCTGTAGCAAGTGAGGAGTAAAAACTGATGTGAGTGTTGGAATGAAATGAGGAAAAGATGTAAAAGTGTATCTTGGATTGAGTAATAAGGTTAATGGATGAATTAAGGTGATTTAGAGGGTTTAATTAGTGCTAAACCATGTGGGGAAGTATTGGTAAAGATTGGGGAAGCAATGGGAAAGTAAAACACCCAAAACCAAAATTTAAAACTGAAGTACTGGGCCGGACCGACCTTGGGACCGAACTTGCAAGGTCGGTCGAGCCCAGAATTACAAAGACGGAAACCTTCTGGAATGGACCGACCTTGGGACCGGACTTGCAAGGTCGGTCGGACCAGAAAATTTTCCGTCTGAAACTACTGGAATGGACCGACCTTGGGACCGGACTTGCAAGGTCGGTCGGCCAGAAAAATTCCCGTAATGAAAGCTACTGGAATGGACCGACCTTACGACCGGACTTGCAAGGTCGGTCAGACTAAAAGTTTCACGTAAGAAACTTACTGGAATGGACCGACCTTGGGACCGGACTTGCAAGGTCGGTCGAGCCTAGAATTTTGCCGTTATGTAACACACTGACTTCGACCGACCCTGGGACCGACCTTGGGCAAGGTTGGTCGAGTCAAAACAATTTTTTTTTTATTTATATGATTATAGTAATCATATATATATATATACCTATATACATATATGCATATATATGTAGTAGTACACTATAAATGAAGTAGTAAAGGTAAGAAAGTAAGTACATGAGTAAGAAAGCAAGAATAAGAGGTAATGAGAAAAAAATGGGTTTAATAATCAAGTATGAATGTAAAGGAGTAGTAACTATACATTAGGAGTACAAATGAAAGGAACATGTTGGATCAATAATAGATCATTGATCATACAACTTCATGTATGTATAGGAATCAAATAGTTGAGCTCCAAAGGAACCGGTAGTACGAATACGACGGTGAACGGTATGATTTCTTCATGCCCTGTATCCTAACTTGGTTACCCCGATTTGTGTGCTTATGTGATCACCAATAAGATAATTGCACGAATCGGACTTATATTACACTTAATCGTGATTGAACTATATTGTTCTTGTTATATGCTCTTGAACATTTAGTTTGTATAATTCATGAAATGAATGAATGAGAATGAAGTGTATGTGTACATGATGAGTACTTGTGTATTGCATTGATGTATGGGAAAGAAGTAATGACTTCTACTAATTCCTAACAATCTAACTTCTGACATGAGTAATGAGTAAAATGGAATGAGTAGAAGTCCGATATAGTTTCAGCCACGCGTGAGGATAAGGAAACACAAGAGGTTGGATCCGAATCCTGGCTGTAATCTTTCCATGGACCAAATCCCTTGAATGGGTAGCATCCTGGATTAGTGGGCCACCCTAAAGCCGGTGGTGGGATGTAGTAATCCCTGCCCGGAGGTCATACCGACTTAACTTGAGTAAAGTAAGTAAGAAGTAAGTATTGTATGTGTATCGGTTTTGACTATTGTAAGTCATTGACCTTGAGTAAAAGAGTATTGAACACCCGATTAACCCGGGTGTGTAATGAAGCTAACAGGACTTATGTATGTATTGGAGAAGTGTATCTTCGTATTGCGGTGAGTACTCGGTAAGTATGAATGGTTGACTTGTAACGTCTTCCTGGCATGTGTTGTATGTATGTATGTATGGATGTCTTGTGAAATGGATGTATTGAATTGTATTGTGTAAAGCATGTATGTATGTATGAATGAAACGAACCGCATGTATTCGACCAAATAGTTGGCGTACCCTCGCTAGTACGTGGGGTATGCGGTTATCATATGCAGCGTAAGCTGACCCCATAGGGGGAATGTTTTTATTCTACAGGTACCCGCGAGGCGTGATGGTCAAGTAAGGATCGGAATGAATTCTTTTGGGGTAGTTAGTAGATTGGAACGGTGTACCGAGTTGTACACGGCTAAGGCCTTTTTGTGTAGCCGGTGTACCATGTGGTACACCTTTTTGGATAATGAATTATGATTGGATAGAAAGGAGTAGATGTATAAACTCTTAATTTTTGGGAATAGTCTTGGAATGTAATTCATATACTTTAGATACTCGGTAATCAACGTGTAAGTAAGTATTGGGTATTGTAAGGTAACTTAATATGTATTCGGTATATTCTAATCATCAAACCGTTACGGTAAGTAGTAGTAGCCTTGTTAGTCTTGGATGGCTAACGGCGTTGTATCACCCGCCGGGAGTAAGTAAGTATTCCGCTGCGAGTAAGGTAATTATGGGAATGATTAGAGGATAATGAAAGGATTAACGGTTGGGGTGTTACATAAAGCCAAAACTTAAAGAACAAGTTACTAGGCAGAAACAAAAACAAATAGCAACTCAGAAGCAGGAAAGGGTCAGTTCGAACCCAAATTTTAACAGAGAGCTAATGAAACTGTGGGAAGTTAGAAAAATAGAATTCTAACCTGTTTTAACTTCAGAATTGATGGGATCCTTCACGTCAGGATTCTTCGGAAGCCTCGTTGATGCCGGTTCCGGATTAGATTCGACCTGAGCTTTTGACTACTAGTGATTGGTGGTGTTCCTCACGTTTTGAGGGTGATTTTGGGGCTATTTGATGATTGTAATAGCGATGGGAGTTGGAAAACATGTTTTTGTGGTGATTTCAGTGAATTTTTGGTTAGATTTCGATGCTCAGGAGTTGAAAAATGTGAGAGGTTTGAGACGGTTGGGAATTGTGATTGTAACACCCCAACTACTAACAACACACTTAACAACACCTTGTAGCGGAAATCACAACTCACAACATAACTTAATTCCTTGGTGTTATACGCCGTTAGCCACCCACGTGGCTAACAAGGCTAACATACATACATTGTACCGGTCTGATGGACTAGACTCCCGAGCAACTACACATTAATCCCGTTCCATGTCAACATTCATTATACACTTACATTACAACTGTACCGAGTAATTACCAACTAACGCCGACACAATTTCGGTCTTACTACACCTACAGCACATCCACAATTTTCAGGACTACCCACATACAAGCAACTACCCCGTCCTACTCTCGAACGGCTTCCAGTTCCTTATACCTGAAACAGGAAAAGAAGAAAAGGGTGGCCCCCAAGGGGCTCAGCACCTTTGCTGGTATGGTAATCCCGCAGCCCGCATGCTACCGGGCCACGTACAACTAATTGTCGTCTTAGCATGCGGTTGATTTTATTTAAAACATGCACACATTACACACATACATCATGCTTAAAAACACACATCCGTTAACAGAACACAAACACAAGGTTAGCACACACAACATAACAACACATTTCACTTAATAACCTACACAAACTTAATTCCATTCTTCTTAGAGAACATAAACTTTACTTGGGGAGTGCCGGGGTGATATAACCCCGAGCACAACATACATACATTTTCTTTACTTAGGTGTGGCGGCCTCATATAGGACCGATCACACCTTACACAATTTCCCCTAACTCCAATAATGATGAGGTAGGTAAGCCTTGGTTAAGCTTGTGGGTGGTTGTAATTCAAGGAGGAAAAACAACCGTAACATAATAAAGAGGGAGTCGAAGCGAACTTAGGCATCGACACCCTACCAACATTAAACATGATTTCCCCCCTACCCGATTGGAAGTTGGGTAGGTAAGCTTTGGTTAAGCTAATGGGAGGTCACAATCCAATGAAGGAAAACAACCCTAACATAACAGGATGGGAGTTAATTCACATATATACATCAACTCCCAAACAATACGCGCGACCGGAACGACCGGATTCCTCACCATACATAACATATACATATTAGTTAAAGGTTCCTTTATGAAACTCATCACATACATCACATAGTGTTACTAACTCCGTTAGACCAGAAGGGGAGTAACATCCCTTTTTAACAAACATGGATAACTATATCCGATAGCAACAACACACAAAACAAAGTCACAACATACACAAACGCATGGATAGCCGTAGTTAGAACGTTCCCATGGGTTGGGACGTTTATTCCGAATACCGATCTCTTATGTGAACCTAAGGTCGGTTAACTATTATTTAACTCATAATTAGGGTTAAGCGGTATCGGAATTAATTACGCCACAATAATGAATTACTATAAACTCATTTCATGCTTTATCTTGCAAGGTGGCAAACACACAGAAAAACACATTGGCATACAAGCCGGTGTAACCCGGTAGGACACAGGTTGCAAGAAAACCATACCTTACACCTTGGGTTACTCTACCGTGTTCCCGAGGGTTCACTCCAACGCGTCATCTCACGCTCCCCGGGTAGTTTTTGAACAACTGATAACATTTCAAATGTTTTTTAACAACAAAGTCTTACAGTATGTAAACTTATATTATTCTCATACTTACCCCGTTATCCCGTTATTTCGGTTTAACTTAGTGTACTTAATTCCTTAACTTACTCACTCACTTCCAACACTTGTTTATACCCCTTAGGACCTTTATAGGTCACCAAACAACTCCTAAACATCATCCAAGACCAATACCCATCAATCCCCCACCTTTTAGCCACTTAAAAACACATACGGGTGAATTCTGGGGGTGGTCCGGGACCTGGTCCGGACCCTAGGTCCCGGACCAACACTGCTGTTCGGTCTCGGCCTTTTTAATAGGGGTGGTCCGGGACTTCATGCAAGTCCTAAGTCCCGGACCATTCTAGGCAAAAAACTCTCGGGGGTATTTAAGGGGGTGGTCCGGTACTTTGTACATAACCTAAGTACCGGACCAAGTCTTGCAAAAATCCTCGACCCCTTTTTGATATGTGGTCCGGGACTTCAACCATTAACTAAGTCCCGGACCAAAGCTACAAAAATGCTCCTTATGCGTTTTCAAGCCTTGTTCAACTTGTTCTCTTCACCCATTGTTGTCCCTACCCTCCTACATGTAATTAGATATATTCTAACACTAGTATGACCTCTTAAACTTGCTTAAATCATCATCTCAACTTGTTACCCAATTCTTGATTGAATTCAACAAAACCAAATCCCCACATCTTGCAATTTGCATCCTTAGGCATTTCTAACTCCTTCTTGCTTGTTTTTATCCCTTACCAACTTCACCAAAACCATCAATGACCATCACAAATCATTCCTACATAAATGTACTTCTACAACCCACATTCACTCCATGTTTCACAATTTTATAAACACTAACTCTTTTCTCGCATTTCTAAACTCCTCCTATGTAAATTGCTACAGATTTTCATCCTTCTCTTCCTAGCCTCCCAAATGCCATTTCAAGGCTATTTAAACCTCTCTACTCAACACTACAACACCAAGGTTCTCCCATTCACCAAGCCAACATCAAAACACTCATTTTCTACTAAAATTTCGCCATAACCTCCCCATAAACCTTACATGTCCACATTCACCAATTTTCACCATTTACATTCCTAATCTAACCACACCCTTAAAGGGTCCTACCAGCACATAATAAATCCTCAAAGTCCATCAACAATAACATAACTCCAAAATTCTCAATAACCACAATATGGCCACAACTCGAAACACTTGGCTCCAAGGCCCTTTGATTCACAATTAATTTCACAAATCCCTCAATCAACTAAACACATGACTTTCCACATTTTGGGTTCATCATTCAATTTAACCCATCCCAAATTCTTAAACAACCAAGATAGTTATTAAGGTAGTTTTCTTACCTTAAATTCACAAGTCTCCTTAATTCACCTCTTGCTCCTCATCTTCTCCAAAATCGGTTAAGAGGGTATGGAGTTTCCAACTCCATCCCAACATCCAAGAACACAAAAACATACTTAATTAATTATCTAAACCCTTGGAATATCTCAATTCAATAAAAGGGCTAGAACACAAAGTTAGGGTTTACCTTTTTGAAGTTTATAAGAGGAACTCTCACCCTTGAATCAAGAAGGAAATTACTCCACCATTGAAGGGTCAATTTGGAGCTCAAGAACAAGAAGGAAAACAAGGTATCAAAAATGGTGAAAAATCGATTACACCATGAGATGAAGGAAAGATGACTTTTTCTTGGAAATTTTTACCTTAGAAGGAAGAGGAGACTCCAAGCTTCACATTGGTGCCATTTTCTCTTCAAATGGGGAAAACCCATGGAGGTCAACTTCATTATTTTTGGATTTTGAAAAAAGAGGGAAGAGTATAGCTTGAAGAGAGGATCGCAAATATGTAGTTATTTTTGTGATTTAAGCTTGGAACTAGCTTGGACAAGGAGGAGAAGTGGAGGAGGCCATGGGGCTCCATTGTCGTTCTGCACAGCGAGAGGGAGGAGAAAAAAAACGATGGGAGGAAGAAAGAGAGGAAAGAGAGGAAAGAGAGAAGGGAAAAGAAAATAAAGGAGGAGAGAGAGTGTGGGTGGGGGTATAAGTTACTTTTTATTTTATTTCTTTTTGACTTATTTAACTAGCTAACTAGTCAAGAGTGTGAGAGAGCTAATTAACATATTAAAACCGGCCCCTTACAGTAACACATGCTGGAGCGTTTTTTATTTTTTTACAGAAACGCTCGTTTATTTACCCGGTTTTAGCACTATTCGCTAACCGGGTCCGTTTTCTGGAATTTTCTCGTTTAATTAATTTTAATGGTTATTATACTCCCATTAATGTTTATTTATAGTTATATGATCAACTATAATTTTTACGGGGTCTTTTGACCATTTAAAGTCACGTTTTCGGGTTTTCTCGAAAAACGCGCTTTAGACTCCGTTAGCGTTTTAACACATTATTTGGATCCGTTTTCTTCCGGAATTTTTTCCCACATGTTCTTAGTATGTATTTAGGGTATAAAAATATATTTATAACCCTAGTGAAGGTTATATGCCTCCTAAAATAATTAAATATGCGTTTTCATGTTTTGTGTCTTTTACGCATTTTCTTTTTCTTTTGGGTTTTTATTTCTTCACCAATGATCTTAAGGACTTAATTAGCCTTAGAAAATCATAATTACACAATTAATTAACACATTAAAGTTTGGGGTATTTCAGTGATTGTTTAAGGTTCTTGAAGTTCTGATTTAATGAAGAGAAAATATCCCTTATATAAGCAACACTAAAGATGTTGTAAACTCGATAAAAACCGAAGTTTACCAGGATTTGGTCGGGTGACATCTGGAAAGAATCTGGCTACGAAATTTTACCAGCATGTTCAGGAAGATGTTTCTGATTTTTATAAGGGAAAATTGGAATTTTTGGATAAAGGAATATTTTTAAACTCAATTTCTCATCATATATGTTCAGAAATTACTGGAAACATATTGAAAATCCAAAAATTTGAAATTCCAAAGCCATTTTGCTCTAAATGTCATCTTTTATCATGTGTCAAAATTTCAAAGCATTTTGAGTTTATTTGAGTCTTTTTCCGAGGAGAGAGAAAGCTTACCAAATGGCTTTGGAGCCCTGAAAATTACGAAAACACCCATCGTGATGACCAGGCTGTCGCCAATGTCCTGAGACGTGCTAATCAACCAGGGATTTTGTGTCCTTTGACTAAATGACCCTTTATAGTCCTTGTGCCTTAAGAAACTCTCTTTCAGGGAGAAATATTTTGGGTATAATAGATTGCCCCCCGTCAGCTAGACTTTGGAATTAAGGTGAAAAAACTAGTTGATTCTTGAGTGACATCCCAACATTTTACCCCGACTTTAGTAAGTCTACTCCCTTTTTCAAAATGCTACCAAAGATCCTTGATTATGCCGAGCTATTTTAAGGTGCTGGCTACCTGAAGAAAGAACTTGGGAATTTTGGAGCTATTCGAAGGCACCAACTTCCTAGGTTTTGCCAAGCTATTCTAAGCCGCTGACTATCTAAAACGATGAAATATTGTCAAGCTACTCTTAGGCGCTGACTACCTAAAACTGAATTCTAATTTGTTAGGCTATTCTAAGGCACCAACTACCAAGAATGTGAAAAGTTGAGGGTTTTGTCGAGCTATTCTAAGGCGTTGACTACCTGCGCTGAAAACTGAAGAATGAATTGACTATACTGAGCACCTAAGGTATCGGGAACCTAGAAGTGAATGAAATACACCGAGAATTCTAAGGTGTTGGGAACCTAAAAGTGGATGAAATATGCCAAGCATTCTAAGGTGTCGGGAACCTAAAACAAAATGAAATACACCAAGAATTATAAGGTGTTGGGAACCTAAAAATGAAATGAAATACGCCGAACATTATAAGGTGTCGGAACATAAAAATGAAATGAAATATTCCGAGCATTTTAGGTGTCCGGAACCTAAAAGCGAAATGAAATACGCCGAGCATCTAAGATGTTGGGAACCTGTGAATGAATGAAGTGCAAATGTTGATGATATGCGAATGTTATGCAGATGAAGATGATATGAGGATGATATTCAAATGATGTTCGGTGCATCTGGGGACCGAAACTCGTGCCAATGCTCCTGGTTGGACCCAATGTGGACTTATTGTTTTTGCCCCCCAAACCGGTGTGCAGGGATAACTCCTGGTATATACCCCGGGGACTTATTGCCTTCACCCACCATTTGTTAATCCCAAAATAAATTGACATAACACATGAGGATTTATTGCATCACCTCGCCAACTTTTAGCCCAGGCTTATGACAAGCCTGGGTAATGCAAGTTAGGACTTATTACGTGCTTGAATGAATGATATGAAATGCTTCATGATGCAATGTGTTTGATGAATAATGTGACCTGGGTGCATCTAGAGACCGGAACCTGTTCCAAAGTTTTTGAAATGCAAATGTTAAAGGTTGAGGATTGAGAGTGCCAAACTTGGAGAATGCCAAAAAGTGGGTAGGGCTTATGAAGAGCCTAAATGAATGTAGGTAAAACTTATTACGTGCCTGAATGAATGATGAGCCTATGTGAATGAAGGTAGAACTTATTATGAACCTAAATGAATGTGGATAGGACTTATGACGAGCTTATATGATTGAAGGTAGATCTTATTACAATCCTAAATGAATGTGGATAGGACTTATGACGAGCCTATGTGAATGAAGGTAGGACTTATTACGAGCCTAAATGAAAGTGGTCAGGACATATGACGAGCCTATATGAATGCGGGTAGGACTTATTACGAGCCTAAATGAATGTGGATAGGACTTATGACCAGCCTATTGCACGGGTTAAAACGTATTACAACAAGTGTACTGGTCTGTCGTAGCAAGTTTTTTTAGAAACTATTCCCTAGATTATCGAACCAAAGGAGGTTGTGTCTAGTTTGAGTCTTTAATCTAAGTAACTAATAAACTAAGAAAAAATAACAACAATAATTAGGGGTTGGTATGTATAAACTAAATAAATAATCAAAATGAAAACAATAAAAAGATGATCTTCTAAACAATTATAGAAAGCGAATCCTCGTTTAGTATTTCTCCCTAGGTTATCAATTCCCTTCCTGAGTGCGTTCTAAATTATAGACTGCAACCTCAGATCGAAATTAATCTAAAACCAGTTTCCCGCAAGATAGATTTTATCTAGCAATTCTCAAATCCTAACTCTCATTACGAATTTACAAATTAACTAGAAGTGTTAACGATTCATCTGGTTTCTAGTAAGCTAATCCCCAGGAATTGCCATCTCAAGTTTCACTGGTAATATTCCTATGGTCTAATGAATGCCGCAGTTCTCACTTGTAAGCAATTCATACCAAATAAACTCAAGCAATATTTAATCACAAGAGAATTCAATAATAAAGAAGGAATAAAACTACAATCTGTATAGAATTTATATTTAACAACTGAGGAAGCAAAATAATAAAATAGTTGTCCATAGCAAACCAGAATTCTAACGACTACTCATACATCAGAGACAAATATATAATAACAATAATAAAGAGATTATAAAACATCATACAACTGTAGCACGATGACGAATTCGGTCTCTGTCTTCTGCTCCGGTCTGTCAAAACTGTATGTTGTCTCCCCCACTGTTTATCTCGTGTGCGGCTAGGGTTAGAAAAATAATAATCTCCTTTCTCTAATATCAAAAGTATATATAAATATATATACTGCTCTCGTGTGATAAAATATCGCCGCCATCCAATACTGCTAATATGTCAGTAAAACTGGGTCCAGGCGGACGTCTTCTTACACATATGAGTCAACTAACAATGATGAGCCGATATTTTGGTTGCTGCTGTTACGTGCTGTACATTCTCCTTGCTTTACTTCAGCTATATCTCTGCACGTATGTCACCGACTTTTCTCTTATGTGTATCATTACATAGATGCATGAGGAGTCGGCCCATCTTGACTCTATCATGTGCCACCTCAACTGTCCATATCAGCTTCTGTTCACACAAATGCAAGTGCGTGTCCCAATCTGCTTCTCGTTCTTATATTAAAAACGCGGCACAAGATTCTGTAGTGGTCTGGGTTGAAAAGATTTAGCAGACTCGGGAGAAGAATCCACCCGCAAGAACAAGAACAAGATGACGAGACTCGGGAAGGAAAACCCAACGTGGAATGCTTCTCTTATTTGACTGAGTAAAAGCGTCAGAAAGGAGTGAATTACAAGGAGTCAATAGACTGATATAAATACAAAATAAAAGAGCCGTTAAGCCCCCCGTTTAACTAAGCTATTATAACATAAATATAAGATACACCAGAAACTATAAGTTACACCAGCTTACACCAGCATACTACTCTAACATGCCCCCTCAAAACTGACATCTCATGTGTGTTTTGAAACCGTATGACCAGAACCCAGCTCAGCCACACCCAGCTGTCGTAGAAGCACTGGATAACTCCTTCCAGGTAAGACCTTGGTTAGCAGGTCAGCAAGTTGTGAGTGTGCGGGAACAAACTGAATGCTGATCAATCCTTCTTGCAGCTGCTGTCGAACATAGTGAATGTCCAGTTCGATATGCTTAGTCCTTTCGTGCAAAATAGGATTCCTAGCAATGTAAACTGCTGACTGGCTGTCTGATTTCACCGGGACAGGTCTGATCCCTTCAACACCAAGTTTTGATAACAACCTAGTCAACCAGGCTATCTCTGCCGTTACTTGTCTCATTGACCGGTATTCTGATTCAGCCGAAGACAAGGCCACGGTTGTCTGCTTCTTGGACTTCCATGAGAGAGGACTCCCACCGAATTGAATAAAGTACCCACTGACGGATCTCCTTGTATTAGGACAGCTTGCCCAGTCTGCATCACAAAATGCAGTGAGATCAAAAGTGTGCTTCTTATTAAATAACAGTCCATAACTTAGAGTACCAGAGATATAACTCAAAGTATGTAGAGCAGCATCATAGTGTATGTCAGTAGGTTTTTCAAGAAATTGACTAAGAACTTGTATTGAAAAGCAGAGATCGGGTCGACTATGTGACAGAAAACTGAGTTTTCCTACCAATCTTCTATAAACAGAAGGATCCTGAAGCGGTTCCCCCCGGTTCTTATACAACTTTCTGTTTAATTCCAGAGGACCTGCTGCTGTTTTTCTATCTTGACATCCAAATTCAACTATCAACTCCCTTGCATAATTACTTTGTGTAAGGACTACACCCTGAGCAGTATACAGAAATTTCATTCCAAGAAAACATGATATGTTGCCTAGATCTTTAATCCGAAACTCACTATTTAGCTTCTCTTTAACTTCCTTAATTAATTCAGAGTTGTCACCAGTCAAGAGAATATCATCTACGTATACAACCAAGTAGCAAACCTTACCATCAGAATTATTGGTGAAGAGAGAATAGTCATTAACAGATTGAACAAAACCAAGGTTCTTAAGGAAAACACTTAGCCTTTGGTGCCACTGCCTTGAGGCTTGTTTCAGCCCGTACAAAGATTTCTTAAGGAGACAAACTTTATTGGTATTACTTACTTCATACCCCTCAGGCAGTTCCATAAACACTTCTTCCTCAAGTTCTTCATGCAAAAACGCGTTGTTAACATCAAGCTGACTAACTATCCAACCTTTCTTGACAGCAATAATGACTAAGGCTTTAACTGTGGTGAATTTAACCACTGGTGAAAACGTCTCCTGATAATCTATTCTGTATTTTTGGGTAAATCCCTTTGCCACTAGCCTCGCCTTGCATCTTTCCAAGATACCATCTGCCCTATATTTATACTTAAACACCCATTTACACTTTACGGGCCTCTTGCCCTTTGGAAGGTCAACTAAAACCCAAGTTTTATTTTTATCTAAACCCTTAAATTCTTCCTTAATGGCATCTCTCCATCTAGCTTCCTTTACTGCTTGTTCAAAACAACTAGGTTCTATTTCCTTAACATGAGTGTTTTCAGTTTTACCAGTAAAGAGACAAACAGAATCTAAAGGGCAGAGAGAGCAAAGTAGACTATCACTATCATCTGTGGACACGAAGTTTAAATCATTCAAACTGCCAGACTCAGAAGCAAGGTTTACACTAGCAGCAGCACTGATTCTATCAGACAGTATATTTGCAAAGGAATCAGAGGTAAGATCAAGTATAAACTTCCCTGTTGAGTTGCTAGAAGCTTGCCCAACTTCAAAATCCTTAAGGTATGCTGGTGTGTGTCTTTGTCTCAGCGACCTCCTTAGGTGAATTTCCTCTGTTGGCTGTTGTTCTTCATGCACGATATCCTCTGTTGGCTGTTGTTCTTCATGCACGATATCGTCTATCTGTGTTACCTGTACTTCCTCTTGATTTCTGTCAGTGTTGATATTGGTTCTGTTACTCTGTACATGAGGCAATGGGCCTAGTTCCTGAAAATCTTCTTCATAAACCTCAGGAAAAACTGTTAGTTCATCATTATTCGTGTACCCAGAAGGCAGCTGTAAGGAGGTATCCTTGTTCAGGTTTTCTTCAATTCTTTCAGCAGAATATTTAAAAGGAAAAATGTTTTCGTGAAATACAACATCCCTGTTGTATATCACCCTTTTTATCCATGTCATATATCTTATACCCTTTCTTGCTATGAGAATAACCAATAAATATTCCTTTCACACATCTTGATGAAAATTTATCATGCTGGTTGTGATTTATCTTATCAAAACATAAACACCCGAAGCATTTAAGATGTGTATAGTCAGGTTTATCTCCAAACATTATTTCAAAAGGAGTTCTTCCTCCCAGAGATGAAAGAGGCATTCTATTTATCAAATATGTTGCTGTTAAAACACTGTCTGTCCAAAAATTTCTGGGCAATCCAGAATGAAACATCAGGGCTCTGGCCGTTTCAATAATATGCATATGCTTGCGTTCAACAACCCCATTCTGTTGGGGAGTGTGAGCGCAAGAGGTTTGGTGTTTTATTCCCTTTCTTTTCAGATATTCAGTTCCTATCTTAGAACTACCAAGCTCATAGGCATTATCGGTTCTAATACACTTAACCTTTTTGTTGAATTGCCTCTCTGTCATCTCAAGAAACTCAACAATAATCTGAAAGGACTGAGATTTATTTTCGCACAAATGAACCCAAGTGGCCCTACTTTTGTCGTCTACAATGGTGAGAAAATATTGAAAACCATCATAAGATTTCTGTGAATAAGGCCCCCATAGGTCCACATGTATCAAATCAAAAATCTCATCAGCTCTTTTATTACTGTTGTTAAAAGGCAATCTATGGCCCTTGGCCCTATGACAATGTTCACATACAAGATCCTTTGCCCCCTGCCCCTTCATGAGATCTAGACCTAACATTTTCCCTTTGGGCAAGTGCCCCAATCTAAAATGCCATAGAGAAAGAAAATCATCAGATTCAAAACTTGGACTCAAGTTGCTCCCAGTATTTGCAAACGACACAATACCATCTGTACAGTTTCTAGAAACCTTTCTATCACAGAAAACATCAAGCAGATACAGCCCTTTGTGCAGATATCCGATTTGTACTTCATTCTTCAAATCAAAAGCCTGATATATACAACGTGCAGAGTCAAAATAAACCTTGCCAACCAGATCATTAGTTAATTTACTAATAGCGATAAGGTTAAATTTAAACTTAGGCACAAACAGAACATGCTTCAGTATGATCAAGGGATTTATTCTAACTGTCCCGACAATCCTCACATACTGGGGATGTCCATCGGGCATGCCAATTCTATGTGCTTTCTCAAGAATATGATAATGACTAAATAATGATAAGTCACAGCACATGTGATCCGATGCACCAGAGTCAAGGATCCAAGTAGCTTCATCCAACTTTCTAGATTGACATGCACTTGAATTTAAAGATAAGGTTTTATCAGTGCATAGAAGAGGGCAAGAAATTGTACCGACAAACCCACAGTTGGGTTCTTCCTCCTTTTGAACCGGGGTATCCTTCACTGCGCCCTCTGATCTGCTAATGTAGGCAAGAAGTTGGCTGACTTGGTCCTTGGTGAGGGTGCCGCCAAAAGGGTCCTGCGCTCCTTCTTCTTGATTTGCCTCACCGGTACAGTTATTCGCCGCAGTTTTTCTTCCCCTATTGCTTCTCCAGCCTTGTGGGTAGCCGTGCTTCTGATAGCACTTATCCTCTTCATGCCCAATTTTTCCGCAGTGGGTGCAGCTGACTGAATTCCGCCTTCCAGATGTTTACCCCAAATTTCTAGGGTTTGCTCGTCGTCTTTGGTCTGCGGCGAAGGACATCGATGCACCGTCATTCGAGGTGGAGGGATTTACGGATCCGGCTATGTTCTTCTGTCGCTCCTCTTGAATTAATAGAGAGAACACCTTCTCCACATCAGGCAAGGGAGAGATCATCAGTATGTTGCCTCTTGCAACTACATACCTTTCGTTGAGGCCCATGAGAAATTTGATGACTCGCCTCTGTCTGATTTAGTCCTTGAAAGATTCGGATTCTCCGCAGTCGCATGAAGGGATGCTCTCTGTTGAATCTATTTCATCCCAGAGGCCTTTGATTCGATTGTAGTAGTCTTGAATGGTGCTTCCTCCTTGCGAAATGGCGCTGAGCTGTTGCTCCAGTTCGTAGACCTTGGTTGCATCGCTGTGCCCGTACCGACGACAAAGATCGCTCCACATTTAGGCTGCTGTGGTGCGGAATATGACGCTTTCTGCGATGGATTTCTCTAGGCTGATCAAGATCCATGACATGACCATCTTGTTGCAGCGATTCCATGCTTGGATCTTGGACGCCGGACCAGAGGGGCGCGGGAAGGTGCCGTCGAGGAAACCCGCCTTGTTCTTGGCCCCAATTGATATGTCCACTTGTCAACGCTAGGTCGGAAAACCTAAACCACCAAACTTCCAGGCGACAGCAACCCCAGGTTGATCAGCGTTGCTCAAATAGAGAGGATCGTTGTTATTTTCGCCTCCTGTCTCCACTTCGGCCTTTCCGTCATCGTTCTTCGCCTCATCATCTCCCTTGCCGTCTGTCTCATTTTCCTTCTGCTTTCCGTCATCGACCGCAGACATCTCAACAGCGAAACGGGATCACCCGCTCTGATACCATGAAAATATTTAGCAGACTCGGGAGAAGAATCCACCCGTAAGAACAAGAACAAGATGACGAGACTCGGGAAGGAAAAACCCAACGTGGAATGCTTCTCTTATTTGACTGAGTAACAGCGTCAGAAAGGAGTAAATTACAAGGAGTCAATAGACTGATATAAATACAAAATAAAAGAGCCGTTAAGCCCCCGTTTAACTAAGCTATTATAACATAAATATAAGATACACCAGAAACTATAGTTACACCAGCTTACACCAGCATACTACTCTAACATCATCTGCACTAATTTCACGTCCGTCAAAGAAGAATCCATATAAATTCAATTAACTGACGATTTGGACACAAATCTAATTAGTTAAAGTTAGCGACATTAAATATCATCTCCACTAATTTCATGACCGTTGTTCCATGTCTTCCTTAAGTGGATTATAAGACCGTCTGACGTTTGTCCCTTATCGCGGGCATCGACTTCTTGTTCGATAGTAAAACAATCAAGCATGTTATGTTTGATTAAATTATCGACATTAACCATCATCTGCACTAATTTCACGTCTGTCAAAAAAGGATCCATATAAATTTAATTAACTAATGATTTGGACACATATCTAATTAGTTATAGTTAGCGACATTAACTATCAAATGCACTAATTTCACGAACGTTGTTCCATCTCCTCCTTAAGTGGACTATAAGACCGTCTGACTTTTGTCCCTTATCTCGGGCATCCACTTCTTGCTAGATAATAAAACAATGAAGCCTGTTGTGTATGATTAAAATTATTGCCATTAACCATCATCAGCACTAATTTCACGTCCGTAAAAAAAGAATCCATATAAATTTAATTAACTGACGATATGGACACATATCTAATTAGTTCAAGTTAGCGACATTAACTATCATCTACACTAATTTCACTATCGTTGTTCCATCTCCTCCTTATGTGAATTATAAGACTGTCTGACGTTTGTCCCTTATCTCGGGCATCCACTTCTTGTTCGAAAGTAAAACAATCAAGCCTGTTGTGTTTGATTAAAATTATCGCCATTAACCATAATCTGCACTAATTTAACGTCTGTCGAAGAAGAATCCATATAAATTTAATTAACTGATGATTTGGGCGTCATAGATCTATTTAGTTAAAGTTAGGCGACATTAACTATCATCTGCACTAATTTCGTGACCGTTGTTCCATGTCCTCCTTAAGTGGATTATAAGACCGTCTGACGTTTGTCCCTTCATCTCGGGCATCCACTTCTTGTTTGATAGTAAAACAATAAAGCTTGTTAGTTAAAGTTAGCGACATTAACCATCATCTACACTAATTTCACGACCATCAAAGAAGAATCCATATAAATTTAATTAACCGACAGTTTGGACACAGATCTAGATTATTTAAAGTTGCCGACATTGAAGAGCATAAAATTACTTGTCTAAATGCAAATTCATAATATTAAATAAATATAATATGTCGTCTAACAAAAATCGAATAGCTTTATTCTGGTTTAGCAGTGAAAAAACTGTTGTTAGTTGAAGGAATTTGGTATTTCTTGACAAATTTTACTTGTCTGTTTTACCTTTTCACTAAGTGGATTATAATATCGTCCAACGTTTCTCTGATATCACGGGCATCAACTTCTTGTTCAATAGTAAAACAATCAAGCCTCATTAGACTTTTTAAATGGTTAGACGTTTGTTTATTCTTTGAATTATGTAAGAAGTTTTAACTCAGTTTTTTAAGCACTTAGGGTTTCATAATCTCAAAGGCATGAAATTTATTGTCTAAATGCGAATTTGAAAATAAAAATAAAAAGGCATAACCACATTACAGACGTTCAAGTATAATACAATTAAGAAAAATATATATCTAATTGGGGATCATTTTGTTGTCGCACGACCTCTCGCCTCGTTTGCCTTGTGCTGGGAGAAGTGAGTCGTACGAGCATCTCCAGCCCTGACTCTTATCACATCGGGGTCTTTAAAGTATGAATCGTCCTCGTATCTGACAAGAATCTTTATTCTTTGCATGATATCTTCAAGGTCCAAGTAGTTCTGGATCGGTTGAAGTACATCTGCATCAGTTCGTATATAGGCAATTGTGTAGTTGTATAAGTCTGGGTCCATCCTAAGGTACACCCTGGAATACACGTGAAGCTCAAGGTTATCAAAATGTGACTGGACCACACGGTTTAATGATGATTTCAGATGGTTAAGGCTTCTTGGATAATGAATGTCTGCATCGATCACTGCCCAACCCAGACCGCGCTGGTACCGCCCGCCGTATTGCGTAATTGTGGTTGTATGGTTCACATGGATTACAACAGGAATCGACATCCTAACTACATAAACATAAATGTCATATTTGGAAAACAAATGAACAAATATTATACAAAAGCTAACAATAATCTTTTGCAATTCGAAGAAGAGAGAAATGTTTTACAAGTCATATGATAAATGTTTAAAACAAAAATAAAATAAGCACTCTAAAACCCACGACCACCCCCAGCATCCCCAGTATCCCCACGACCCCCACCATCCCCACGGCGACGCGCAACATCCCTATGCTTACGATGCACACCCTCCCCTCTAGGCTTGAGTCCTCTACTGCGCCTGAAATACCCTAAACATTAATCACCTTAATTAATAAATGATTAATTAAATTAAAGGGTTTAAACTAATGGTTAATCATTAAAGGAAAGACTAATTAACCAAATTCACTATGGAATTTTATAACCTCTAAACATACATATATAAACAAATATGTATAGTCCAAAAATGAGCATTAAGCCTCACATAAAATAATGGACTAGAGAGGGAATATTGATAACGAGAAATCAAATCCTAAATTTAATTAACATGTAACACATTATTACATGATTTAAAAGCACCAACATCAAGAGTGAATCAAATAACATACTTTAACTAGTCACAATTAATATTAAAGTATACCAATCACTCAAAACATAAATTAACACACTTTAGGACAAAGAAATTATGTTCGGCACTAACTAACACATGATACAAGTCCAAGTGTACAAATATAAGTCTAGAACATCATAAGACACCTTATAACATTAATACACAAATTTGGAACCAAACACCCCTTATTTAATATAGGGCCGGCAAACTCCTCCTCATCTCCTAATGACATGCCACCTTGTAACATTAGGTAGAAAATATCTTCTAAATAGCCTTAGTAAGCATGTTACTAGTCATGACTCATTATTATCTTCACTTAAGAAATCAAAAGAAGTCATCCTCTCTCTCACCCTTCCATTTCCGAGAGCATACTTCACCATCTTCCTCTTGAACTTCTTCATCTTTCTGTTGAGACCTTAAAGAACACTCCCATGGTGGACTAGACCCACTTCTCATTTTCTACTCAAATCATCTCCTTTCTTCCACTAACACCTAAAGATCTCTTCTCCTATACCACCCAAGGTTGAAAAA
Source organism: Limonium bicolor (assembly GCA_023374045.1). Lineage (NCBI taxonomy): Eukaryota > Viridiplantae > Streptophyta > Magnoliopsida > Caryophyllales > Plumbaginaceae > Limonium > Limonium bicolor. The sequence goes on along the minus strand of CM041780.1, from coordinate 137,469,683 downwards.
GTTTTGGACCCTAAAATTCGACAACAAGTCATGGAAGGAGCTTAGCAAAGATCCACCAAAGTTAAGGTATAAAAAGATGAATTAAGGTTCCATCTTCTCCTTTGATTTATTAGTGCCAAAAATTACCACTTTCTTACACTTCTTTTCTTCATCATTTTACACATAAAATGAAGCTCCATCTAGATCTTTGTGTTGGCCAAAATTCAAGCAACAAAACTCTCCAAAGGTGACTTCAAGGTTAAGTCATAATCAAGCCTTTTGAACACTTAATCTACCTTTTATCCATGGATCTACCCTATATCATATTCTCGTCTATTTTTCATATTGACAGCCGAGACTTGGTGAAGAAAAACTCACCTAGATCTTCAAAGGTAATTCCATATTCTTAACACACATTTTTGTGCTTTAAACTCTTTCTTATGTTATGAAGTCTTAAAGATCCTAACTAGATTCCTTTTTCTTGTCTTAAAATATGGATGGAAACGGAGTTCAAAACTCTAAGACATTGCCATGAACAAAGGAGGAAAAATAATTATTCTTCAAGGTAAAACCTTAATCTGAGCCCTGTAACTCCTAAATCATCATTTAAGCTTAAGTTTGATGCAAAGAACTAACTCCCCTCTATTGTAAAAATAGGGCCGTGAGTGAAGGAGATAGAAAACCAAGCTTTGAATCATCTAAGGGTAAGTTTTACCTTAAAACACACTTTTAAGGTTTAAAGTGTTATTATTAGTGGGGATTATATTACGGCCAAAATGAATCTGGTAAAAATGGGTCTATTATGGACACAAAATGATATAAACATATTTGGTAGTGTTAGTTGGTGATTTAATAACTTAATTGTCAAAATTATAAGGTTTAAGGGCTTAATATGTAATAAGCCAAAAGTTAAGGGCTTGGGGAAAATATGGCCAAGAGTTATAATGTATTTATGGACATTTATAACATACTTTAAGCTTATGTTGTGATTTTTATGTTGGCCAAATGTTTAGGCCTGTTTATATAAGTTTAATGATATGTTATATGCTATAAAAACATAGATTATGATATGTGATGCTATAGGCTGAAATATGATGTTATAAGTGTTAAATGATGGGTTTGGGTACACTTAAAAAGTTTGGTAGGCTTTGGAAAGTGTTGGATTCAATTTAAGGGCAAAAGTGTTTTAAATAATATTAGGAGTTATTTAATGATTAATGGTGATATAACCTATAGTTGAGTTAAAGGTTATAAGGAAATAAACTTGGAAGTGCTATGTAATAAATAGCTGATAGGTTTGGGGTTCCTTTGGTGAATAAAGGAATTTATAAGTTTAAGGAGTTAAATGAAATACCTAGAAAGTTTAGGGGCTAATTCATAATTATTAGAAAGTTGGGGTCAAACTTTGGGGTTTTGATCAATTTTTGAGAAAGAAAAGATTAAATGTTAACTTTGGAAGAAATAAGGAGTTAAATGTAAAGTTTAAGAAAATTGAGGGTCAAAGTGTAATTTCTAGAAAATTGTGGTGTAGACAGAATAAATAATTCAAACCTAGGTGGAAGCTGATGGTTTGACCAATTAAGAGAAATTAAGAATACAAATGTAAATTAAGGAAAGATTAGTAGTTGTTTGTAAACTTAAAGAAATGTAGAGGATCAAAATGTAATTTTAAGAAAGGCGCAAAAATCAGAATAGACCAAAGTGGGGTCTGTTTGGAATTTCTGGAAAATTTTGGGTGGAACTTTGTTATTAAGTGAAAGACTATAAGAGATATAAGTTAGGAATTAAATTGTAAGAATTATAAAATATGTGGGCCACTTTGTAATTTGTGAAAAATGGGGTGGAAATTGAGGAATATAAATTGGGTTTGTTCGGTAATTAAATTTAAGTTAGAATAGCACCTTAGAATAAATTAAACAAAGAGTTAGGATTATAAGATATAATTTATAATGAAATTGTAAGTTTAGATAACATATGTGGGCAAAGTTGTAATAAGGAATAAATATGGTGCTATGCCGAGAATATAAGAGTTTTTAAGGATGAATATAATATAAGGTTGAAAGATTACATGACAAATCATTAAGACTATGATCATAATGTTATTATATGAAGTTATATTAATTATAGGAATTTTATAATACATATGGAGATATGTGAATATATATAAGGTATTATATACCAAGGTTGAGGATGTTATGAATTAATATTGGTATTTATATGGTTAGGAACCATATTAAATAACATTAGATATATGATCTAAATGTTAGTATGTGAAAATAATACAAGCTAAAGGGAGTTTGTAATTCACATAAAATGATGGAAATATTATGAGTAAAAAGGGATTTTTATAATTCATACAAGTGGAGTATGAATATCTGGAGTGTTATATAAATATATATATATATATAGATATATATAAGATATATATATAGATATAGATATAATATATATATATATATATATATATATAGTATGTATGTATGTAGATGTATGTATGTATGTATGTGTAGTATGTATGTATGTATGTATGTATGTATGTATAACATGAATGAGGCATTAAATAAAATATAGTGGAGTTTATGGTAAGATGAGAAATTTCATTTTGTAACATTAAAACATTAAGACTTAATGTCATTGTATAAAGAGTTACATAAAATAATTGAGTTATATAATTCAAGGAATTATATAATGGAATATATAGTAGTGTAGACTTTTAAAGGTTGACCAAGTCAACCAAATTGACCAAGGGTCAAGTTGACCAACTCAAAATATGAGTGGGAATTTAAATGACAAAGGTTAATAATATTTAAAGGTCAATTATGTTGAATATCATATAGTAACAATAACTATATGAATATGTATGTATATATATATATAAATATACATATACCCATGGATTAAAGGAGTTACTAACATAATACAACATGTTAGTTACTAACATAATTGAAGGATTAAATAAATAATCCCGAACATGAGTTAAAAACCCGAACGATAACAATAATCAATCACGGGGTAAATAACGGGGGATTAGCGACTATTCGGGATACTAACTTAGTTGATATTTTTGAGAGCTAATATTTAGCTTCGTATTCCAGTTCTAGAGATCTAGAGGACGAGCACAAGATTTCACGTAGCGTCTTCTACCCAGGTGAACGGTATGTTATTGTGTGGTCTGATTGCTCCTGAGGATTTCCTTGGGTTTGGACATATATGTGTGGATGTTTTGCTAAGAGTGATATGTGTGATTATATATCTACTATGCTTAGGTGATTAAATGCCGACTATCTTGCGTTTATTAATTGTGCGCAAACGTCTATCGGACTGAGGCTATGTCTAAAGTAACTTGAATCGAGTTACGATTATTGAATAAATAAATATTGCTCATTACGATTAATGAGATACACTACATTATCCTTAATCATCCTAGGTAATTAACTTAGGCAGAGGTTCGGCAATTCCGCCCTCACGAGCATATGTATTTGAACATGATAATGACCTAGATGACTTCTAGGTAATGTGTAAGACCTAAAAAGGTAACTATATAAAATTATATTCACTATAACCTAGGAGTAGATCTTAGGTAAGAGGATTAAGCTAACTTAATCACATGGTGGAAAGGAATGGTTATAAAGGAAATCCAGGGAAGTCACTGACTACCTGGTTGCGCATAGTGATCACTAGAGAGGATTACCGAATCCAGTTCACTCAATATGGAAATCCAACGAGCCGTGTTTGATCGTTGGTTAGAGGGCACTGCTGTTGGTGCATGGTTCCGACCATTACAGACGCCTTTCCGAAGGCAAAGATGAAATCCTGAGATCTTCAGATCATTGGTCAAAGGGCACTACTGTTGGTGCACGGGCTACTGCCCAAATAAACAAGGAGTATGGAGTATACAAACGGGCTGTCTCAACACGACGTCCGTCAATATTTGATGAATTAAAGGTTAAGTAAATGAGTAAACACACACTAGTAACAAGTTAGTACAAGATGTCAATCACGCTCGCCAATATGAATAACGAGTGAAAGATCCTTGAAGGCCGAGTAAACAAGAACCGTTCAAAGATACAAACCCTCATCGTTATCGTATGTACTTGTTATTATTTGCTTGTATACATAAATTATGATTGGAACTGTATGTGTTATATATTTAGTGAAATGTTGGATGTTTATTTACCGCATTACGGCTTTATTATATACTGCTAAAACGAAATAGCATGTAAATGAACCGCATGGCTACTCGACTAATTAACGTAAGATGTTTAAGGGTTCATGAAGATTATACAGTAGCATATTCAGCGGCTGTGTGAGTCTTTATAGCAAACATATTACAGGGTGTGACTGAAGACGCAAGTCGGAGTCGGTGCGTGGGGTTTTGGGGGATGATTTAGCGGTATACTTTTGGGTTATCATACTTTGGACTTACATTTTGTATAATACCGCTACTGTATATGGATTCAGATACTTAGACTGCTCACTTGATTATGGACTTAGTATTGTAAATATTGGTTATCAATCTCTCGTCATCACAGCGTGTTGATTATGTTTGTTATTGGACGCTTCATTACTCGCAGTAGTCGCAGTAGTGGTGGCGTAGCATCCAGAGTTAGAACGATTGTTGTTATTTTCCGCTGCGAACCATTATTTAATTATTGTTGTGACGGTAGTAAGTACGGTATTACAAATAGGGGTGTTACAGCGCTGCCCTGCAGTGTACCACTCTACGCTAGATCGTGCCTGGTTCGGGTTGTAGGTTGGTCCGGTGGGGCCGGGTTGCTGCTGACATGAAGTCTGATAAAGTCAAAGCACTCCTTCAACACGTCAGCCATCCAGGGGTCGACACCGTCAGGCCAGCTCTAGTTGTTCTTCGGCGCCATGCTCATTATCCTCATAGCAACCTCATCCCAGTAATGCAATATTGTAGCGATGCAATTGCAAGTTAGTAGTTAAATCTAACAAATTATAAATGATAACTCTAAGTTAATTTAATCAACACAAAAAATAAATGCATGCATCTGATCCTCCTGCCACGCACAAAGGCCATCATCAGGGCCGATAGGACGCACCTGTGGGTGGGAACGAGCTTGGAACCAATGGATGTACTCCTGGTCCACATCCCAAGGCACGCATGCACGGGTCAAAGAAACCGCCACCTGGTGGGCCCAGTCGTGTTGTTCCACACGAACGTACCGTAGTCGTAGCTAGCAGCATAGTTTCGGTTGTGCTGAGGGTCTGATAGGTTCGAAAGGGATGGTCTGGACGAATCCAAACTGTCTCAAACATCGGTCGGGCATGTAGGGCTCGACGATGTCCAAGTACTGCAAGGTGTCGTACCATCATGATTGCCCGTCAGATACAGTAGTACTTGTGATGCCAAACGGCAACCAGTCAACCTATGTTGTTTGAAAAAAGGGGAAAACAAAAAAAGAGAATTAAATTTTAAGTTCTGTTTAACAATAAGACACAACACAAACTTTTTACGACTGCATCAACTGATTAAGTCGTACCTCAATGGAGGACATCGTGTCCAGCCGCCCCCTAACGTAGTGGAGCCTCTCGTAGTCCATCTCATTCCTCTATAGATGAGGCCACTTCACCACCGTGGGGGAAGTGTCATCCCAATCTGCAAGTGTTCTGGCCTGAACATGGGGAAGTACTCGTATATCCAGTTCTGCAGTAATCATATGTAACCATTAAATGACACCCCTAGAAAATTACTTTAAAGTAAGAACTCCATGATCGTTTTAAAGTTCTTACATGAAACAACATCAAACAACCAGCCAGCTGGTGTGTCTCTGCCCGAGAAGCGATCTCGAGCTGGCAGTAGAGGTAAACTAGTGTGGCAGCTCCTCGTGCGTATAAGTCCATGCGAGTAGGGTCACGAAGCGGCCAGAAGGAGTACGTAGGGCATGACACAATCATTGCCCTTGTCGATCAGGAGCGTGTTACCTACCATGTACCACTAGTAGGCCTTCGTCTCATGGGCAGCGTCACAGTACTCACCCCCACACGTGTCGCGGAGCACTCTGTCGGGAACCTGGTTCTTGTTCAAAAACTTACACTCTAGTAAGTCCTTCGAACTCACCCTGAAAAGTTGTGTAGGGTGAGGGATAAGAACATGCAGCAGCGGTGGGGCTCCATCACCGGCGTGGACGCCGATCTCCTCCGGCAAGTACGAAGCCGCCATGTGGTGGTGATGGAAATCTCCAAGATGTGGGAGACGTAGTGGAGAGTAATAGACATCTCTTCGAATGGCATGTGGAATGAGTTCGTATCCGGCTGTCATCTCTCCACAAACGCAAAAAGGAGCACAAGGTCAAAGAAACCATGCACTATCTAGGTCGATGCCTAAGTCCACTCATCTCGACCGCATCTCGTGACTCCTGGTGCCTCACCATCGATGAAGTCCACAAGTCCAGCATCTTCACCTTAGACTGAAGCTAAGTCCTTTTTTCCTGTTGAATATTTAAACAAATGACACAACTATATGACATTTCTGAAACACACTAAGTTATCAAATAAGTTACAAAACGGGAAACATACCACTCCCCGCCACAAGTTGAGCGCGATGTGACCACCGAAGTTGGGGATCAAACTCGTAATTTATGGACCTCCAGGTAGAGGAGTTCGGCTAAGCAACCAAACCTTTGGCGCTGGCATCTACGCCACATGCTCCGAAGGGGATCTACGCCGACCCTTACCCTTGGAGCTCGACTCATTAGGGTCCTCATCATCAGAGTCCGACTGCGATAAGATAAGATGTCTCTACCATCTCGCTCTGTGCAGTGCGGGCCAAGAAGGACTATCAGTGCGCACCACAAGTGTCCCAGCTCCGACCACCGAGTCGGCATCCACCTGGGGTGTCATCATCCGCTACTGCTCCCACTTCACCCTCTGGCGCCTATGATCCTCCAGCTCCCCCACGCGATCCTCAACTACACGCCTCTGACCGAGGCATTGGCGTACTGTGTATGCCTCTTCGCCCAGTTGCCGAGTTAAAGGGGGCGTAGGGGCCTGTGATGAGCCCTCACACGCTCAGACGAGTTGACCCCTACCCCCAAACAAACTACCGAAAAACTTACCCTTACCCGCCATCTGCTATTTAGGGTTCAACGTTAATTAAACTAAGTTAAAGTTAGTCAAGACCGATCGAGACTTGTCAATACCAGTCAAACGAATATTAATGTAGTTCAATGTCAATCACATTCAAACAATCATAAACAAAACAAAACTGATAAAACATGCATAACAGGTAAAAAACATGTCAATAGACAATTAGAACATCTAAAACGGGGTTGAACAAACGGAAAAACAATGGAAAAACGCGTCCCACCAGGGAGGCGCCACCACCTGGTTCAAATAGTCCCCGTCGTCGCCCCCGTTAAAGCGCCGCCACCATGCCCGCGAGCTACGGCCGGCGCCCGCACCCACTTCGAACGGTCTACATCGACGCCCTTACAAACGTCTGCGCCCATGCCCCCTTCGACCAGTCTGCGCCCGCACCTACTTTGATCAGTCTACGCCCGCACCCACATGAAGTCGCTGCGTCGGTGCCAGTGGGTGCCGTTGCCCGCCTGCGTCGGCGCCAATGGGTGTTGTTGCCCACCTGCGTTGGCGCTCGCTCTTCTTTGCCAACGTCGGCGTATGGTTTCGATACCGGATTTTCCCCCCTATTTTGCTACTTTTGGTCCTATTCTACGTCTAATTCTAATATAAAATTGTAAATTATGACAAAAAAAAAAGAACCTGATTTCGTAGATTTGGACAGAAACTTGGACTCACGCACCGGCTCAGCTTTCGTTCCATCTCCTGCTTCTAGAGAGATGTCAGAGAGAATTTAGAGAAATTGAGATTTTTGAGAATTTGAAATGAGGTGGAGAGATAGTGGAGGGTAAAGATGTATATATAGAAAAATTTGAGAGGGGCAAAATCATAAAGTTATTTTTCCACTACGTAAAATGAAAACATGACTGAGTGTACGAATTCAGTATAAAAAAAAAAAAGGCATGACTAATTGGGACTAATGGTCTTGTTTTGGTCTCTTAAAGAAATGACTAATTGGGACTAGCATAGATTGTTACCAAGTCCACCCAATTCATGCCTGCACTAGTTCTTAGCCTTTTTTTTATTGTTTTGTTAAAGCAAAACTTACACACTAGTTAGTGGTTCAAAGACAAACACGAGAGTACAGGGATGAAAGACACGGACGGGCATGAGAAAGAGATTATATAAATTTTCTATTGTGAAGGAAACAGTAGTGTGAGACATTGTGGTTTAGGCTACGAATAGGCTCATGTAAGGGGGAGTGGAAAGTGTGGGTTTCAGGGGTTGAAGTTATAGAAGTAACAAAATTTGAACCATAGAATTAGGAATAACATGTTTTAATATTAAGAGGGGGATAATCGTGGTTCCATGGAGGTAAGGTAGAGAGATTTGAGGGATAGTTGTTTTATGCCACTGGGAAGTGGCACTGATTAAACTGAACCTCTCGATTGATAAAGTTCTCCCTGATTTTGGGCAGTAGCACTTATAACCCTTATGATTGTGGGAATATCGTAATAATATATGGGTTTCATGGTCTAGGTTAGGCCAACAAACACGCCAAAGAACCCTTAACATTGAGTAATCTGATGTTTGTAATAGAGGAGCTCATATGGAGTTTTCAATAAGAGCATTTTGGTTGGGATAATGTTGGATAGAAAACAACAGTTCTAAAGGCATAAGACCAAAACTTCAGAGATATAGAGGATGAGCTAGAGAGCAAGACCTGAGAGATTAAGGAATGCTTGGTCTGTGAAAAACTCTACGCTTTCTCAAGTGTTTTAAAGCTTGAAACTCCTTACCTCCCATCCATTTGGATGGTTTTAATTCTAGCAGAGAAGAATGTACGAGATTAAAAAAACTGTTAAATATAAGCACACACCCTGGTTTTGCACTAAAAGAGAGGTGGTAGAGGGAAAAAAGGTGTGTTTGTTTTGTAATTTCGGATCATTGGCCCCTAAAAATCTATTACAACATGTATATATAATATAAGAGACTATTTGGGCTGAATTACATGTTTCTGAACTAATGAGAGTCATGCCTATTACAATTTACAACCCACATTGGACCTGAGTTATTGGGTTATCTATCAAACCAGGTTAGCTATCTGCAAGATCAATGTCATAAAAGCTCAGCTATTATACAGCTTTTGTTGCATGATACGCCGCCTTTTCTGATAGAATTCCAACGGACCTGACTACCAGTTTCCACTGTACTGCATCGTATACATATAAGATTTCTTCTTCCCGACACTACAGTGAAGAAGAAAAGAAAAGTATACATGACAACCAAATTCTCACTTACCCAAATCCGGTTTCAGAACCTTAAGTCGCAGTGAAGACGTCGATACCCTCGGCCGCAGAAGATGAAATTACACCATAAAAAACAACTCCATTGACTAAATCTTGAGCTAAGACACTCTAGGAAGTACAAATGGAGTTTGAAGCAGAGCTCGAGCAGCAGCAATCTGTTGTGTAATCGCAGTTTATTTTCAATTCAACATTCACGAATCTTCGGAGGCGGCAGAAAATAGAACAAACTGGACTTAACCACCAAGTTCAACGGCGATACCTTAGAGCAAGATTAGAGCATTACAGCATATATCTATCTAGGCAACAAGGAGTGGAAAAAAAAGGCTTTCTACATAGGAAGACAACTGATCCATGATTACTTCCTCTCCTATTCACTACAACGATGGGAGACTTTTTCACTTACCACCCACGCTCGGATTGCTTTTAGATGGAAACTTGAAATCATCATTCCATGGTTCTCCTATTATCTCAACTGCAACCACGAAAGACAACCACGATGTCTTCAGTACAAAGAATAGCAAAACACTCGCACGTGATTATATAACCAACAGAAAATGGGTGAAATACCTAAGCTATCCTTGAAAACGTCAGAGAGGTTGCCAGAATATGGTTTCTATTATGGTTGCTTGAACCTCATCCTTCTGCATCCCACCCTCCTTCTGGCTCCTTTCTCTTCATCACCCCACCTCCAGTCAAATTGAAAGCCTTAGGTTGGTCCTCATTTACCAAAGCGTGCTGTCCAACAACAGGCAGTTGTCTTGATGGCATGAGCAGTGCCTCATCCCTTCCTTCAACATCTACACCACCAGGACCGGAATTAAGATCTAAACCCTGTCTGCCCCATTTCCTACTGCCTTCCGCAACACCATTACCGCTAATCTCTGGAAAGCTAGTCACACATGGGCGAAAATACGGGGAAGAAACAGAAGCCATGCCCACCAACTGTGTGGGGATAGGAGGCCCAAAATATCGTCCACCAGATGATTGATCCACATGAGCTGTGGAACTACCAGGCAGGGATGACGTGGGCAAAGGAAAGCTGGTTCCAAATGGGAAGACTGGGTAATGAAATGAGGTTGTGGGAAAGGGCATGCTAGGAGAAGACGTGAAAACGGGTCCACGGAACTGCTCTGGACTGAATGATGAGGTTGCTATAGGGCCACCTAGCATTCTCTGATGCGGGCCACCCCCAGAACTGGGCAACGCCAAAGGAGTAGTGATAGCTGAATAAGAGGTTCCTGGAGTATACCACAGAGGTAAGTTACTGGTGTCTGTGCCATTGTTTATTCTCAGCCCAAAGGGAGATTGTGGAGTGATGCCACCATGAATACCTGAGTTGAATGCCAAAGAATCAAGATTCGCATCATCTGTGGAAGGGCCATCATTCAAATCAAAATCCCTTTTAGCACTCTCGATGTTGTTAAGACCAGCGCCCAAAGGCAATGGTTTAACAGGATATGAAGGTACATCAATATTCCTGACATAGCTTGGCACGTGGGGCTTGAGTTCAGAGGAGTCATCAACCTGATTCAAATCAAGCTCCAGACCACCACTTTCTTATCAGGTAGACAGTTAGCATCCTGAGCAGATCGTTGATAACCCGTATCCAGCAGCAACTTTTCATCAGTCACATTGAGGTCAAAATCAAATGCAGGTCGATCCACTTTGGTGCAACTATGGAGAGGCGGCCCATTAATATTTGTTGGCACCTCAAGAGCTTTTCTAGGTTCAGCAGGCCGAAATGCGCTGGTTGCGGCGGACCCTTTCCACCCAAGTTCAACTCTATTCTTCAATAGATCGTTGGGAGGAACAAATGGTCCTTTTGCAGCAGCAGCCACAGTAACTGA